>MU227529.1:2774160-2829809 GCA_018584345.1 Thuja plicata | reverse complement strand
TCTCTTTCACAATTAATGGATTTATTGTGATTTGCATCTTGATGGATTTTTTCTTCCCTAGCTAAGAGGGAGTGTTGATGTTTGTAGCTTCGATCAGATAAAATAGTTATCACTTATATTAATATTAAGAGAATAGACTAAATTATGCAGATACATATACATACCAATATATATAATAATAATAGATATTATTATTATACATATTGATATATATTCGTACATTAATAATTGAGAAAAGAAATTAATATTAATATATTCTCATATTATTAATATAATTAACTAATCATTCGTTTGTTATTTTAAAAGGATTGAATGACATCAAATCTGATTATCGATATGCTTCATCGATTCCATTGTTATCTAATCACTGATTAGTATCGGTTTGATTTGGCATCGATACCGATTGATATCGGTTAATATACAATCACTGATAAGCATTGGTTTGATTTGGCATCGATACCGATTGATATCGGTTAATATACAATCACCGATTAGTATCGGTTTGATGTAAACACAATCACCGATCGGTTTGACATGAATCAGTACGAGTTATTGTTTATGCTTAGTTATCGTGGAAGACATGTTGATGGAGAGACATGTCTATTCATCAACATGCCTCCATATATATATATGGGCTTCTCATGATCGAACAAGGTAAGCATATACAACATCGAATGCAAATCTTCCAATATTCGATCAGCAAGTAATTCAGAAGTATTTCTATCAGCATTTGTTTTGTAATACTTCCATATTCTCATTGTGTAATAATACTTGAAATTGTTAAATTTTCGAACCAGAAATAGATGAACAAATAAAACAAAGAACACCAGAGACTTATCCTGGGAAAACTCTCCTCACCGAGAGTGAAAAACCCAGCCCACAAAAGAAGACCCTTTATTAGAGATTCAAGAAAATACTGATTACAAAATCTGTGACTCCTTTTGAATGTCTTCAGTAAACAATGATCATTCAATGATCAGAGATAATCTTCACTCACATAGAATTGACTACTCAATCAATTAAACATACTTACATAATTGTAACAGCAATAAAATCACTGACTAAATACAATGTTTTGATTAAAACAGCAGCACGAAGCAATGTCTGCTATACACCTTTTCTCACGCGGAAGACTCCAGTATCATCATCGTATGAGAATGAAAAGAACATATGAAAAGAAAACCCGATACACAAGAAGGCGAACATACAAGAAGTCGGTTACAAATACAAACCGATACTCTCTAAAATGAAGAGTCAGAGAGCATAAGAAAAGCGACGTAGATAAGGAAACGTTTATCTCATAAATACAAATGATAATAATAATAGGATATGAAGCCGGCGGTAAACTAAATTAAGACTGCGAGAGACAAAGAAGCCAAGTCCGCTTTCGCATGGAGAATGCGAACATGAAAGGAGATGTCACAATGCCAACAAGGCATGAAGACTTCAACACATGAAGCTGGAAGAGCAAGCACGAATAGGGGAAGCGAAAGCGTGCAAGAGCACAAGGAAGACATCCAGAATATGAGAATCTGAGAAATTACTCTCACGAAGCTACATACTTCAACACTCCCTCTTAGCAAGAGAGAGTTCTTCAATTAGTCATCTCATGACTACTGTGACTAGCTGCAACCAAAAGAATGTCAACAAAAATCTCATCATAGATTTTCCCAAAACAAAGTTTGTTATCTCATCATAACAAAAAAAATTCACCAATGCTGTTTTAACATCCATTTGAAGAAAAACTTTGACTTCTGAAATCCAACATTTGCAGATCGGTAATGAAGAATGCTTTTGTAGCTATACCCGATATTCTACACACAGATTACTAATGCTCCATTACCATCGTGCCTTCTTTGAATCCTCATAAATACCAACTTGTGCATAAACCAAAGAATGTGAATCTGTCTTCATACGATGTGAAATACTTCCTTTCTAGAGATACATGCCATAACAATATTGTTTCGTCTGCTCTAGTTGGCAATTGCTTGTCATGTTGTTTCCGAAAATACTAAAACATAGTTTTCTCAAAAACTACAGCTGATCACAGCTTAAGATGACGACTCCTTATGTTGACACATGTACCTGTTAAAGTATGTGTCTCCTTCCAAAAATGAAATGTCGTATCTCTATTATGCCGTGGCTGTATATGCGGTGAAATTCTTTGTGCTGACTTTGTCAACAGCTTGACCTCTTGATTTATCGGTGCCTTTGTTTGATTAATGATTTCTTTATACCTGCTTCTTTCATTCTTATTTAACACTTCTTAATATTACCCCTGAATAAACTCTCTGGAAATCATCAATAAATAAACCCAAGTCCAATTCTATTTGTTTGTGGAAAGACACTTATGGATGCTACTTCTCATTCCAAGTATTCGTCTGAGAGTATCAAGCATGGATACTATCAGTTATTCACAGCGACTGTCAATGTCAATAAGATGTGAGCACTTCAATCATTCCTCTGACATTTACTTATACGTTTCTGAGTCACTCCCTCTTTTAGAAAAGCATCCTAATATGAAGGATCAGCGGAAGAGTCATGATAATAAAAATTTCTTACACGCTGAAGATTGACATGCCACCAAGATTATCACTTCTTTCATTCTCATTTAACACTTCTTAACATTATCCCTGAATAAACTCAGCGGCAATCATCAATCAATAAACCCGAGTCCAATTCTATTTGTTTGTGGAAAGACACTTATGGATGCGACTTCTCATTCCAAGTATTCATCTGAGAGTATCAAGCATGGATACTATCAGTTATTCACAGCAACTGCCAATGTCAATAAGATGCATTGCGAGCACTTCAATCATTCCTCTGACATTTACTTATATGTTTCTGAATCACTCCCTCTTTTAGAAAAGCATCCCAATATGAAGGATCAGTGGAAGAGTCATGATAATAAAAAATTCTTACATGCTGAAGATTGACATGCCACCAATGATTATCATGCCATCAATAATTTAGTTAAATACCAGATATTTCCATGTCTGAATAATTCATGTACTATGCAGGTCGAACAGGAGAATATCTTTATTTCAAAGACAGCAACACACGTAAATAACTCCTTAAATCATTTTCAGCTTTCAGAAACAAGCATTGTAAGAATCTTACTCTGCTATTTGAAGAATTCAGAGGACCAAACTTTGTATGTATCTTACTCTGCTAATTTGAAGAACTAAAGTTTGCTTCTGTAGAATATATTTCTTCATTTATTTTGTCAAACCAATCTAACATACATCTCAGCATTCAATGACAAGCTTGCTAACAGCATATGCGTGAATATGTGTAGCACATAAAGCATGCAGTATACACATGAATTCACTTAAGTCATGGGCATACATGTGAATACAAGCAGCACATAAAGCATGAAGTATGAATTAAGTCATGAGGCATACACGGGAATACATGTAGCATATAAAGCATACACATAAATTCACTTAAGTCATACACGTGGCACATACACATGAATTTAAGTTATGAAGCATATATGTGAATACACATGAAGCACACACGTAAGTACATGAAGTCATGAAGTATACATGTGAATACATGTAGCACACAGCGTGAGATATACACATGAATACACGTATGAATCATGCATGGAGATACGTAAATTTTGAATCATACACATGAATACAGTCAAGTCATGACGCAAGAATACACTTAATGCATGAACCATACACATGAGTACATATGAATACATGTAGAACATGAGTCATACATAAGGCATGAAGCATACATGTTAGGCATTGTTGATGTGAGTTTTGTTCCACTACAACATGCAGAATCAAATACTCAATGTTTCGAGATGAAACACCAAACATTCAATCCTCTCTTGATATAAGGTCATCTCTCATGCTAAGCTTACAAAGTAAGGTCATGAAATGACTTAAAGATTCCTTCTATTGTGGACACTCGCTCAGTGAAATAATGTGATTTGCTAGTAATCACTTAGGGGGACTTGTGCTATTCATTCAATGGATATCAACTACTTGCACTTCTAAAGATTTAGCTTCAAAATGTGCAATGAAAATATAGTTTTTCTTTTCCAACTCTTCAACTTCAACTCCAACTTAAACTCAAACTTAACTTCTACTTCTACTTCTAACTATGAATGCAAGGAATCATGGATGACTTGGACTCTACCAAGTGAAATCTTATCAGTGACCTCAACTTCACCTAGTGCAAGCTTCGAAGAATCTCAAATGGTTTTCATATCAACACCTTCTCTTAATCCAATTTGGAAGTACAAATTAAGGATCCAATGTCAATTGAACTTAAGTGCAATGACTAACTTATCACACAAGGCTTGCTCACAATCAGCAAGGAGGCTAGTGGCCTAGTATACTTGAGTCAAACAAGCAAACATCCACAATTGCTTTCATCCAACTAAGCTACTTCTAACAACATAAAAAGAAATCTACTCCAAGTAAAAGATTGAAGAAACCATGCAATACTCCAAATGTCACATACATTCACCATGAAAGCCAACAATGAAAGAAGGAATAATTTTGGTAGTATGATAGCAACAATTTGATCAAATCTCCCTTGGTTAACCTACTCTAATCTCCTACTAACTCTCTAACTTCTAACTCCTCTACTCCAATCTAATGTTAATCAATTCTCTTACAAATGAGAAGGCCTTGGCCTTTTATAGATGTCCAATTACAACGAAGGGCCAAGATCGATTGAAGATCAGCCAAGATCGATTGAAGATCAAGAGCCAGGATTAATCCTTACAAATGCTAATTAGGGTTGCCAAATTGTCAACCAATTGCAAAGGGCACCACATCATGGGCCAATAAGAAAATTACAATGATTTTTCAACCAATGAGAAAATTCAAATCCATAACAACCGGATAAGGATCAATGACATGTGGACCGATGAGAAGAGGGCACTTGTAGACAACGCCACCTCATCACCTTGGGTAATGTGTTCCTTATCCCCATCCTCTTTTCACATTCAACAAATCTGTACACAATCTCATCAAATCATCACCATGTGACACTTGGCATGCCTTCATTGGTTGAGAATGTGGCTGCCACCTCATCATTCTCATCTAGAAACTTGGTAAATACCCCCATTGCTTGCTGATGAGAAATCATTTGTGATAGCTCACCTTCTCAATTGCTTTGTCTTCTTTTCAACTTCTTCTCAATTTTGCTCTTGGAAGTCTTCTCTTTGCCATGATTCGAACTTGATTGAACTTGCATCTCTCTTGAACTTGATCTTCATCTTGCATTGAACTTGCCTTCCCACTTGAGATCTTTGAACTTGAGCTTGAAGCACTCACTTGTTGGTGTGATGATGGAGGATATGTATACCAACAACACTCTGATTTTCTAAGTTGTTCCAAAAATGAATTTCAATTCAGCCTCTTCTCCATATCCACCTTTCGTTTTGGTTGCCCTTCCTTTCGTGAATTCCTCAAGCTTGAACTTGGCACCCTCTCCTTTCCAACCTGCAAGAGCCAAGAAAACATATCATAGTCCACATGATTTGATAAAACATTGTCATCAAAACTTATAATCATAAACCAAGTTAATTGAGTTGAATTAAGATTGTAATTGCATTTCAATCCAACTAACTTGCTCATATTATTCTTTGATTGTGAATTCATTCCAACTTGATTATCAATTGATCTAGCCTTTGATTATCAAGTTAAATTTGTCATGAATCGTTCATTGATTAACCATTGACTTACACTTGATGTCAATTTGATGTTCATTTACCCTTGCCAACTAGTTAACCTAGAGTTTGCATTTGATTGTCAACTTTGGTTGAACTAGTGTGAGTTACTTAGTTATGATTTAGCCATTAGAAATTAAAGTAACAACACAACTATGCTGGGAAAGGAAAAGAGATCAAGAGAAGTTCATCACTCCGTTGATGAACTTCGATCAATGGAGGACCCTCCTCAAACCCAAAACATATAAAATTTAAGTCCTTACAATGCAGATCATGCCCAGATTTGCTCATAATGATGTAAACTACAACCCTGATCTGCATGTAAACAATGCCAAAATACCTCCACCATATCCATGGCAAACCACCAAACTCTTACCTTGCAAGCTGGAAAAATAATTACTTTCAGCACTCTAACTGATTTGGCAACGCTGAGACACGAAAATGCCCCTTGATTGCTTCCAAAAATGACAAATTTGCCAACTCCTTAATTCTGGTCTGAGACTTAAGTTTGCAAATTCGGATGCTCTAGTGTATGATTTTCATGGCATGAGGGCTTGGAATGATGCTCAATTCTTGGTCGCTACCTCCCTCTACTGATTTTTTTGCAGAAGCAACATGGAAAATCGCCAAGGAAGAGGGCTGGAAATGCCTTAGAAGAATTCGCTCCAGTCTGAAAATGGAATTTCAGACCCTAGGGCAAGAAAATCGATGCCAAATGAAGACTTCCTCACCACCTAAAAATCGCCCCTTGCTGGAAAATTCGGCCCTGCAATAAAACCAGAGAAAAAGTCTTTGATTGTGTTTGAAAATGATGCCAAATGATTATCAAAATAATAATCTTCCTTCCTTCACACCTCTGATCTGCAACTTAATGTTTGAAATTCGGATGCAAAGATGCCCTAGATGCCACAAAATCAAATTGCCAATTTTAGATGCTCAGATCTGAATGTGAATCCATGGAATTCGATGCCCTAGGAGCCACAACATGATGTTAAAAATTACAATGTGCCAACTCCAAATTCGGGTCTGCAAGAAAAAAAAATGCAATTTGCTGAGCATAATGGAGATGGAAATCATTTGTAAAGGGGCTGAAAATGATGTCCAATGAAGTCGCTTAAAGCTGGAGATGAAATCTCAGACCCTAGGCATGGATAGTTGATGAGCTTGGATGTTGAAAAAGCCTCCAAAAGTCTGCCCTAGCTGCAAATTCGACCTGCAATAAAAATCCTCCAATATCGCTCCATATAAAAGTTGAAATGACCTCCAATGTCCCCAAATATATACCCAGTCAAATGCTTAAAGTGGGACGACTTGTTTGGGGTTTAAAAAATATTTAAAATTGAATCATAACCCTTGGATATAGGGCCGATCTGTTTGGGGTATTTAAATTAATTAAATCCGAAATTGATTTAAGGCCCTAAATTAAAGTTGAACATGTAAGCATGCAGGCAGGCTCTCATTTAAATCGAAAATGCCAAGTCATGGGGGTTTAAAATTGCCTCGAGTTTTCGACATGTAGGCTTCATATTTGCATCCAATTTACCACACATGGGGCTCCAAAAATTTAAATTTGAAATTACAAACATGATGGCCCCAAATTAATTTTGAATTTCAACACATCAAGAGGCCCTAAATTAAATCGAAACTGCCAAGCATGAGGCTGGGAATTAACTTCAAAATTGAAAAAAAGATTGGGGTTCCCATAATTTGCATCGACTTTTGTGCCCAGATTTGTGTTAAATTTACTTCTTATCTTGTAATTGCATCGAACTTTGTACTCCTTACTCCACACGTTTCACTATAGGTCAGAGCCTATTCATTTAAAGTCTGATTTTACTCCTTCTATGGCCACACGTTTGATATAGGGCATGACCTATTCATTTAAAATCTGATTTACTCCATTAAGTGCCACACGCTTCATTATTAGGGAGTTGCATGCTTGCTCTTTGCAACAAGTTCCAAGGCTTTAAAAAGTCGAGGTGCAAGTCTCATCTCTCTAGAATCAGGTTGCTATCCCTAGGCTCATCCTCTTATTTCAACTAGCCTTGAGATGGGACAGACTTTGATAGAACCAAAACGGAGCCGGGCTCAAGATCGGAGGAACCAAAATGGAGCCGGGCTCAAAATCTTTCTATCCCAACTTCAATTTTATTCCTATCTCCCAGACTTAGACAAATTTTCTCCACTTCAACACTTAGCCAAATTTAGCAATGTTATACTCCCACCTTGATACTTAGGCAATTTTTCCAAGATTTTCAATGAATGCCACCTAACTCCGAAATTGTTACCAATCTTATTCCAACCTAAACCCACTAGCAAAAAGAGGGTGTCCCCATTTGTAATGGGGCGATGGTGTGAAAACCACACAACAGGCATTAAGCTATAATAACACATTAGACATGAAAGCATGAAGCAACTTAAATATACGCCAAACAAGTAGGGCATGAAGCAGTACATGAATACTTGTCAGATATGTAAAGTATGAAACAATAAACACACATTAGACACATAAGGCATGAAGCAAAAAATACCCGCCAGACATGTAAGGCATGAAGCAATACACAAAAGCATACATGAGGAGTGTTCTCATGGAGTAAACATGCATGAAATTCATTAGTCATGAAGAATATGCATATAAAATACACTTAGAGTAACCATGTTCATATTAGACATGAAGTAGTTAGAGGCACATACATATATAAATGCAATATTGACCTACTCGATTATATTCTTAACGAATTTAAGAAAGGGGCTGAATAGTTAACCCTAATTAGATGGCGATTAAGGTAGGTGTGTGTGAGATTATTACACCTTCATGAGATTAGTTTATTTACTAACAATTCTATGGAAAAACATTAACAATTTAAGCTAAGAATTGCAAATAAATCCTTAAGCATCCCATGGATTTCTAACTAAGCATGCTAATAGAGCTCTCAGCCTTAATCTCTACTAGTGACAGTCCTAGAATGAGAAAATGATAAAGATATGCCTATCTAGTTCACAAATTTCCTCAAATTGCCTTAACAATTCACTCAAATGCTCTCAAATGCTCTCAATTATGCTTTGCTATTGCTTAATTATGCTTTGCTAATGCTTCAATTGCTCTCAAAATGGCTATAGTATGGATGCTTTGCATTCGAATGTCTAGGATTTCTTTATGCTTGCAAATTGGCTTCTATTTATAGGATTTTCCCAAGTGTAGGGGGTAGAGTCAATTGACCATGGTTTAGCTTTGGTTGAGTGAAAGGCTTTCAAAGGGTTTCAAATGGGGGGCCAATTTAAATGCTTGTCTCAAAGGTTGGGACAAAGAGACAAATTGAGTGGTAGAGATGCAAAAGGGTCAAACGAGTGGTAGAGATGCAAAATTTGGAGTGATCCATGTGCTTTGCCTTCTCAATTTTGATTGGCTCTTTTAATCCTTGTTGAAAGATATTAGGAATTATTAATTCAATCAATTAATTAATTTAGTCATGTAGGGGAATAGGTTGGATTTGATTTTTGATTTAAACTATACAATTAATTGATTAAAATCAATTATATAGTTTGATTAATCCCTTTAGGCTTATATTTAATCATTTGATGTCATTGTTAATTAATCCTTTGATTTAATAAATGTCCATTTGAATTGATTAAGTCCATTTTGATGAGATTTGGAGCAATTTGATAAAAAAATGCAGATTTGCTTGATTAGAGAACCCCTGACCAATTTTAGGTGTCTACAATAGGTTTGTCCCGTAGAATGGCAGGATTATGCTCTGATACCACTTGTAATGTCCCCAAAATATGAATACCCAAATATTGCCCTAGGTTACAATTTCTTATCAAAACAAGTAGGGTTTAGAGATACCGTTCACTTTGATTGAGATCCTACAAGCAAGGAATAATTTATAATCATAATTCATAAATAGATTTCTTTTGTTAGAAATAAGCATATATTGGAAATGTAGATCAAATCACTAGATTGCTTAAATCAATTTTAAGATGACTCAACCATAGAAGAGATAAGATAGGGTGACTTGATAGGGTGCCTTAGAGACCCTCTACCCTAGGCCCAAGATTGAATATACCATCCCTCTTGGCCTCATGTGGCCCGTGACATCCATATGAGGGGAGGTTCCTAGTGAGGTGTCCTATTGCTGTTTCCCTCAATCTTGGCACTTCTATCTTACTTCCAATGATTGAACATCCTTATGCATTCGTTTGCCATGATAGAGGTCATGAGGAGTATTCACAACAGGGTGCTTAGAAAGTCTATCCTTCCTAAGCCCACAGGCAGTCGCCTTTGTCCCCCTGTGGCCCCATGGGACTCCCCGATCCTATACCATGAGGTGGCATGCTTGGAAGGTGACCCCATCACAGTTCTCCTACCTGTAATCCCTCATTTCCCCGACCTTGGCTGGTTACAGCAGTCAGAGAGTATAAACATACATAGAATTTCATACATATCTCATATATTAAAACATGCTTGAATCGGCAATATATCTATGATACTATGACAAATAATCATGAAATGCATATTAAATCAGAGGTATGCAGATGTACACAGAATTATATATTATGTATGGAAATCCATACCACTCTATGTAATTAACACTGTAAGTCCACAATATATATAGTTAGCTGTAAGTATGACTGCCTTTCTTATGACTTTATTCTCCTCTCCCATTCGATGTTCTCTTTTTTTCTTCCTTATACTTCTCCAAGGAAAGTGACTTTCTTTAAGAGGCACCATGCTCCTCAAGGAACGCGCCTTCTTCAAGAGAGGCATCTCTTACAAACCAGTTTGTTTGTGTGTAACCTTTAACAATATAAATGTGGAGTTTAAGGAGAAATTCGACTCACCAATTTAAAGATAAGTTTCATTGTAACAAATACCAAGCAACTATCGCACCATCAGTAATTAGTTTTGTATGCACCCAGTAATTTTGTCAATGCTACCTTAATGAGTTTGCTGTGTATACTTTGGAAAGTTGGGCACCTTTAGTAATTGCTACGTGTCTTCTGAGCACTGTCTGAAGCAACTTCTTGTGATCCTTTGTTATCTATTAATTTGAATCGCTGCCATTAATAAAATATCACCCTTTTAATTGCTATTTTAGTGCTCATATTTATCATTATAGAATCACTGCGTATGAAATGTATTTCAATCTTTGTTTTGACTTCAATTGTTGTCTAATACAAACTCCTTAATAAAGTCGCTTGCTTCATCTTGGACAAATGCTTATTTCAGCGATGCATTTACAATCATAAGCTACGTGTTCTCTTCTTTTAATTACTACTTTATAATGGGCATTGCTGTTTGTCGTATCTCATTTCCTCCCATCTTTCACATAGACAAATTTTAATATTAATTTATGTTCTAACATAAATCGCATTGCTTGTTATGAGCATGTCAGCCAGATTATAGTTTAAATCTTTAATTTAAACTTCTATGTAATTGCATCTTTTGTCCTTCATTTATCTTATTAACTGATGCTTGTTAAGATCTGTAAATACTAAAATGTGATGTTATAATTAAGACAATTTTCTGATGCCTGTTAAGATCTGTAAATACTAAAATGTGATGTTATAATTAAGACAATTTTCTGATAATTTGATTATGAAATATTTTCTTTGGTGTTTTATCCTGGATCGACTTCTAAGGGAATAAGTCAATTAGAGTCAACGCCTATTAATAGGGTTTGAGATCTGTGATTCTTCCTAGCATGGTGAGGACACGACAATCATCCAATGTGGGGGAGAGTCACACCTCTTCATCATGTCTGCCCTTTGCAATGGTTGCAACTTTTCACAATTACCACCCTTTGGAAGAGTCACAACCCTTAATCATTGTTGCCCTTTGGAAGAGTCACAACCTTTCAGAATTACCAATATTTGAAAGAGCCGCAACCCTTCATTATTGCTGCCCCTTTGGAAGTCACTTCCTTATTCTCTTCCCCTTCCTTTCTTTTTCCATTAATCCTTCCTTAATTCCTATGCTCCTTTCTTCCTTCCTCATCAAATGTCTTCTTCCTTTTATATCTCATTTTTTATGGAGTCAGAACTCTTCATGGCATGCTCCTTGATCTTTCATTAAACTTAATAAACTTGTAATCATATTATATTATTTATATATTTATTTTAATATTTTAATATTATTATTAGTTATTTTTAAATCCAATTTCAAAATTGGCACATTAAAATCCACCCACCCAATATTGTTTGTCCTCAAGCAATCTTGGCTTTAATCACAATCATGAATAGACATGGAGTAGAAACATATTAGGTATGAACCAAACACAGAACATACACATGAAAACACAAGTTATACACATGAATATATGCAGACATGACATATACACATACAAACACGAAGTGTACACATGAATATATGCAAACCGGTGTTATCTGGGGATGCGTCCTCAGCCTAAAAACCCTCGTCCCTGTACCAGAAACATTTATGGGACTTGGGGACAGTCAACGGACATCCCCACCCATTCCCGTTTTTTGGAAATTCACAGGAAACGTCCCAGAAACCCGGGGATGTCGAGATTTTTTTTTGGAGACGGTCATAAAACCTAGGGACGACGGAGGACGCCTTGGATGTCCCGAGGACAGACGGGCATCCCTAATCCGATAGACTGCATCAACACAAAAAAACAAATTTTTCTTTTATAAAATCTTTCTTTTTTAATTTTAAAGTGGGCCCCTCCTTCCAAGTTTGCCCTAACATGCTTATTACTGTTTGGTAGTAATTCCTGCTATTTGGGGTCCTCTGATTAGTATTTGACAACATTACATTAAGAATTGTGAAATTAAGAATGGTGTTACAATCATGCTACATGCTTAGAATCATATAGCAAACTATTTGCAAGGTGTTGGGAAAGTTTGAAAAGTGCATTACATACATGGAACATGCATCTTTATGTCATTTTGTGACAATACATCTAGGTTGGTTTTGGGTCCTTTGTGGAAGATTCGATGAATATTGGAGGTTGCATCAAGGTGCCATCTTGCTTTAACAGACCTATATCATGATCGGAATTGTATAGAAGACCTATTCATATTAATATCAGTCCACTTACAATGAGTCAGAGGTGTAGTTTTAGGGGTGTAACGGTGTAACCCCAATTTAGATCATTGGTGAATGTGGTCTAGAGTTGGAAGAGCATTGTGTAATGTCCCCACTTCCGCAGTAGGCCAGTAGGGCGCCAGATTAGTCTATCTCCCCCATCTGGGTAGGCTAATGGCTCTGTCAGAGGATGTCAGCCAGCCACATGCTTCAGTGGGCGAGCTTTTATTAATGGGTTCACTTTTTTAAAAGAAAATTCACTTTACTTTATAATAAGAAATTATAAAGTCACTTTATGTACTTTATATTATAAAAGTGACGTAAGTGACTTAAAGTCACTTTATGAAACTTTTTATCCCACATCTCGTAAAAAGTGTTGCTTTCCCTCACTTTGAGGTTATAAAAGAAAGAGATCTTCCTTGGGAAAAGCACAATGGAAAATATTATAAACAAAGAATATAAATTCTGGTTGCACTTGTGACTGGTCATATTTTCTTAAGGACAGAAACACTTTGGAAAAAACAGAGAAGTTGGACGTAGCCCCATCATCTCAGCATTGATGGAATCATTCAGATTTCATGTGAGCTTAATAATAGAGACAAGGGAAACAAGCAGTTCTGGTACATCATTCAAAGATACCTTTATTTGTAAGTCAGTTTTAAACTTGCTTATTCATCCAGCAATTAAATCTTAGTGAAATTCGAAATAACTGGGACTCTCATGAGAGTGGTCTAAGATTAGAGCAGACAGCTACATTCCTGTCCCGCAGAGGATTGTACGATAACAACAGTGCTAGGGGAGTCCAGCCCGCGTCAGTAAATCTCAGCGCGTGGAAGGAGTCTGATTGTTTGGCGTGAGTAAAATACCTGCTCAGCCGCGTGAAGAGACCCGAGATTGCTGGACAATGTGAGAGGTGCGTTGAAGGTGTTTGACAGCGTGTCCTTATGAAGTATTCCAAGCCGTGTGACTGTAGCACGGGCAGTGTGAAGCTAGTGTGCTAACCACGCGGTTTCAGCCAACATGCCATCCTGTCAGCCGTGAGACCTGTTGGAGACCACCGCAGGGTATTGAGAATAGCCGTTGTTCATTGTGGGAAAGGCACAGCTGGGTGCGACAATAGAGAAAGTAGTGTCACCTTGCCAGCAACATCTACCAGCCTCACCGCGGTCAACTTGGCATCAACCAGGTAGCCCGATAATAACATGTCTCTTATTGTGCTGCGTATTTGATATTAGTTATTTTATATGGTGGAAGGCTATGTAATGCTATGGCGTCATCTTTTGAATAAGACTATTCCATGTGTTAAGGACCCAAAAACAAAGAGTATTGGTGTTTTTAGTGATATTGTAGAATAGCGATATTGTTCACAGACAACACTCTTGCAAATTTCAGATATATCATTAGACGCTATTCATTGGTTTTATTGCTATTGTGAAATATCAAACTACAAACAAGAATCCCTCACTGTGGAAGTTCTAAATAAATAAACAAAGGCTATTTTAATTTCCTAAGTCAGAAATTTGCAGTCACACTTCAGTACAGACTTAGACAGGGTCATTACACATTGGGAGACATATACTTGATCCACTATCTGTAGCGGTCCTTTCTGGATTCAATGTCAAACTTGTAACAATTAACTCCCAACACAGTTTCCAAGGTTTTTCTTGTTAGTATATTTTAGGAATGTTATTTCATGTATTGGCGCTATTGTACGAATGATTATCTATCAAAGTAATTGTAATGCTATGCCTATAATGTGTACACTAATAAGCTATATCAGACTTAAACGATAGTAGTGTGTTTCAATTTGGAAGCTGGGTTATTGTTCTTGTTGCTATTGACAATGAATTCCAAATTATGTTCTTGGGTGTATTTCAATTTTGTATGTTATTTTTTTAATATTACATGCATATTGACAATGAATTATGAATTATGAATGCATATTGAGTATTGAGTTTGACTATTGAAATGTTGTATGTTAAGATTCTATGATGTTTAAATGACAAGCTTAATCCATGTTTTCATATGAATGTAATTTATATTTGCAAATTTCCCTATATATTTAAAATTTTCCCTCTATTTATATAGCCATCCCCTTGCCGTCCCCAAACTTGGCAAAATAATTTGTGGTCCAAGAAACTTGTCCCCTCATTCCCTACCGTCCCCGTCCCGGAAACTTAGGGTAACACTGATGCAAACACAAAGTATACATATAAAAACACAAGTATACACAAGAATATATGCATGCATGGCGTATACAAGCAAATACATGTTTTGTTAGATCTCTTCCTTTTTTGAGCCAAAAAGTGGGCATAGCACCAATCTTGCTGCTCACAATCCATTTTGAGCCGGAAAGTGGACCTAACCCCATCTTTCTGCTCATAATCCATTTTGAGCCAGAAAGTGGGCCTAACCCCATCTTGCTGCTCATAATCTAGTTCGAGACAAAAAGTGGGCCTAACCCCATTTTGCTAGTCATAATTCATTTCGAGCTAGAAAGTGGGCCTAACCCCATCTTTCAACTCAATCTATTTTGAGCTAGAAAGTAGGCCTAACTCCATCCTTCCACTCAGAATCCATTTCGAGTTAGAAAGTGGGCCTAACCCCATCTTTCTTCTTATAATCCGGTTTGAGCCAAAAAGTGGGCCTAACCCCATCTTTCCATTCATAATCCATTTTGAGCCAGAAAGTGGGCCTAACTTCATCTTTTCGCTCATAACCCATTTCGAGCTAGAAAGTGGGCATAACCCCATCTTTTCGCGCATAATCCATTTTGAGCCAGAAAGTAGGCCTAACCCCATCTTTCTGCTCATAATCTATTTCAAGCCAAGAAGTAAGCCTAATCCCATCCTTCTGCTCATAATCCATTTTGAACCAAAAAGTGGGCCTAACCCCATCCTAAGCCTAATCCCATCCTTCTGCTCATAATCCATTTTGAACCAAAAAGTGGGCCTAACCCCATCCTTCTACTCATAATCCATTTTGAGGCAGAAAGTGGATCTAACCACATCTTTCTACTAATAAGCTATTTAGAGCCAGAAAGTAGGCCTAACCCCATCCTACTGCTCATAAGCCATTTGGAGCTAGAAAGTGGGCCTAAATCTGCCTTTCTGCCTCTATATGCCCGTAAACGTGTCATAAATTTGCTCCAATATGCTTCAAACATTTGCTCAATATGTCTCATAGATCTGCTTCAATATGCTTCAAAACAAATTTGAAATGCCCTTCATATTTCTCTACTCTAGGACTGCTCTAGATCTGATCTAATTTGCTTCAAGAGTCTACTTGTGAAGTCCCTTTTTTATTTCCGCATAACCCTCTTTTACATCAGTACTTAGCTCTTGGATTTGTATGCTTTTCGTATAACTGTAACTTAAGCATGCATAAAAGGATCCATGTACCTCAAGTTATGACAGCTGCAACAACTTCATTACTACAACTACAACAGCGGCAAGGCCCACCATGGCACACAATGAAGGTAATTAGTTTAATTTTCTGCCTTGAATATCTTGGTACCTTAAAGATGCAAACTCAACAACAATTCTTCATACTTTGACTCCACGGCATTTGTCTCTTCCATACATTATATGGCCTTACTTTTCATGAATGAGGACATGACTTCTTCATACTCATATAGGCTGCTATCTTTCCCTGTCAATAGTATTGTATACATCAATGAACTTGACCTTCAAATGAGTATAGCAAGGACCACTATCCAACTATCCTCTTCTTAACCTTTGTTAATTGTACACTTGACTTTGCAACGCTTTTCTAAACCTATCAGTCTTTTGTCTTCCTAACTGTTTTAGCTTGCATTTCAATTTTGTAAGCCTTTCTCCATATGCTCTCCAATGTCTTTACATGTCGTTTGAGTTTGCTTCAATCATCCACTGATCACTTAGGTTTCTAGAGCACTTAAAGCACTCTCATGACTATTTAAAATATCCTTATGATGTCTTCTAAATCTTGTTATCCATCATCTTATCTTTACCCTGCAGGCTGGCAGGATGAAAACTCTCATACAAATTGTAATTTCCCCTTTTGGGATTGCCCTAAATCTTTCCTTTCAGTCTGCTGTTACGATTTAGGCAGATCTGAACTTATGCTGATTCCTTCTTTGAATTCTGATCGCTGCTCTTTGAATGAATGCTTATGCTGATTGGATCGATGTGTATGCTTGGTTTTGGAATGATCACTTGATCTCCTTGATTGCTTTGAATGATTTCTCCTTTATACATTATTGATGAAATGGTCACCACCTTTCATTGGATTGAGTCACCACTTTTCATTATTGCCTTTGCGAATAATATGTTATTTCCCAAGTTGATCTCCCTTGGATATCCTCCTCAAATGAAACCTTCTCCCCTTTATATCTTCCAATGTGGGGGAGAGTCACACCTCTTCATCATGTCTACCCTTTGCAATGGTCACAACCTTTCACAATTACTATCCTTTGGAAGAGTCGCAACCCTTCATCATTGTTGCCCTTTGGAAGAGTCACAACCTTCCAGAGTTACCACCCTTTGAAAGAGTCACAACCCTTCGTCATTGCTGCCCTTATGGAAGTCACTTCCTTATTCTCTTCCCCTTCCTTACTTCTTCCATTAATCCTTCCTTAATTCCTGTGCTCCTTTCTTCCTTCCTTCCTATCAAATGAACTCTTTTCCTTTTTGTATCTAATGTTTGAGGGAGTCAACTCTTCATGACATGCCCCTTGATCTTTCATAAAACTTAACTAACTTGTAGTCATATTATATATATTTGCTGGTCCTGGGCCCCTATACTGGTCCGGTTTGCACTAGCTCCGGGTCCTAGTCTGGTCTGCCTGCGGGTCCGGTCAGTGTCCATTCCCAGGCTGGCCACTTTGTCCGTGTCGAACCCAGGCAAATCCGGTTATACAAACCACAACCCAATGGGAAAAGGCATCGAAATGACTATTTTTTGCAAATTATCTGCATATTTGGGTCATCAGATAATTTTGTTTATAAGGTCTATGAATTAATTAATCCAGGGCGCAGCAGTTCACTCCAGCTATCTAGACCCTGCCCTCTCACAGACTCATGTATGTGGGAGAGGATGAGTAGGTTATCTGCAGGTTTATACTGGGCAATTCTCCATCAGACCATTCGCAGATCCTGTCCATGTCTGTACACAGTGAGTGATAGTTAGCTCTAGCAGTTTTTATTAAATCCTGTGTTCTAAGTTGTTTCAAATCTATTTCTTCAGTTGGCACATACATGTGCCTGGACTGTCATATATTTGTTTATCAATAAGTAAAGGTGAAGAGTCTTCCTTAATATGGAAACTGTTTATCAATTTACTATTTTACTAGTTTTGCCCCCTGACCCTGCAAGTTTGGGTTTGATCTAGTGACCATACCATATAATTTTGGCTCTTATGTTGATATGGTATGGTATGGCATGGCTGCATATATATATATATATATAGTGCTGTACAGGCAAACCAGTTCAAACCCGAACCCGAACTGGCAACTTAGGTTACTATTAAATCATATTTCAAAAAGAGGACATTACACTTTATGAGGGATCCTAAACCTTTTGAAGTTTTTATGTATATTGTTTGCAGTATGTAGAAACAAGTTGAATGGGCTGAGTAAAGGCCAAGAAGTCTTTGTATAGATGTCCAATAGAGATATTAGTTGGTGGCACAGACAATGAACATATACAGAAAAAGAGCAAGCTTATGCCCAAAGAAGATCTAGTCCTATATGAGTTTCGTGCTGATCTTTTTGGCAATGTCTTGTATGATGCATTGTATAATGTTAGGAGAGTAAATATTTTTTCACATGGTTTTTAATGCTTAGAATATATTTTCCTCTTGTAAATGGATTCTGCAGAATAATTCTTTGGGTCAGCTTACACACTGCATGTTGTTGAAGAGTTAATGCAGATTTGTTTGTGGGCCATCTCATCTATTATATTCTGCGGCTACGTGAAGTACCCAAAAAACAGTGTACACTTTGTGTGGCAGCGTGGCTTTTCAATCCATTCACATTTACGATTGGCACCAGGGGGAACTGCGAACCTGTTGTGTGTGCAATCATTTTGTGGATTCTGATATGTCTAATGAGAGGTGACCTCTTCATATTTGAGTTTTTTCATTGCCTTTGAAGTAAGTGGCGAGTGATGAATGATCATGGAGCGGAAGCCTAGAAATCTTATTTTTTGTACTGGTGTTTATTTGGTGCAGGTCAGGTTGTGGAAGCAGCATTATGGTATGGATTAGTGGTTCATTTCAGAATCTACCCAATTATATATGTTCTACCCATTCTTATTATTCTTGACAGTGAAAATTTTGACTCAAGGAAGAGACCTCGTCTTACTTCATGGAGTAATAAACAACTCCGATCATCTGGTACAGAACCATTTGCTTTCAACCCAAAAGCTATATTTAAGGTTAACTTGTGGCTTGTGTTTAAAAAATTCCTGAACAAAAAACAGATATTATTTGGACTGATCTCTGGAGGGTTCTTCTTCATACTGACTGGTATCTTTTTTTATTCATATGGACAAAAGTTCTTGGATGAAGCTTTGTTATACCACCTCACACGGACTGATCCAAGACATAACTTTTCTATCTATTTCTATCAGATATATCTTAATCATGAACATGAGTTTACATTGGCAGAAAGGCTTATGACATTTTTACCACAATTCACAGTACAGCTTGTACTTGTTCTCTTCTTTGCTAAGGATCTTCCATTCTGTCTTTTTGTGCAGACGGTTGCATTTGTTGCCTTCAATAAGGTATATTTGCATCTTGTTTTCATCTCTTGTACATGTTAATAGAATTCGTTTCCATGGATTGCTTATGCTTCCCTGGCTTCTTTGTTTCAATATTATGAATTGATCAGTAACATGACAATTCAATCTATATGGTAGCTCTCTACTTGTTTCTTTTCACTTTCATCCCTTTTCATTTTTTAATTAGATCTTGTTCTCACAAGTTAATTGATTCTTGTCAGGTTATCACAGCTCAGTATTTTGTTTGGTTTTTCTGTCTCTTGCCACTGATATTGCCATGGACAAGGCTTCATTTGCGGTGGAAGGGCTTGATATGCATTGGATTATGGGTTGTGGCTCAGGTTCACTGGCTGGGTTGGGCATATTTACTAGAGTTCAAAGGCAGAAATGTTTTCATACAATTGTGGTTGGCGAGCATTATTTTTTTGGCAGCGAATACATGTGTCTTGGGATTGATTTTGGCAAATCATAATTTTTGTCCTCTTTTTCAGCTCCAAGCTAAAAATTATGACAGTCAAGATGAAAAGAAAAGTGATTGATAGAGAAAGAAGTTGCCATTTTGATCCATAATAGGATCAAATAACTGGATTTTGAAACCATTTCACCAAATTTATAGATGATCCCGGGTTGTGTTGCTTGATTGCTTCAGTTTAAATAATAATGGACCACAGTTATTTAACAAATGCAAGAATAAAATAGTCATTGCCTACTATTAAATTAACCAAATCTTAATCTTAAAACAAAAATGTTGATTTTACTATTATTTTTTATCTGTTGTATGGGTTTTTGATAATTCCATAGGATTTCAGGCATTATTTTTCCAATGGCACATTTTGGCTGTTTTGTGCCCATCCTCGTTTTCAAGAATTAATTTGTTAAGGAACCCCATATGATGTTATTTTATGACATTATAGTAAAAGAAAATGGGCGTTCTCCAGAAGATCTAAATAAACAACGTGTAACTATCAAGAGCAAAAGTGTGAAAGCAAGTCCATATGTGGTTGAATATGAGAAGATCTGCATTACGGAGTATGAGATTTGAAGATTCAAGACTGTATATTTTACACTTTTCATGTGGTCCAATGACAAGGCGGAGATCTGGTTGGCTGAGTGTCTAGAGTTCAAATCTCGCTAGTTGGAGGTTGTAACCTCATGACTTGTGATGTCTTGAATCTTGGTTACTCTTTGTGCTTGTACCCTGGGTGCATTTGAGTTTACTTTTGGATTACTTTTGGTCTTTGTTGGTGCTACTCTAGTACTGTCACTTTTGTGTATTCGATAAATTTATATAGCCTTCCCAGGTTTTGCATATATGAGTTTTGTTATCCAGTATAATAATGTCAATCCAAATAAATTAAGCAAATTAATAATAATGTCAATCTGACTAGTATAACAAATAGTAGCTTGAAATACTAATGCATGCAATAAAATAAGATTACTTTTTAGTTTCAGTAGTTGAATCAATTACATGAACCTAGTTCCCTACTGTCAGGAATATGTAAATTGAAATCTTTTGAATAATATATAGAATTTTTGAGATAACTTAAATATTCTTTTTTAGTCATTTTTATCTATTGCCATTATCTTAATGCCAGCGAATAAGTGCTCTTCTACCTCATTGATGCCATTACCATAATACACCTAATTTTTAAGGTTTTGATGGTAATTTCATCGGGACTAATACAAGTCTGAATTTTCTAATAAGACAGATGCTCCTAAAGAGTCATGCGATTCTGCTTATACTTCCTTACGTGATTCCGGTGGTGGTTCGGTAGCAACCACCAGCAATTTTCATTGTGTCTCTAGACATCCCTTTGAACATATTAAATAAAAATAAGTGACTTCTTCCAGATAAAATTAGAGCAAGCCTACAATTGATCTCAGAAGCCCTTTGATAAATTCTCTTGCTTTTGCTGTTCTCAATATTAGAATATTTACCTATATTTAGTCTTGCTATTTTTAGTGTTTCTTAGTTCTTTATTAATGGTCATCTTAAGTTTAAGTTTTCCTATTTTTAGTGTCATTATTTTTAGCACTTCAGTCTTGTAATTTTAAGGAGCCTTCGTCTTCATGTTAAATACATCGGATTACATCGAATTATGTGAACATGGTATGAGAGTGGGTCGATGGGGTTTTATAGAGTTTGGCAAATTTTTAAAAAAATTCGAGGCCTCCTTTCTGGAATTTTTTTACTCAATTTTTTAGATGAAAAAATCGTTAGAGAGAATTTCGAGGGTTTTTGGCAGATTTTTTCGTGGCTTTTCTTAGTGAAAAATTGCTTCGGTTTTGGTCTAAGGTTCGTGGTTTTTTAACTCTGTTTTTGGCATCTTAGACTCGCACGCCTCAGATCTACGCTTTGGTTTTTGTGCATGGGATTTTCTTTTTGACCTGGGCATCATTTTAGGCTTCTCTTGCGCGAAGTTTTTTTTTGTCATTTTTGCTCATGTTTTGTGGTGACCGCGCGACTTCTCTTTGTACTCTTAAGCAATGAGATTGTTTCTGCCCTTAGGCCCCGTTTGGTCGAGGAATTAGAATTTGACTCAAACCCTGTTTATCTCAAAATAAGGTTTTGAAATTCCGGTTTTGTGTATTCGGAAGATAGATTGGACCGTTTGGTTGACTTGGAAGATGACTGAGACAATCCATCTTTTGCGTTTGGTTGCCAATTTCAAAATTAGAATTGGAACTGAGAAATATTTGGGAGACTTTGTATTTTCTCTTCGATTTGCAATATTTTTCTTTTTCCTGTGATTTTGATTGGTTGGTTGAATACGTGGTTTTTTGAACTGCATCTTTGCTATGTACGAATGATAATTTAGAACTATATGTGTGGCGTTCAAGTCTGTTCATTCAATCCTGCTATGGCGCGTGCGCACACACACACACACACATGAGTCTTTTAGTCTTTGGTTCCTTTTTATAATCTTTTCTTTTTAGTCCTTTAGTTTGTTTTTGTTTTTAATTATGGGTCTTTTTGAACTCATAATTTTTATTATTTATTATTTATTATTTTTCTTTCTTTTATGCTCTTAAGTAGTCTTTGCTTCTCTTTTTCGCCCTTATTTTACGTGCCCCTTTCTCTCCCCAACCCTTCTTTTATCTATTGAGTGAGGCCTAGTCTGCATCTTATTTTTACATATCCTGACATCTCTTACATCCTGATGATGGATCATGGAGTGTGATCCGAAATGTTGATGCTAAAAAACATACACAATCAAAACCAGAAATTCAAGCTTTAAATTCCAATGGATTGTGGAAATCTAATCGATCTAATCTACCTAAAGTTAGATTGGCTTGTAAATAATAGCTTTAAAAGGTAAGCTTTCTACTTAACCGGGTTTTAATTTAACTTCCGTTCAAACAAATGATGAGTTTTATACCCCCATTACAAGGGCATCCCACACGCATAAAAACACAATTTTGCGCAATCCCGAAGGACTACTAGAGGAGGTGAAAATTCTCAACACCGATCTGTCACCCACCCTTTTGAGGATGAATGCATTTTTATTATAGTGGGTCGGATTCACCACGGCTAAGATGGTTGTCTCCCACCTGGGTCATTCGCTCTCACCATCCTCGTAAGGATGTACTCGGGAGGTAGGCCCTCTATAGCTATAACATGTTCATATAAAGCAAGAAATGAATCAAATAGGTAGGTTTAGGAGTTTGATTCACTCAAAGAGTGAAGAGCAAATCCCTACTACTTTCTTCTCTTCCAAACATGTTTAACAAGGTTAATTCCGACCTCTTGATAAGGAGGTTTTAAAAATCAAATGTCTGGTTCATTCCCTAACCTTTCTTTCTATCACCAAATCTGACATGTTTGGCATTTTGATCAACTTAAAAAGTTGAGAGCATAGGCCTAATGTCTCTTTTGGTGAACAATAATAGGATTTTTCCTAATTAGACTAGTTTTGGAAAATTTTAAATGTCACAAGTTAAGCAAATGCAAGCTTGATAAGGAAAATACCTTTTCGTGTCGCTAGCAAAGGCTAGGCGCTTTTATGAGTGTTTTTCTTGCTTTTTCACTCACCTAGTGACGATCATTCCCTCTCATTCTCCTCCAACAAAGTTAGTCAACACAACCAACAAAGTGAAAGAAAAACAAAGAAATTGAAATGACAAAATTTAAGGATCCTTTCTAAATTGTAAATTATTTAAAGATCCTAAACAAATTTATCTCAATTTAATGTAGGAAACTTTATTTTATAAGCATTTACAACCTTAACATAATGTTCAAAAAGATTTTCCTCTTCTGCCAGACTTTCCAAAATAGTCAAATTATGAATTTCTTTAGCATGTTTTGAGATGATTCTTACCTCTTTATCCTCCTTGTAAACTCTTTGCTCGGGCTTCTTCACCTTTGGATGCCCTCTCATCTACATATCAAAAAATATACAGTATTAATTCTATATTTTTAATAACCTGCAAGCTGAAAAACATAGAGAGCTCTATGCATCATTTAACAGGATAATAAATGCTACTTTAATGTTGTCTACGCGTTATTTTTCAGGTCTGCAAGCGATATTTGGAAAATTACTACGAGCTACTTAAAATATATCAGGTGTAAAATAAAATTGAGAAGGTGTTACAACAGAGCAACAAAGGCGTTAAATGAAAGATTGCATGCGTCAAAGGATAGATGTTAGGCGTTGCTTGACTGTGTAAAGGCATTTCTTCTCTATCAAAGGCATCACTTCAGGTTTTGTACGTATAGAAAGAAGGTAAGACATAAAATAGAAGTGATTGTAAGCATCTCTTTGCTATGTACACGCGTTGGGATTCACTTCATAGGCGTCGTTTTACCTGCAAACTGCAAAATGTAACAACAAATGTGACAAAAACATGCAAATTATGATAAAAACGTAAGTTAGAGGCTTAAGGCCCCATGGTGAGTGCCATTTGTGTATATAGAAACTATACCTTCATGAAATTAGTTTGAAATCTATCAATTCTATGGAAAGATAATCTAAATTTATACAAATAATTGACAAATAAACAAGAAGCATTCCATGGTTCTCTAACTAAGCATGCTAATGGAGCTCTCAGCCTTAATCTCCATTAGTGACAGTCCTAGAATGAGAAATGATAATTGATATGCCTAATCTAGCTCTCAAATTCCTCAAATTGTCATACAATTCATTCAATTTCGCTCTCACAATTCCCTATTATGCTCAAAATTCTATGATCTCAAAGTGATTTCTCTATAGTGTAGATGCAATTGCTCACGAATGTCTAGGATCCTTAATGCTCTCAAAATGTTTGGTATTTATAGGATTTCCCAAGGGTAGGGGTAGAGTTAAGTTGATCATGATTCAAGCTTGGTTGAGTTGAAGGCTTTCAAATAGTTTCAAATGGAGAGACCATTTAAATGTTGGTCTCAAGGTTGGGACAAAGAGACAAATTGAGTGGTGAGGATGTTGAAGGGTTAAATGAGTGATCAAGATTGAAAAGTTTGGAGTAATCCATGTGCTTTCAATTCTTGATTCTCATTGGCTCTTCAATTTCTTGTCTCCTTTGTTGAAAGAAAATGGGATTTAACTAATTCAATTAATTAATTAAATTAGCCATGTAAGGGAAGGGGTTGAATTTGATTTTTGATTTAAACTCTATAACTAATTGATTAAATCAATTACATAGTTTTGATTAATCCCTTTAGGGCTTAGATTTAATTAATTGATGTCTTTATTAATTGTCCTTTGATTTTGATTTGATTTAGTCTCATTTAATTTAATTAGCTTCCATTTGATTTGATTCATACACTTGACCAAATTTAAGTGTCTACAACTCCATTTTGAGAAATAAGATTCACAGACCCGACGACCAATTAAATGGGGTTCACAAAAGTCCAAAACCAAGAAGATGTTTTCAAATTCCACCTATTGGGTGGGTAGATAGTGCCACTGATTTTGGTGCCTAACACAGATTTTGATCTCCGAAACCCGAATTACAGTTTAGCGTCCCAAACGGCGGATTTGGAAAAAAAGTGGAAGTTCCGTACCCAATTCCTCTAACCAAACGGGGCCTTAGCAATAGTATTTTTCTATGTAAGTGCCACGTTGGGGGGTTTCCACGCTCCTCAAATCTGCGCAATTGGTTTTCTCAATATCCATGTGAGCTAGGGTTTTACAATTTTCTTCCATGGCCCATGTTTAGGACCTATTTTTTCAGTCTTCTTCGACTGCGACTTCAACAAATGTCTTCTTCAAGCCCGCGATGTCCTTATGCCATTTTTTAAGGAAAAAAGTGCATTTATTCTGGTCGCATGCCTATTGCGGGGTTAATTTTTTTCTACAACTTGTGGCTATGCAAGTAGTGTTTTCTATATGCGTCAACAATTTTTTCATGCTTTTTCTTACTATTTTATGTAGGTTGAGGGTCATTTTTCAAGTTCAAGCCTAGGTTTTTTTTTTTTTTTTTTAAATTAACCATGTTGGGTTTTTATAATTTTTTCCCAAAATTATTTGGGTTTATAAATTTGTCCTACAAAATTAGTGATGGGTTTTCTAATTTTTTCCCATACAAAAATTAGTGATGGGTTTTCTAAATTTTCACTATAAAAATTAGTGTTAGGTTTTTATAAAATTTTCTCTTCAAAAATTAAATATAGTTTTGATCAATTTTTTACCTAAAAAATTATGTATAGTGTGGGATTTTGTTCGTTGAGTTTTATTAAAAAAATTACAAATAAAATTATTTGGGTTTTATAATTTTTTTCTTAAAAAATTACTAAGGTTTTATCATTTTTTCCTTCAAAATTTACTGTAAGGTTTTATAAATTTTTTCCAAAAAAAAAAATCTATTTCGATGTTTGGGTTTTGCATGATTTTGTCCTAAAAAATTATGGGTTCCCATTTGAAGGGTTTTCTAATTTTTTTCAAAAAAAAATTATATCAGGTGTACCTTTTTAGGGTGTTTACTATTTTTTTCCAAAAAAATGATGCTTTGTAAACTTCAGTTTTAGGGTTTGACAATTGTGTTCACATAAATCGTGGTTTCTTGCAGTTTGTTTTGGGTTGCACCTAGAGTTGTTTGGGAAAACAGCTCCAAACATTTTTTTTGCAGTATTTGACAAAATCATGTCTGAAGGGTTTGCCAAATTTTTCACAAAATCACGGTTTTAGGTTTTTATCAGTTTCAATAATTGATCTTAAAGGGATAGCTTTGTTACCTAGCATCGGGTTGGATGGATTCTGGTACTCTTGGTTATTAACATTTTGCAGATCTAGGGAGGATCTTAGTAGAGTGTTTTGAAGAAGAGCAATTTTCTTTGCATTTGTGACCAAAAGACCTACATATTGTGTCTTCTATAGGGTAGTACGATGAAAATTGAGGGAGAGTATTAGAATATTTACCTATTTTTAGTGTTTCTTAGTTGATTTATTAATGGTCATCTCAAATTTATGTTTCAGTATTTGTAATAGTTGTTATTTTCAACACTTTAGTCTTGTAATCTTTATTTAAGGAGCCTTCGTCTCCTATGTTTAATACACTGATTTACATTAAATTATCTAAACACTCAATCAGCAATCGAAATAAATATTACAGATTTAATGAATTGCAATTGAAAACAAAACAACTTCTTAATGAACTTGTTGCATCAAATTTTACTGAAAGACCATAAACCTTTTAGTGCATTGACATGACAATGTGAGAGGCTATTGTATTCTAATTTACAGAATCAAACATAACACTCAACATGCTATAAATTGATCGTTTCTCTCTCTGCATTAAATGTTCATGCTTAATTTATTTCGGGGGGGGGGGGGGGGGGTTTTNGGGGGGGGGATTATTCACCTAAGTCAATCTCCCAACTTGTGCATGTTGGGAAAATCTCTTCGAAGAAAACATTTATTTGATAATTTCTTCTTTTGAATACTTGTGGCCATTCCTAACCAATGTAAATTGTAAACCTGGGTAATTCCATAGTCAGATGCATCCCCTTCCCTAGCAAGTCCTTTTGAAAATTGGTTTAAAAAATACAAATCCAAATGAAATAATGTGCTTATGATACGATATGAATAGGATAGCTTTGCGAGAACTAAGATTAAACTTGATTGCTATATAAGGGTAGAATTATGATTAAAGATGTAAAGAGCTACTACAAATTGACTTTCATGGTATCAAACACATGCCACTTAGATTCTTAAAATTGAATACATGCATGCAGAGCAGTATAAATAATGAATGTTGACATGATATAAATCCCTTAATTTTGTGCAATAGATGATAAGAGGATGTAAATGGACCTATTGAAATTGTCACCTACTTCAACTTGTGTGATTGGGTGGGGAATGGAATGTTGTTGGGTAGTGCAATTAAATGCACATGGCGGTTCCACTGATTCAAGACCTTTAAGAAGAAATTATTATATCAATTGGTTGTGCCATATTTAGGCAGTGACTAAATTCTTAAAGATTAAGATATCTTTTGACTCAAACTACAAAGATATCCATTTTTATCAAATTTTCTAGCTTTTTGCCAAACTGGAACATTGATGCTTCATGGAGATCTAAGTTGGATGTTTCTTGCAGTGAATGTGAACAATTGTTGCAGGGGAACAACACATTTTGGTTTAGAAGATTTTATCCATATGCTTATTTTATGTTGCATCATAACCAACCTCAAATTTGTCCAAAATGAGGACCTCTGTGGTGGTACTGCATTTAGTAGATGATAAACCCATTAGAGGTTTTTAATTTGATAGACATGAATTCTATTCCTTGTATGTCTTGCATATTTTAAGATACACTATTAGGAAATTTGTAACCTTCAAAAGTTGTTACTTCAGAGAAAATCCTAGACCAATGGCATGATAACTTAATTGGTCTAATTGGTTAGTAAATACCCATTTACAATAATTTCTAAATGAAATGCAAAAAATATATTTCAATTCCTTTTTTTCTTGCTCATGTGAATACCAATTTTTATTAAAGAAAAAATAAATATTCACATTAATTAAAATCTTTTGATTTATTTGGGACAAAATGACCAAAAAACCTACAGATGATAGGGATCCACATAAAAGAGTTTGATAACTGAGGAGTTGGGCCCATGTTTGAATGGCCCCCATATGAAGGTTGTGGTGGGTGGGTGGGAAATAGGAATCTAGGGGACTTAAATTTTGTTCGAATAAGGGAGAAGAAAATAAGTGAACCAAAGCGCCAAGACTCAACAATTGCCTTAATTACCCCACCTACCCACTATGAAGCCCAAATGAACCATTTTTCTCAGCTTGCTTCCCCCGAGGAATGGTTGAGTTGTTGGGGAAACATAGATATAGGATAAAAGGGAACTTGGTACCATTTGTAAAGAGATGAAATAGGTCAAGGTTTGGATTTACCCTCATTGACAACCTTGGGCATTGGGAACTTGTGTCTAGGTTGACTGACAACCCTTAGAATAGTAGGGGCCTTCCACCCACCCCGACAAGCTGAACCGGGCACAATCATTCATAGAAGTGTGATCTAATCCTTCCCTTGAGGCAAATAACCCCTTTGATCAATGATTAAACAATAAGTTTGTAAACAAAAACACTACCATAATCCCCTTCAAGTACAATGAATTAAGTTCTCCTTCCAAGGTATTACACAACCTAGTAACAAAGGCTATAAATATGAAAATTTAAATATTCCAAGCATATGGAAATCAATTGTTGCCTTCCACTTAGAAGAAAATAGTTGAAATACATAACTCAATGAAAAGTAGGTTTTAAAAAGAATCCCACAAAATGTTTAATGCTAAAACCGCACTAAAAAAATACATTGATAAAAAATTATCATGATAGATCTGCAAGGATTGGTGGTGATATTTGCTATTATTTATGTTTCTAAGTAATCTCTACAAATGATTGCATCAATCACCTTGTAAGGTCTTTGGAAAATAACCATACAAACTTAGGCAAATCTATGTCGTGCAATACACACACACACACACACACACACACACACACACACACACACACACACACACACACACACACACACACTACAAGTTCCTTTGTACGTGTTGGTCATAGCCTTGGTTTTTTTGGGTAACCATTCTCCATATCTTATAGTTGCAATCTACATAGCCTCGAATCTATGCCTCCAAATAGACCCTTCCATTCCATCTCAATGTTCCCCTCTTTGAAATCCTTCTACAAATTAGTATTTCCAGAGTTGCAGAATTGTTATTAAATATACAAAGGCATCAAATTGATGTGTTATAGAAAAGATCTAACATCTACATTCTTTATGCTAATTGCAATGTGTACACACACCCCCATGAAAGTATGACTAACTTCATAAAACCATTCTTCACAAACTTATTTTCTTCCACCTCCATATGGTCTAACTCATACAAAAATGCTATTTAATAATAGTGAAATAAGGGGTATATTTCCTCTCTTGTTTCCTCTAAATGGATTCATATCTCCTCTCATTTGGCTATGACCCAAGAGGCCTGCCACTTTTATTTCGCTCTTTTTTCATAAGACTCCCCTCCTACTGTTGCGGAGGAGAATTTGATCCTTTACTACATTCCCTCTCTTGTCACCAATGTGATGAATGATTCTCTCATCCTTTTGATTCTGATGCTCGCATTAGAATAAGTTGTCTTTGGGATGAACAAAGGTAAAGATCCGGGCTCGAATGGCTTCCCTGTGGAATTTTTCAAGAACTTTGGGACATTATTAAGATGGATCTTTTGGAGGTTGTTACAGAATCCCTTCATAATAAACAGATGCTTCGTGCCTTGAATTCTACCTTTTTGACTCTCATTCCCAAGAAGGAATGTGTTGACAAGCTTGAATTTTTTTGACCTATTTCTCTTTGTAACGCAGTGTATAAGATTATCATTGAATTGATTGCATAGAGACTCAAATTGTGCCTTCTTGTGGAAGAGATAGATTGGGGATTGTTCAGTTTATCTTTTATATTTATAAAGGTCATCATACTAATAATCTAATCGAGGCTATTTCTATTTTGTATGTTGTGGAGCATGCATGTGCTCTTGGATGGAACATGTTCATTTGTGAATCTGATTTGTAGGTGGTGGTGCATTTGTTGTCTCACAATATTCAGAGAAGGTTAGTTTGAAGTTAGCTTTAGTGGTTAACCAAATTCTTCATTTGTGTGCTTCTTTGGATTATGTTACTTTTAATCATATCCCTAGGGAGTCAAACAATGTAACAGATTGTTTGGCCAAATGAGCTTCTGATCACATGCAAAATTGGAATATTGTGAAAAGGGATTAGTAACCTCTGGGCTTGTCTCAACAATTATATCATTTAGTGGACTTTGAAAGGGTTGTTTGATGCTGATGCTTTGTACTTCTTCTTGATTGAATAATTTTTCACCCCTCTTTTATTTCAAAATATGTATGCTGATGTAAATGTTATGCTTAAGAAAACCACTTGTAGAGTTTGGAAATCTTGCTAGAGTGCTAGAAAGGAAAAATTGTGTAATAAGTGTTGTGAAAATTATGTAAACAACAATATACATGTCATCAAGCACAAATATTTATCAAAAGAATCCCATGGTGGGTTCACTGAGTGTAAAATCAGTGGAAATGGAAGAATTTAGAAAAATACATAAAGAAGATTTAAACAATGGAAAACAGACCATCAAGCACACATGTTTATTCTAAAGAGTTCCATGTGGTGAAAACACTAGGAAAAATTGGTGTTTATTTTCAAGGTATGGCTCAACTGTGGATACAATGGCCTTCATAAATTTTTTACAATTTTTTGACAACAAAGTCCCATCTCACTTTGCAACAGAAAAATTGACTGAGAATTTTGTTTAGTCCAGATGAACTACTCATAGCACATGCATACATATTGATGGTTCATAGACATCCAAGGACACTTTCTTAGAAGATGTAGCTACACTGTCAGGAAGAGAATTCATTTCATGTGCTTTACATAGCACTTTTATTTGGCCAAACTTTTCAAGAAACTTTTGAAAAGTTCAACAGGTAGTAAATCCATCAGGGAAGAATTATATATCTTTTTCCTCACCAAAGGCCTTTTGAAAATCCAAATTTCCTCTAATGCCTCTAAACTCAAGTTTTGTTCCCTATTACAAATATCTTCAAATTAATTATTTCTTTCCTATCAATTCAGTTGGGTTTTGTTGACTCTGAGGGGTAACTTGCATTGACTACCTTTGCACTCAAGTTTTGTTTCCCCTTCACAAAATCCTTTTTCAAATTACTTCTTCCCTGGCTTATCAATTTGATTGGTGTTTGTTGGCTTCAAGGTTTAACTTGCATAGTTTGTGTTGGATGGATGTCCTTTCTTAATCCTATTAATGCCTTGTATGACATTCAAATTACATGTAACTCACCCAATTATGTAACTTTAAAAGGTAGATTAGCAATAATTCTACTATCTAGTGACATATTGCATGATTTAAGTGGAGTAGAAATGCCCTCAAAACAATGTATTTCTTGCAAAATAGTGGTTTTTTTCACAAAATAACCAACACTTATTGATAAATATTTCATGAAAGTCCAAACCAGGAAGAATGGTAAAAAAGAGTCAATTGTGTCATCGATCCTAATTTCAAAGTGTGTTGGAATGGGATGGCTCACTCTTATGGAATTCCTGGCACCAATGTCGTGCATAGTTGGACATGTATGTCAACGGAAAAGAGAAATGCAAATGGTTGATGTTATGAAGACTTAAAAGCACTTTCATGCGTACTTAATATAAGTTATATGCATGAAATAAAACTATGGGGAGATGGAATGAATGTAATGCCCCTTCTTACAAATGCCCTAGTTTTTGTCCCAAATCATAAATATCAAGTAGAACGTAGAGTAGAATTAGTAACATCATGTATCTTGTTGAGATCTTGCAACATGTTAGGAAATCATTGAAAAATAATCCACAAAAATAGATCTTCCTTGTTAGAGACATTAAAAGCATAGATCTTTAATATAATCATAACATAGTTTTAATTTATTGATGGAGTTCAATCATAAGAGAGCTAGGATAAGGGGCATATTAGGTTTCCTTCAATGATCCTCTACTCTAGGGAAAGGAGCGGATATCATCCCTCTTGGAAATCATGTTTGACCATCCATATGAAGGGGTATACCTAGTGTAATTACCCAAAATTGGTCTAGTAAATTAAGAACCCCTAATCTTGATTAATTGGCCTATAATCTAATCAAATGCATTTAAATACTAGGCCTAATTATGTGAGAAAATTTAATCAACCTGTTACTCCAATTGCACATTGAAGTTGTCATTAGTTATCAAGAAGACATAATGGACAGTTGGTGATAGATTCAACACAAGACAGTCGATATATATCACCGAAGTGCAGAGTTAATCGAGAGCACTGATCATGCCCAAAGTTAATCGAGTATAGTGATAACCGAGTAAACAGACTATACCGAGCACAAACAACATCGAGCTACACAAGCATAACCGAACACCAATATAACTGAGATACACAGTATACACCGAGCACCGAGGAACAAGATTAACTGAGTGGAATAGAGTCCACATAAAAGTTAGTTATGGCACATTGTTCTATGTAACAAATTTTGAGCCAACCTAGATAACGATTTACATGATCAAGGAGGATATTAATTATGGATTTACAACATTAATTTTTTATGTCTCCTATGTGTAGATGATCAAGGTAAATTATGTACATTGTTGATCTTAGGGTAAGGATGTAATTGTCAAACCCTAATTAGGTCATATCATTTGATATATAATTATATAGATGTAAAATTTTGTTATGTATGTTGATCAAGAAATGATAAAGTAGCCTCCATACTATAGACATCAGAGATCAGACAAGGGATTCAAGGATAGAGACCACATTGCAGAAATCAACTTACAAAACTAAGGCAAGGCTACTGAGCGGAATAGAGCAGAAGTTATTATCACTCACATTGAGGTAATATGTTTTGTATAAACTTAATGGATCTATATCAACAATTTTGAGATTTTATATGTTTTAGATTAATTTTATGTTACTCTCTAACAATTTTAATAGGCCCAAAATCTCTTAATAGAGTAGACTTAAACATATTATTGTAAATCTCTTAGCTGAGTGCACACATAGATTGTGTTGCTAAATCCTCACACGAGGTAGATCTAGTTGATCTTTTTGTTACTCCTAATAGGGTAAGATCATCAGAAGTGATCATTTTGTAAAGCTTTAACATGCTATCTTTATTACTGCAGTAGTGAAGTTTTGTGGGTCTCATCCCCACCACAGTTTTTACCTTCTAACAGGGGTTTTCTACGATACCAAACTACTAGTGTCATGAGTACTTGATTTCATGTATGTGTAATGTTTATTTTACATGCATTTACCTTTCAACATTGATAATATATGTTTGGGATAAGCAATCTACTCAGTTGGCTACTACAAACAATGAATGCAAAGAATCGACTAAAACTTTTTAAGGGTACTGATTCACCCCTCCCCTCTTAGTACACACCCTTTACATTATCTTAACATTGGGCCAACAATTGGTATTAGAGCTTTTTCTCTAATTTTGAAGGTTTAGAAGCTAAAGAGAAAATACCTTACAATGGAGAGGTATACACTTGACAAAACTATTGAGAATCAAAAGTTACAACTGTAGATCTATGTTGAACATTTCAAGGAAGCCAAAGAGAAACTCAGGGAAATGTTGATTAGGAGGAAAGACATGGCACTTTGCTGTCATGAGATTGATTATCATGAAGAAGAGATTCATGACCCATTTGATACATCTAGATCTAAATCTAGTAGCATATCTGATGCATCTGAAGGAATCATATCAAAGCTATTTGAAAGAAATCAGAAACTTACTAAACAAGTGAAAGCACTGAAGATCAGACAAGATACACAAATGGTCATAATGGTTGAAGTCTTGAATCACGAAAAGAAAGTTGAACAAGATAGAAACATGGCTATTGATGATAGAAGATAGATGACTGAAAATTTACAAGAGAGAAACTGAGATATCTAGACTTACTGAACATTACTTTGAGATCACCAATCAAGTGGTTTCTATGAATCATGAGGCAAACCGAGTAAATACTGAACTTGCAAAAAGAATAGATGATATTGGTGTATTGAAAGAATAAAATGATAAACTGAGAAATGAAGTGAAGATGTTACAACAACATAATGAAGTGATTAAGAGATCTGAACAAAGCACTAAGAGAATGGATGAATTTATGAACCATCAAGGAAGACTGAATAATAATACCAGATTAGGGTTTACCAAGCAAGGAGAATCATCAAATCAAGCTGAAAAAAGGAATGTCCACTCAGATCCTAAGCTAAAGAATCCCTCTTGCCATCACTATGGAAAATCAGGCCACACATCAAATGATAATGCAGGACCAAGCACAATAGTCGGTGGCTCCTCATCCAATGGGTTAGGTGGATCCACTGTCTCCAACTAAGAAATACAAGCATGTATGGAACTATGTTTTGTAATGCTATATCTTACATTAGTTCCTATATTTATTTCACATATGCCAAATCAACATGAATAGAGATGCACTGTAGCATTACATATTTGATTACTATGATCTAGTCTAGTCGGTTAATATGTACCGAGTTGAAATTGTCAGTCAATGAAAATATGAAGAGATCACCAAGTTTCTATTGTAACCGAGTATATGGTATACTCACCGAGATGAAGCATTGAAAGTGTTAACTAAGCATGTCATTTGTTCATTGAGTGGTTGGTGAAGTGCATTTATTGCACCACCCTAACTTATGTACTATAAATTTAGTCGATGTGAGCTCATTTATTCACAACGTGATCACTAAGAAGAACAAATAATAGAGAGATAAGTTGCAGAAGAAGATTTGCGTGCATTCTACAGAGATCTAAGCATATTTTTGAGCATACAGAGGTTAGTTATTGCACATTTTGCCCTCATCGAGTTATTCAAGCACATTTTACGGAAGTCCTAAGAACATAGAATCATGGCATCTTCATCATGGACCAAGAAAGCTAAAATGGATAAAGAGAAAAAGGTTGCTTTGGTGAAGAACTCCACCTACACGGAGATAAATTACAATATTCACCCACAAGTTGCAGCACAACTAGATAATCAAGGCGCATTTTCATCTATCCCACCTAGGGTTTTTCTAGTGCAAGATGTGTGTACATATATACATTGCAATATTGGAGAAATCAGAGATTTTGAGCTTATGTAAACCTACCAATCATTATTATTAGATGGAAAAATTAAGGAAGGTCACAAACACTTAGAGGTTACAGGGTAAACTCATACCCTAGATTTCCCGAAGGTCTTTCAGAATGAATGGATCTGCATTGTACTTAGCAGAGTACATGATGGAAATATATGGGTGGATGAACCTAAAAAGATAATCAGGGATGTCATTCATGCAGTAATAGGGTATCCCATATGTGAAAAAAATCCAAAGCCCTAGGACATCTATCAAGAACCGAGCTGGAAAAGCTAACATTAGTCGAGTGGGACGATAGAGGCTTGAAGGTCAACTGCATTAGTGATCCTGAACTGAGATTCAGTGCTTATGCCATTGGGTATAAGATATTCTAATCTAGCAGACCAAACAACATACCATGTGGAGTTCTTGATATAGCTTACAAGATGGTCAAGAAAGGTCTTCAACTTGATCTTTCACAGCTGTTGCAAAAGTAGTTAGAAGAGAATATGAGAACCATTAGGACAACAAAGACAAATACATGTAAGTTTGGTTCATTACTACTTTGCATATTCTTCTACATGCAAAATTTATTCCCATCAATTGGTAAAGTTAAATGGAAGACAGACAGACCGGTTACAGTATAAATTGATGAGAGGATTACAAGTTTAGGTCAGAACTTTGAACCCGTAATGAATGAATACTTCACAAAATTCAAAGCTAGAATGGAGAAGAGATCCTGGATTCCAATACAACTAGTTGATAAATACCAAGACAATATCTATTTTGTAGTAGATACCAACACAACATTAATCAAAGAAGAAGATCCGAGGACTACATGGTTACCTCCAATGGAGTATGAATTGAATATTGATGTTGCTACAGAGGCTATTGAAAAATTGTTAAATGAGCCTATTGACAAATCGGCCATGAGATTTTGCACTTATGATGAGGCAAAGATCCAAATACAAATTCAGTTACAAGTACAACAATTGGGCAGGAAAAATACTGAAATTTTCAAAACCTTGAAAAGGAAACTTGCTATAACAAATGAGGAAATGGATAAGTTTGAAGGATAAATTGAGCAGCAGACCTCAGTCAGTCAAGAAGAAGAACTAGATAGTGACACCAGTGCCACCGATTCTGATGACACACCAATTGAGGCATCTAAGGCCAAAAAGGGAAAAAGCACAAAGGCTGTATCTCCACCACAAACAAGATCACAATCGGTGGCTAGTGACTTGCCACCTTTGAAGAAAGGTGTAGCAAAAATTACAAGTCCCTCACCAAAATTTACATACCAAACAAGGAAGCAGAAAGGCACTACTACTGCACTGAGACAAAAGAAGAGATATGTGCGAAACAAAGATGACAAGGATGATTCTGATGAGAATCCACAACAATTCAAGGTTGTTCACAACACACCATTACAGAGTATTGATGAGATTGCACAGGTAATCAAGACAACCAGACAATTGACACATCCGAAGATACAAGTATACTTTGATTTGTCAGCTGAGAACAAGGATAAAATTGAAGAAGTAATTAAAGGTATAATGATTAACCTTAAACAAGTTCTGGTTGAATTTGCTACTTCTATACCATCAAAACTATATAATAGAATATCATCAAGATGGTCTTATTCACTCCAAACTAAGAAAAAGATAAGAGAAGCATCTCTCACACTTATAACAGCCAAGTGCACAGTTGAGGAAATTTAGGATATCATGAGACAATATGCAAAGAAATTTCTGAAGAAACAAAGAACAATGAATATCCTACAAGGTAATATGAAGGAAGTGGATATTGAGAGAACAAAAATTTGGAATGAATTTCTTAATCCACCTAAGGTTATCTAGGACACCGAGGAAGTAATTAATGTTGCATCTACTAGACCAAGTACATAACCCATGACAGTTGATGATGCAATAGTTGATAATGTGTTAGACAGTATTCCTGAACTCCTGACTAATTTAGGTCACCTGGATATCACAATAATTGATGTAATCGAAGGAGATCTGAATGATAAGGCCAAGGAAGATGAATCTATCAGAGCAACTCAGACTATTGATGAGAAAGATACATCACAGTTCACTTGAGATACTACCAGGCCAGTTACCTATTTTGGTTAAAGCAATTGAAATTGAGACCGAAGCACAACAAATGTCAGCCAAGAAAGTCACAGATACAAATGAGGATAAGGGTGAAGAAAATGGTATAGAGACCAAGCATAGTGGTGAAAAAAATCAATGTGATGCACCCAAGGATACCACTGATGCTGCAGAAGAGAAAGGTGAAGGTAACACAAAGACACTTGATAAAATAGTAGATACTTCTACTAACGACATAAGGTCAATTATTGAGGCACCTAAAAAAGTTGTCACACCGAGTACCAAACTATCAAAGTCTGAAAATGAGCAAAAGGCTCAGGGTTCTTTCTAATATCTATGCGCCCAACTCTCAAAGTGGTAGAGATAAGTTTTGGCATAAGATGGAAACTGAGAGAAGTAACTTCAAGAATGACTGTTGGATGGTGGTTAGAGACTTCAATACTCCCCTTAGCGACTCTAAAAAATTTGGAGGAATCTCATCCCAGATTGATAATGGTGTGGCTCTGATGGATTTTATAAATATTCAATCCCTTTTGGTTCTTGACCTTAGAGGTGGGACTTATACCTTTTTGAATCAAAGAACTGGTGATGAATTGATTCAAGTTTTCCTAGATCAGGCCCTGATATCTATGGATTGGATTCTCTTTTATGATTTCTCTCTATCTACCCTACACCATGTTGGGTCTGATCATTCTCCTATTTCCATTTAGGCCAATCCTCTAATGGGTAAGAGAAAATCCCCTCTCATATTTGAGAAAATGTGGATGTAACATCCTGACCTTGAAAGGAATATTGTTGATTGGTGGAATATCCAATTGGAAGGTACAACTATGTATAGAGTGGTCCAAAAACTTAAGAGGGTCATAAAAAAAATTAAATTTTGGAATAAAGAGGTGTTTGGGGACATCTTCAAAGCTAAAGTATCTATTCAATCTGACCTTCAAGAACTACAAGATACTGTTCAATCGAAGGGTTTGACTGAGGAGAACAAACCGAAGGAAAAAATAATTCAAGATGATTATCACAATATCATCTCTAAAGAAGAATTTTTCTAGAGACAAAGATACAGGGCTCTCTGGCTTCGTGCAGGGGATAAGAATACTCGCTTCTTCCATATGACAACCCAAAAACACAAGGCAGCCAAAAGGATTTCCTATCTCAATAGCCCCCAAGGTAAGTTGAGTAAGGAGGACATCAAAAAATAAATCTCAGAGTATTTTTCTTCTCTTCTCAAGGTTGATCCCGCCCTCTCCTTTGCTAATCAAAATTTGATGCTTGATTCAATTATGTGTATCCTTGATGGAGAAGCTAATGATTTATTGTGTAAAATTCCTTCTATCAAAGATATTAAAGCTGTTGTTTTTTTCCTTTGAGGGAGAAAAGTCTCCTGGTCTTGATGGCTTTCCTCCCTTTTTCTTCCAATCTTTTTGGCACGTTGTTGAGAAAGATATTTTGGATGTTGTTAAAGAATTATTTGGAGCTGGTTCCCTCCTTAAGGAAGCTAATTCTACCTTTTTTATCCTTATTCCTAAGAAACCTAGTGCAGATTCTGTTGATATTTTTAGACCAATCATCTTGTGTAACAATTTCTATAAGATCATTTCTAAATTCCTCACGGTGTGAATTCTGGCATTCCTCCTAGTGCTCATTTCCCCCCAGCAGAATGACTTTGTCCCGGGATGACAGATCTTAGATTCTATCATCTTTGTTCATAAGAGTATCCACTCACTAGAGGTTTCAAAGAAGCAAGGGTTCCTTATGAAGGTTGACCTTTCTAAGGCCTATGAAAGAGTGGATTGGGATTTCCTCTATAGAGTTCTTTTGGCCTTTGGTTTCTCTGAGAAAGTTGTTAACCTCATCCATCAACTAATCTCCACTCCTTCTATTTCGATGTTGGTTAATGGCTTTACTTCCAACCTTTTCTTCCCTTCTCGAGGCCTCCATCAAGGGAATCACATCTCCCCCATCCTCTTTTCTATTATGTCTAAGTGCCTTGGGAGATTTTTCTCAAAGTGGGTCCATGCTGGCTCAATTTAGGGTCTTCTCCCCTCTTCGGCTTGCCAGCCCTGCTCCCATCAATAATTTGTTGATGATACTATTCTTATGGGGTCATCCTCGATTAAAGAAGTAAGAACTAGCAAGAAGGCTCTGAACACCTATTCTTCAGCTATGGGTCAACTCATCAATTGAGAGAAAAGCTCTCTCTTTTTTGTCAATACGCCCCTCCCTAGACAACAGAAAATGGAAACCGTTCTTGGATGTCCTATCTCTTCTTTCCCTTCTAGCTACTTGGGTCCGCCCTTGGGTCTGAAACCTGCAGATTCATTCTGGAATTTTATTGTTGATAAGTTCAACATAAAACTTGTTGGTTGGAAAGGGAACCTTCTCAGAAATGCTGGGAAGATTCTTCTACTCAAAACCACTCTCCAGAATCTTCCAGTTTACGCTTTGAGTCTCTTTAGAATTCCCTCCAAGATTGCTGACACTATTGAGAGATTTTAGAAAAGGTTCTCATGGTCGAGCATGGAGGAGAAAAAGAGGATTCACCTTGTGGCTTGGGAGAATGTGTGCAAACCTATTAAATTTTGTGGTCTAGGAATCATAAAAATTAAGGATATCAATCTAGCCCTACTGGCTAAGCAAATATGGAGAATTTTAGAGGAGGAAAATTTTTGGAATAAAATTCTTAAATCCAAATACCTTTATGCTACCCATTCTATTGAGGCTTTCCTCTCCTCCCCCCTCATTGTGCAGGGGTCTACTATATGGAACAATATTTTAAAAGATAAATCTCTTGCTGCTAAAGGGGCTTGGTGGAGAGCTGGTAATGGTAGGAAAATCAATTTTTAGGAAGATCCTTGGTTTAAAGACAAACCCCTCATTCAGTATCTTGGAGTGGCCCACCTTTCTGACATTTTCTCTAGAATAATTGGGAGTAAAGTTGTGGATTATTGGAGAGATAATAATTGGATTAATCTCAGTGACATTGATCCCCTGTTGAAAGCTGTTAATCTTGACCTGACCCCCTAAGTGATCAAAGAAAACTGTAATGACTAGCTCATTTGGTCCCCTAATCCCAATGGAAGATTCACGGTGGCTTCGGTGTACTCCCTATATTCTTATTATGATTTGGAGCCCTATTGGCCTAAGGTTTGGTCTCCTTCCCTTATCCCAAAAATTAACTTTTTCTTCTGGTTGTTTTCTCATGAAAAAATTCTTATACTGAGAATCTTGCTAAAAGAGCTTGGATGCTTCCCAATAGATGTTATATATGCATGCAAGATGCTGAGTCTTCTTCCCACCTTCTCCTTCACTTTCATTTTCTAGGGAGGTTTGGAGAGTTGTGATGCAGCATTGGAATATCAACTGGGTGTTACCTAATACTATTAAGGAGTTATTAACCCAATGGAGCCCTCCCTTTTCTCATAAATTGGGGAAACTGATTTGGAGTTACACTGTCCCCCATGTTATTTGGAGGATATGGAAAGAAAGAAACAACAGGATCTTCAGAAATAATAATTCTATGCCTTTGCTGATTGGCTCTAAAGCTATAAGAAGTATTGATGAAAACATCAAACTAGCTTGTGAAATAAGGCCTAAACTTATGGAAGGCATTTCTGAAAAGGATGTCATTAATCAATGGAACTTCTCTTCTATTGCTAATTTGGTTTCCAGTATTTGTGAAGGAGCTATTTGGAACTCTCCTCCTCCTGGCTAGAACAAAGTTAATTTTGATGGTGCAGCAAAAAGTAACCCTGAAATTGCTGGATGTGGAGAATTGTTAGAAATTCTCAAGGTTATTGTATGGCTTCTTGTTCTATACCTATTGGATCCCAAGCTAGCCATGTTGTTGAGGCCATGGCTTCCCTTTATGCTTGCAAGCTTGCTAAAAGTTAGAATTGCTCTAAGTTGTGGCTGGAAGGTTATTTCATGAATACCATCAACTGTATAAATGGTAATCATAAACCATCATGGAACATGAGTCACATCATAACCTAGATCAAAAGGCTCTTATCAGAATTTTAGGTCACTCGTGTCACCCATGTGTTCAGAGAATCAAACACTATGGTTGATAGGCTAGTGAATGTGGGAGCTTATAATGATGATGGAAGATGCTTGCAAGGAAATCAAGGCTTGAATAATGAAGTCCTTAGTCTCATAAGGTACGACCAAATCCACCAAAATCCTGGATCAATTAATAATTGTGATTATAAGAAAGGATAATTTGTGTAATTTTCTTATGAAAGTGCCTCATACGTTCCAAGGTCAGTGTAGTAATAAATACAAATATGGGAATTGGTTTGTCAATTCCTTTAAAGTGACAATTGTTGTCATAGTTCTCTTTCTTTGCATTTCTTTCTGCATTTTTGACAATTCTCCTGTGCTAAAGTCCAAAGTCTGGTTTTGTGTTAAAATGGGTGGTAAACTAAAATGGGAAGAGCCAACAGTTTGTAAGTGGAAGAAAGAGGTTAAAGTTTGGGAAAATATCAAGGAGGGTGGGTTCACTGCTTACATGGAGAGATTACATGGATACGATAAAGACATCTCCAAAGATTTTTCTGATAGTTGGGATAACGGTAAAGTTACCCTTTGTAATAAGTCTTTCGGTGTTACAGAGAAGATTATTTCTGAGATTACGGGCTTAGATATGTCTGGTTTGAAGTACTATAGAGGTAGGGTTATGGCCCAGAACGCAGCTAGAATGTACCCTAAGACTCTTGGTGAAAGAGCCCTCCTAGTGAAATAATCTAGGGATTTTGTTCTTCATAGTCATATGAAGCTTCTCTGGGCCAAACTTGTCAAAGCCCTTATGCAATATTTTACACTTGAGGGTCATTTTACTAGGGTTTATAATTTCCATTTTATGCTTGTGAATCATTTTTTCAATAAGAGGAAAATTTATTTCCCCTACCTCCTTCTCCAGTCTCTTGGTACTAACATTATGGAAAATAGGAAAATTTTTGAGAAGCCCATTCTTCATGATGGGCTTATTCTTCTCATCTACGAGTATGCTAAATTTAATCTCCAGGACTGTACCCTTGTCTCTAGTAAGAATAAGGAGAAGAAGAGTAATAGACCCATAACGAATGATAGTTACACTCCTAGAAATAAAAACAAGGGAAACTCCGCTGAAAACTTGATTGAAGCGGCCAAAATCCTCACGGAGGAGACTGGTATGGACACTGATAATGATACTAAAGTTAAGGAGGAAGCTAAAAAGATTGACATGGGTGAAGCGGCTAAATTCCTCTCCAAGGAGGTTGGCATGGAAACTGAAGACAACACAGATGTCCAGGATGAGGATAAAAACATCAGTGACTATCATGATGATGAGGATTAGGACCCTTAGGATAATGCCATTGAGTCCTCTCTAGAAATGGGAAGTGACAAAGCCAACAACACCAATTCTGAAGATATGGATATTGAAGGCCCTGAGGACAACTATGTCCCTAAGGAAACTAGCAACAAAGTGACTACTGAAGTGAGGGATATCTCCCCTAAGAAGGTTGAAAAAGAGCTCTGGATTCCTAAGGCTCACACTGAGATTCCTATCTTTCCCCAGAATTCCCCTGTTCTTTTGAACTATGAAAATACGCCATCTAAGGAGGGCACGAACTCTAGGACTATCTCTGAGAAGACCAAAGAGATTAAGGAAGAGGGAAGTAACAAGAAGCTCAAAGGTAAGGTGGATTATGGGGGTAGCCAGGAGAATGCGATTGAGAAGAGCCAAGAGAATGTAAGGTTTATGCAAGTAGTCAAAGAGCCTATTGAGATGGATATATAGATGAATTCCTGGCTGTTTGAAGAAATCAAAGACATCAGTATAAAATAATCCAAGATCAAGGATAGAGTGAACACAATTGCACGGGAAGTAACAAGAAGCTCAAAGGTAAGGTGGATTATGGGGGTAGCCAGGAGAATGCGACTGAGAAGAGCCAAGAGAACGTAAGGTTTATGCAGGTAGTCAAAGAGCCTATTGAGATGGATATATAGATGAATTCCTGGCTGTTTGAATAAATCAAAGACATCAGTATAAAATAATCCAAGATCAAGGATAGAGTGAACACAATTGCACTAATGCTCACCAAGCCCATGCATACTAGTAGGAATGAAGCTGAGATCCAGGCAAAAGATGGTGATAAAATGTTGATGGAGAGGCTTAAACTAAGGATAAGTGCAGTGGTCAATTTATGCTTGCAAACTACCTCTAGCCATATCCAGAGCATCGAAGACACCCTCAGCAAAATTATGAAGAATAACTTTGAGGGCATGAAGGTGACTAACAGTAACTTGAGGGCTCTTCTCTCTGTGCTAGAAGCCGTACTCCCATTGTCGTGGATGATGATGGTGCTAAAGACCCTAACTCTATAGACTCAGGCTCTCGCACTAGGGAAAGTGCTAAAAAGAAGAAAGTTTTCAACAGTAAGGAAATCAAGGATCTCAGGGATGCCATCCAGCAGTATGAATTTCTAACGATAGACACAATAGAGATTATGGAAAAAGTGGCGTAGCTGTGTTGTTTCTCATTTTTGTGTGTTTTTTGTTTGTTTTGCTGCTTTTTGTTGGTTGGTTGTGTTGGGGGGTTTCTAATGTCTCCTTCTTTTCCCCCCAACTGTTCCTTTTTGATGTGTTGTTATTCTGCCTATCTTTTCTCTTAATGTAAAGGGTTATGGTTCCCTTCAAAAACTATTTTTACCTCAATTGAAAACATTAATTAAATTTGATTATTTAATTAATTATAAGGAGATAGGGAATAATTAAATATTGTTTGATTATTTAATTATTTTGTAGAGGAAGAGGTGATGAAATATTGATTAGACATTGAATAATTAAAATTACTTAATTATGAAATTAAAGGGAAATGATGATTTTGATCTTAGAATATGGTAGAAAGATAATTTATAAAATAATAAATATTATTAAATAAATTAAAGTGAAATATTAGTAATGTCATTGTGTTAGAGAAATAGGCAATTTTTAAGTGTCTACATTTTGCCCCTCTTTGATACAATGCTTTTTAGGCATTGTTCAAAGAATAATTGAAAAAAATCATGCCCCGGAACTCCTTGGTGGGAACATTGTGACAAACAGGTAAATGATGCCCCCTTGAGAGATTGCGCAAGAAACTTATGAATGATCTCTTGAAAGAATATTTAGATGAAATGATGCAAGAAAAGAATAATTATTAAGAAGTGAAGAATTTTTGTAGGTTATGATGACTATTCAATTGACCCTAGTCATAGTGATTGTTGATAAGAATCATATCTTCTTTCAGGAAGGACCCATCCTGTATAAGACTAGTGTCAATGTCTGGTTTTAGGGAAGATATACCTTGTATAAGACTGGCCAATAGAATGTTAGAATTGATTGATAAAAAGTTAAGAGGGGAGATAATGTGGATGAATCCTTGATTGAAACCCTTAGATTATAGTAAATAGAGAGCTTCAAGTTTTAATAACCATATTTGAATTCCAACTGAATTGAGAAATATCTTTCATCATTGAGCCACTTTTATTATAGAAAAAATGAATACCATCGTACCTAGATATTAAATATCTAGAAATGCCTATCCTTTTGAATTCTAACAAGCACTTTGAATAGACAAGGAATGTGGGCCAATAAATTCAGGTCGGGCATTAAGAGTCGAGGTATGTGCGGTGTATCACAATGAATTTATCTATTGCAAGCCTTGTAATTAGATACAACATGTGGTTGTGAATGCTCTTACCCCAAATACCCAAAATACTCTTTTAAGATTTCCCATTCAACATGCCATAGACACTAGACAAGAAAAGAGAAGTAATGAACCATCATGGAACCTCTAACTGCTTAGGTGGAATCATGGAGATGCATAGGAATATGACTTGTGAAAATCAATACATAATAAGACCAATTGGACTCAACAAGTAAGCAACCATACTAATTTATGTATCTCTGTATTTGTAGTTGTTTGGACATTGATTTGTTAACATTTTGTTGATGCTATTAGATGAAGTTTAGGGTACCCTGTGTAAGAATGCTCCATCTAGTTTTGAGTGTTCCCTTCCTTGTCTAAAATGACATGATTATTTTGACAAAAGACTGTGTTATGGGATTCCATTGATAGATGAGATATTGTGATCAATCTGACTGAGGACCTGCTGATAAGTTTGACTCTTTTGACTTGACTTCATTGAAGCTCATACTTGTTGTATGACATCGTTCAATGCTTGTTTCAAAATGAAAAAGAACTGAATTTATATCCAAAGGAGATTTATTGCAAAATTTTCTCAGTTTTACAATTTGTTTTGTTATCCGATGACAAAATTTTTTAGGACTTTTTAGAAATGTTTTTCGTCCACCATAGGGTTCGTATGTTTGGATTTGAGGTATGTGTGGTGTATCACTTAAGTGAAAGACCTTATCACAGACACCCCATACATGGTCGCCCTAGATGAATATTTCAAAGTTTTTTTTTTTGAACTTTTTTAAAGATTTTGTAATTTTTAAAGATTTTTTAAGATATTTTTCAATTTTTAGGTATTTTTTAAGAAATTTTTATAATTTTTTAGGGATTTTTTTAGTACTTAATGGATCATAACATTGGGTACCCCCTGTATGGACAAATTAGGTATTTTATTGTGGAATGGCCATGGTGGAAGGACTTTGTGTTGAATATAAGGTGTTTAGGACAGTGACTATTGAGAAATCTCAAGCCATGATAGGTTTTATTGTGAAATATGGGTAAAATGATAAGTGATACCAGATTGGAGTCGTGATAGATGATAGAGAAATTATCTCTACACATGGTCTCAGATTGCCCAATTTTCACAATGGTACTTTCCCAAGGCACCACCGAAGTGGTTTTTGTTAGCAATAATAGTCCACCAATACAACTGAGAGGGGGGTGAATCTGTTGTATGCCAAATAATTCAACTTTAAAACTATAAAGAAATTCTTAAATGCAAAATTGAACACCTCAAAAGAAACACCATAACACAAGCAATTATTGTCGAGGAAACCCTGTCAAGGGAAAAACCCTAGTGGTAATTAGCACCCACAAATAATACATTGAAAGTATTGTATCCATGTTAGGAGATTTAGCCCTGTTAGTTGATTATTACATACATTACACAGTCCATGTTAAAGGATAGACCCTGTTAGGAGTCAAGAGAAATAAGAGGCTCACTACCCAAAAGAGAAGTTTAAATCCACCTTTAGGACTTTGTCCAAAGTACATATAGAGGTATATAATAACTAGTGAATTGATTGATAGCAACTTGCTTTTCCTAAAAATTTCCAATGAACTTCATCACAATCACTATATCTTCTTTACATCCAATAGAATTCACAATTACAAACTCGCAGCTTCCACATTACACTTCCATATTATCTCAACAAGAAACAACTCTTCTTTATACAAGTTCTCAATAAGAAAATAAGTCGGCCATTTAGGACTTCCATAATGCATATATAATTATATAGACCCTTTCTAAGATACACATGGTACCTTAAAAAAGTAATCATCAATTACAACTCAACAATTATACTGTATGATCCATAATCGACGCTCGTCATCCTCTAAACATGTTACATTCCTGTAGTCGGCCATAAATAGATCTTCGCAAGATCACACGCCTCAGTTGACATCACCAAAAACTCAGTGACCCAAGAATCACAAATAGAATTATTCAAAATGTCTTCTACCATGACTTAAGCTCACAAATCATAACTTGTGCTTGCATCCAAGTTATCTCCAAAACTCAAAGACCAAATCTGTAATAATCCATTGTCACTATTTTGTACCCAATCTTCGCCAAAAAAACTATAACTTATACCAATAGTAATATCAAGACAAGTGACCTTAGATATAATATCCATGCTCATTCCTGTATACATCTCCATGCTCACATGCTCTGAAATCTCTTACAATGTCTGTACACTTCTGTTAGTCTTTCATGTACTAGTGATAACCAGTATGTCTGAGACTTTTGATGAAACCAACTGAAACATATGTTGACATCAATGAAAAGACATGAATGTCAAAACCTCAAATGTAAACAATTCCAACAATTTCCCCCTTTTTCATTGATGGAAACATATGTGAAAATCCATTAACCCAAGAGTGTCCTTCTTAATACAATCTTCTCAATATCCTCTTCACAGCTACCCCTAAAGCAGTAGGGATTTTCCACTTGTATCTCTCCCCATTTGACATCAATGGAAAATGGTGTTATTACTCTTATCCTTTCTAACCATTCCACCTCTACAACATGTAGCTTTTTCAAATCTTCATGCCTACATCAACCAGGAGCTTGCTCACCCAAATGTGTTCTATTGTGTTCCTGTGTTCACTCCCCCTGAAGAGTGGGCCCAAGCATCAAGTCCAGTGACTGATATATCCCTGAAAGCTAATAGAATGATGCATTTATACATCATTTAGTCTTCTTAAGGAGGGGTTATCACCCCAAGCATGCCTCTGAGATACTCAAAGGCATCTTTTGACAAAGGTTTTGTGAATATATCCATTATTTTCTCCTTTGTACTAATGTACTCCAATCTGACTTCCTTTTTCTACAACCTTATCTCTTAAGAAGTGCTATTTGATTGAAATGTATGTGGTATTTGAATGTATAACAAGATTCTTTGACATGTTCACTGTGCTTGTATTGTCACAATGTATGACCACTGGCTCTTCGAAAGTAAACCCAAAGTCCTTCAACATATTCTTCATCTAAATAATCCATGTACAATTTATAGCAATAGAAACATACTCTTATTCAGTAGTAAACTAAGCTAAACAATCCTACTTCTTACTTAACTATGAAACCGACCTCTTTCCAAGAAAAAATGCACCACCACTTGTTCTCTTCCTATCATAAACACTTCCTACCCAATGTGTATCAATATAAGCATGCAAAGTAAAATTATTAGATTTTTCATACCATAAACCATATTCCAGTGTTCCCTTTAGATATCTGAATATGCTCTTAACTGTAGAAATATGAGTCTCTTTAGGATCTTCCTGGAAACTCACAACAATTCCAACTGCATTAGCAATGTCTAGTCTAGTTTGAGTTCGATATTATAAACCTCCAATCATGGATCTATACTTTGTCTGAAAAAAACTTTGAGATTCATTATTAGTAGTAATATTGCAACTAGTAGTCATAGGTGTTCCAACATGTTTACAATATTTCATACCAAACTTTTTCAACAATTCCTTAAGATACTTAGTTTGAGAGATGAAAATACCATGTTTGTCTTGAGTAATTTGTAAACCAAGGAAGAACTTAATTTCACCAATCATAGACATATCAAAATCAATTTTCATTTCCTCATAAAACTTCTTACTCATTTCATTATTACCTCCAAAAATAATGTCACCAAAAAAGAGTATAAAGTACCTTTCTCCATAGTAATATCTTGTTCTCGTAGGACCACAAAGATCTGTATGTACCATATCCAACTTTCCATTTGATGAGTAAGATTTTCTCTGAAAATTGCTTCTAGTTTTTTTCCCCATCACACACTCTCTACACATGGTGTTAAAAGGCTTCACGATTCTCTGTAAATCTCTTACTGCATTTGTCATATTTTCTTTCACAATGTTATCAAAATTTATATGACATAACCTTCTATACCATAACCAACTATCATTTACCTTCACAACAAAAAATTAGCCTTTGTAGTATTCAACTCAAATACATTACCTCTTGAGTTTGTACCTGATGTGATCAAATATCATGTCTCACTTCTGATAGTAAATTTCCCATCATTGAACTTCAAAAGATAACCCCTATCTACAAGTTGTCCATCACTCAACAAGTTGTGCTTAAGTCCATCAACAAGCAATACATAATCAATATTAGTTTTACCATCAAGATAAATTGAACCTACTCCAATGATCAATTTTGGAGTGTTATCACTAAATCTAACTACACCACCATCATATTTAGTTAGCCGAACAAACTTACTTTTATCACCAGTCATATGAAGTGAACAACCACTATCTATTACCCATTCAAATTTATTTTCAATATGAGAAACTAAGGCTCTTTATTCATGGATAGGATCATCATCTTTAATAGAAATAAATCCAATTTCATCATAAACCACACCATCATCATCATACAAACCTTCACTAGCATAATAACATTCCTTATCTTTAGAATAATCTAGTCTATGAAACTTAGGTTTATTCTTGGGAACCCTTGTGGGACATCTAGATGTAAAATGACCAATCTTATTACATAAAAAACACTTCAGGGGCATCTTACCTTCAAATTTACCCTTACCTCTATTTTCTCTTTTTGTGATAAAATCCACAAGTTCATCTAGTTTCCTTTTCTCTTCTACTATATTTTCCCACTCATTGGCATATTCACCAAGCTCTTCATACCTGTTATCTCTTTTAGTCCTCGCAAGACTTGATAAAGTCTTTTTTTCATTGTGCACAGTCACCTTGATAGAAGATTCCACTTTAGATAATGTATCTCCCAGCTCTGCAGTCTCAAAGGTGGTAAAATTAGCAATCAATACCTATCTATTGAAGTTTGATAACAAAGGTATGATCTCTTCTATCACTTGCACTTTAGTTTTTTAGATAGGTGTCAAAGATCTGAGAATCTTTGTGATCACTTCTTCTTGAATATATGTGCCTCCTGAGTTTCTAATTCCTATAACAACCTTTTTAACCCTCTATACATATGCCATGACATTCTCATCATCTCACATTCTTAAACTCTCCATATTAGTCTTCCAATTCTACAACCTTGTCTGCTTGGTAAATGTATCTCCTTCATATAGTGTTTCTAATCTTGTCTAGATTTTACGTGCAAAATCCATGTCTTTAACATCTATGAATTCACCCTTAGAGAAAGTGTTGATCAATGCTTCTCTTGCAACCATATTACAACTAAACAGATTCATTTCATCTTCACTAGAAGTTTCTAATTCATCTTCAGGCTTGATCTTCTCATCCTTCTTTGTAATCATCTAGTAATCAATTCCTAAGCAAAGCAGGTGAGTTCTCATCTTTTTCTTCCAACTGTCAAAATTTTCAGGATCAAATTTTGAACTCTCCTTCCTATAGAATTTCGTCTTCAAGATCACCTCAAGCTATTAATATTTCTCTCAGAGGAAAACAAACTCTGATACCATTTGTTAGCAATAATAGTTCATTAATACAACTAAGAGGGGGGTTGAATCAGTTGTATGCCAAATAATTCAAATTTAAACTTATCAACCAATTATTTAATGCAAAACTTAACACATTAAAAACAACATCATAACACAAGAAATTAATGTTGAGGAAACCTTGTTAAGGGAAAACCCTCGGTGGGAATTACCACCCATAAATAATGCATTGAGAGTATTATATCCCTGTTAGGAGATTTAGCTCTATTAGGAGCTGATTATTACATACAATACACAATCCCTATTAAATGACAGACCCTATTAGGAGTCAAGAGAAATAAGAAGATCACTACCCAGGCTCACTACCTAAAAGAGAAGGTTAAATCCACCTTCAAGACTCACTTGCTTTGCCTAAACAGTTCCAATGAAGTTCATCACAATCACTATCTCTGCTCTACATCTAGAAGACTTTACAATTACAAGATCACAACTTCTATTGGCAAGTTGACACTCAAGATGTATATGGCCTATTTTGTGTTGTCATTCTGGCAAAAAAGTCATGTGAAGTTTTGACAACAAACTTTGAAGATCAAAATTGGCTCAGTATAGAAAACAAAGCAGTACAAAGATATACAGTTGATCAAAGCACCATCGCACATGTGTACGATCAAGTCAGACTATGCACATTCATATCTAAGTTCTATGATGTGTTTTTGTGTTTACCCTATACACACATGGTACAGAATGATAGTATGAAGAAGTTACAGGAAGATTAAGTGTCATTAACAATTCAGAAAATAGATTATGGAGCCGACCTCAGATTTTGGATTAGTATATAATATTTTGTTTTATAAAGGCTATGTGCCTATTGTACTATGTTTTTAATTATGTCTTAAACACTCATGTAAACATGCTTAATCCCATTTGTTCGGAAGCATCGTGTATGTTGTTTTTGGCTGACTAAGGTCTTGTTTTTAGTCGCGTCTATTCAGGCATGTATATATACTAGACATGCACTTTTGTATTATGTGTGTCGATGAAAAAGAAGCTGAGAAGATATTCAAAAGAACAATACAAGTAAATTAGTATGAAGTAGAAGTCTTCAAGAGATCAAAGCATCTGAGCATAAATGAAACTTATCAGACAACAGTGTCATTACAGCAGTTCCTCTTTTGATATAGTATATATCTATTACCTAAAGGTTATAGGCTTCATCCTATTGAGGAGTGAGCTCTGGAAGTGAGCCAACCACCTTTAACAGGGTTTTGTAAAGACTCCTAATAGGGTCATTGTACTTGCATTGTAAATACTGCTCCTAACAGAGCAAAGGAACTCTAACAAGTTCATTAGACTAGTACAATCATTTGTGGGTACTAATTCCCACCGGGGTTTTCCTCTGACCAAGGTTTCCCCGTAATCATATCTTGTGTTATGGGTGATTGTGTTATGATTCAAATTGTTATTTATTTGAATTAAGTTTCAAATTGCTGAAATAAAGATAAAGTAACAAACACTAATTCATCCCCCCTCTCAGTGTTTCTAACAATTGGTATCAGAGCTCTGGTCCTCTGAAAGAAAGTTTAACCACTTGAGGAGATCATGGATTTAGTAGTAGAGAAACATCTAAAAAAGAATCTTGAAGAAACCCTTGATGATCTTGACAGATCTTAAAACAAAAATGAAGAACTTAAACTAAAAGTTGATGGCTCTCAAATACTTATAAAAAAAAATGAAGGAAAGATCTGAAAGATTGCTCTACAAATGATTTGGGAAAAATGGTCAAAAAGATGAATGAAGAGAACATGTCTTTGAAAGATAAGATTGAAGATCTGAATGAACAACTTATAGATAGCCTAACATCTATTGAAGAAAAGACCAAAGAAAGCAAACAATTAGATGATGAACTTATGCAAGAAAATATGAATATCCTAAAGTTGGAAAACATCAAGAAAAAGATTGAATCTGAATTAACAGAAGCAAAAGAGAAAATTGAGATATTACACACAAGTTCTGATCTAATTCAATGACAAGTTTATGCACATAAGCTAAAAGGTGATACTACTATTGTTGGATACAGTGTAGCTCAAATTGAAATCAATTAAATGAACGAAATAAAGAAAGCACAAGAAAAATCCACAGAAGTAAAGAAAAGTGAGAATCTTGCTGAGGGTAATATAGAACCTCCTAAAAATGAACACAAGCTAGTCAACCGAACTTGTTATGCTTGTAATAAGCATGGAAACTTGGAAAGAGATTGTAAAGAGGTAAGACCTTTCAATGGCTATTGTTACTCCTGTAATAAATTTGGTCACAGGGCTATACACTACAAAACAAGTCAAAGAAATCAGTCACAACAGAATCAAAGAAATATGACTCAATACAATCAGAGAAATCAACCTCAGAGAAACTATTAGAATATTACATGTCAGATATGTAATTATAATGGACACACAGCTAAGAATTGCAGCATGATAAACAATATCAATAGACCTCCAATCATTTGTCACTCATGCAACAAAGCAAGACATATCTCAAGGTTTTGCAGGTCAAGAACTCAAAAACAAGAAAAGCCTAAAGAATCATTATTTGAAGAATCTGGTGAAGTAAAGTTTGTAAAAGCTACAGAAGATTCAGGTAAAATATGGGTTGAATTAAAGAAAGATAATGATGAGAAAAAGGTATTAGATGCATCCATAGTGGATGCACCTTCTACTTCTGGTTAGATGACCCTCATGGTCTTAGGGGGAGCTATTCTAGCTCTAAACCCCTGCGTGGTTGGTATACTCACCTCTGAGTATGCACCTATGGATTCATGTATTTGGTGAAAAATTGAGGAAGTATGCATGGACGCATAGCTTGAACTTGGACAAAAGCAAAGATTAAAATTCTCAATGTAAACCGCGTTACGGCAACAAGCATTAAATGCAGTAACTTTTATATAAGTTAGTAAAGAGATCTCTCATCTTCACTTTTGCATTCGAGATTGAGCATTCAGAAAGTACAAGATATTTTAGCATCAAATCATTAATAGATAACCGTTGGTTGGGTAGCAAGGCCAATCAAAGTTGAAATGGAACCCTAGCAGATGCGTCATTTCAAAATATCTAGAAACCCTACTTCAACAAGTAACAAGTAAGTAATGGCTACTCCTACAGTGTTTGACATCTCTGAGAAGAAGAGATATGTGTTTAAGAAGCATCCATTCAAGTCTATACTAGATGATGTAGAAGGGGCATTCTCCAAGACTCCACTAGGAGTCGTACATGTAGAGGACATTCGCACATACATCTATTATAAGAAGGAAATTGTTGGGGATAATAGCATAGCAACTCTTATGACATCAATGATGAAACCAAATTATCCATTCAAGGATGAATACGTGTATCTAACTGACAAACCTATCTTTGAGTATTCAAATGCGCATGATTTCTATGAACCAGAATGGGTTAAAATCCTACTTAGTAGGATACATGATGATCTATATTGGATTGGTGAAGTTCCTATCCACATTACTGTTGATCTTATTCATGAAATGACCAGACTCCCTAAGGTTGGACCAGTTCTTTCCATTGGTAAAGATGTAAAGAAACAGGTTGAACATGATTTCTTATCTAGAAGTGATAGGTGCAGGATGACTGTTGATCCCATTGTGGAAGAAGACATCAAAGTCCTCACCATGATACTTGGTTACAAGTTTCAGCACACAAGCAGACTGAATAGTGTGTCTATAGCTACTATTCTGGCCGCAATAAGGATGGAAAATGATAACACTCAATGTAATCTCTATGAGATATTGCATGCACAACTAATTGAGAACATTAGAGATATCAAGCATGAAAAGAGAAAAATATTCAGATTTGGCTCTTTGATTATCTACCTATACTTCCACATTGTTGGTAAAGTCTCTAATCTTTACCTAGATAGGAGTAAACATACTATGTCCCAAATTTCACTAAAGGCTACATCAGAAAGCAGTGTAAAGGATTGTATAGACAAGGAGATCAAAACATTCAAGATCAAGATGCAGAAGAGGTTCAGAATATCAGAAAAGATAGTTGAGAAATACAAGGACACCATATGCTTCATGGTGAAAAATGACTGTACTTGCATGGAAGCAGTTGTATGTGTTAATTTTGGCCTTGTTAATCAACCACACACTTCAACATAGTCCTTCTTAACCAGGTACAGACGAGACTGACTATGAGATTATTCATCTTATGTGCCTGCGTGATTCAACCTGTTGCCTTCTATCTAGATGGGGTTTTTGAAATTGCTCTTAGGACGAGAGTCTCACAACCATGGACCAATCTAAGAACGAAGGATTTATCATGATAAGTGCAATGCAATGCAAGATTATACTAAGAAATGGAATATGAGAGATTTAAGCTAAGACATGATTTCAATGCAATTTAGTCTAGAAATTGAAACTATCTTATTTGCAAAATAAAATTAATCTATATGAGATTAGCAAGAAAATGAGACAATAATTTAGTATTCTAACAATGCAAAAGTAAGTGAGTAATCAGGGGGTTTGAATGAAGAATGAGAGTTCTTTTATAGACTCTGAGAGGATCAGAATAGAAACTTTCCTTTTTGAAAATAAAACAAATAGAAAAGCTAGTTAAAAACAAAAAGCTTTATTAAAAAGAATTCAATAAATTGTTTTCTTCCTGCTTTAACTGTTTTCTTTCTTTGATTTAATATTGTTTTATTTGAATTTAATTATTTTATTTCTCTTTAAAACACAATTAATTCAAA
>MU227529.1:2737853-2748313 GCA_018584345.1 Thuja plicata | reverse complement strand
CTAGAGTTGGTGATCTTGGAAGGAGGGATTTGGCTAAAAGGGAGCTCTTCTACAACTTTCTTCCTTAAGCTTGGATTTTAGGTTGGTGGATTTTATGCACTCTCTTTCTCTCTTGTAAACTTATGTGGTCTTGATATATGTTTGTTGTTGTGTTTTATGGACTTGTTGAAAGCCATGAATCTTGTTGTTAATATGATGTTTGATGTTGTTGCAAGTTTTTCCTTGTTTTCCTTTGTATATTTTGTTAAATGGGAGTATCAAGACTCACTCACCCTTGGGAGAGAAGAGTAGTCTTGGGGGTGGAGGAGTTATGACAGCCCTTGGTGTAGAGTCTCTCCTCAAAGAGGAGAGGGAAAAAGAATGGAGTATGGGCTCAATGAAGCCCCCAATATTGTTGCTTCATTGGGGGTCATAAGGGAATGAAGTTGAGCTTGTTGCATTTGTGTAAGTGAGAGTTTGGACAGCCATGTGTAGGCTGAGATTTTATGTTTTGGGTTGTCCTTCTCCCTTGGGTACTTGGTCCACTTCACCCCAAATAGGATCTTTGATTGATCCATTATGTAAGCCTTTGGGAAATGGGAGTTTTATGTAAAATTTACATGTTATTTGTTAGTTGATGTTGTATGAATATTTTTACACCTTTTTTTGGTTCCCCAAGCTCGGGGGTGGCCTCATAAGACACCTAGGTTGGGTGGAGAGAAGCCCCATGGTTTCAAGTTTCCCCAAGTTTCTCCATGTTTTTGCCTTGTAATGCAGATTTGAAGATTGAAGATGCAAAAAGTTGGAAAGAAGAAACTGTATTAGTTATGTTCATCATTTTATGATCTTGTAAAAAGCCATGTGGTTGTTTTTATGTATCTCTTATAAGCATGTTTGATAGAAGTCATTAGCAAGACAAACTATGTAATGTATTTGGCTCTTGATTTAATAAAATATCTCTTCTATGTTAAGGTAGACATTGTATAAATTTAGTTAGTTCAAGTCTCTAGTTACCACAAAAAGGATGTACGAGATTGCATAATCCTGTCAAAAAAAAAAGAACATATGTCTAAGTTACCATAACTATTGCTCGATACTCTCATATCACAAAAACAGAATCTATGTAATTTCCTTTTCTTGTGTCTTTTTAAAGAAAAACAAATTTTAATCCCTTAATCTTAAAATAGGGAATGCTGGAAGTTAGTTTTAAATCTGCCATTAATAAATTTGTCATTCTTTCATTTTAATGCATCAGCAAAGTTTAGTAGAAAGAAATATTTTTTTTGTAAATGTACATATCATAAATCTTCATAAGTTTTCAAAAACAATTCCCTCTTATTTATTTTTACATCAGTTCTTGTGTTAAACATGATATATATATATATATATATATCATTAAACAAAAAAAAATATTGAAAACTGTACCCTAAATGCTACATTCTGAAATTTCAATTTTCTGTTTTGATACAAAAAAAATCAGTAAAGTCTATTTATACATATACAAATATATATATATATATATATACACATTATTAGAGCAACAATCTTAAATCTGTTCTTTTCATTAAAAAAATATTTATATTTGAAATGATGCTTGTGACTGTTTTATATATATATATATATATGTATATATATATATATAAAGAAAAAAACTAATAAACAAAACCGAACGTACGTTTCATACTAAATTTAACAAAAAAATATATTTAAAAAAAAAATGATGCAGTGGGGAGGAGGCGCGACCCCCATCCTCCCCGCTCTCCCTTAAAGGGAGGCGGTGGAGGGGAAGGGGCTTGGCCCCCCCGCGCTGGGCACGACACCGCCGGCACAGCCATGGCCTCGCGGCCACAGACTGTGTGCAGTCAGTAGCCACGCGGCCAGCCCGCCACCCTATGAAAAAGGGTGTGGTGCGGGGTTTGTAAAAACCGCCACCCACTTTTCATTTCTACCGCCCATTTAGAATAAAACATCACCCCTTTCATTTAAAATGCAGACCGCCCTCCGTAAAAAAAAAAAAGATAATAAAACCGCCGCCATGGGTCATCCGACCTGCGCATTAATAGATGTGTATATATATCTTAGTATATACATATACATATTGTGATATGTGTATTGTATATATTAGAATGTACATACACTGCAAAGAGTTTTTCAAATCCTCCATGAGAGACCTACATTTCCTCAAGGGAGAGAAAAAAAAAATATTAAGGCAGTTAGGGTTTGTAGTTTCATTGGGAAGAGAGAATAAAGACAAATAAAAAGAAAAGAAAATATTGTTTTTCCCTTTTCTTAACTTTTGGGTCCTAACCCTAATTTCGAATTAGAGTTAGGGGATTCAATTTGGGAGGGAAGTGGAAATTTGAAATTTATTGTAAGACTAATAACTCCTTTTATTTATAATGTTGAAAAGCTAAATATTTATCAAAGTGAGGATTAAATAAAAGATTAAAAAGGATATATATTTTTATGCATTGTATAGCAATTTTAGAGAGATTATAATTTAATTAATTACTCCTTACCTTTTAGATAACTAATATTAGAAAAGCTAGTAGATGAATTATTTTTCTATGAATTTATTGCAAATATATAAGTTCTTTAGTCCTTTAGTTTCCTTTTAAATGGGAGGTTTGCAATCCCTTGTTTAGTATATTATTAAGTAACTTAACTTAAGTTATTGTTGATTTAAATATTTTTTTAAGTAGAAGAGATGAACTTAGTAAGTATTTTAATAATGAAAATTATATTAATTAAGGAAAATGTGTTGAATTAAATAATTCCTCTTTAACAATAATATCACTCGCTCATAGTGAATTTACGAAACGAAATTGCAACAAACGATTAAGTTAGAATGAACATTTTAATTAGCATAATATCTTTGTAATATTATATCCGACCGGTCATTAATAATACGATTAAAGTAAAATTATATTTTTTAAAAAGGAAGATTTAATTGGTTAATATTTTAAGGGGGTGAACTTAATTAAAGTTTTTAAATAAAACATAGGGACTCTTAATGTTATTTTTATGTGGTCAATATATGTGGCCAGTATACTGACTATTATAAAAATAGTATTATGGAAGTGCCTTAACCTAAAGGAGTAATTTAACATAGAATCCTTAAGCTACCATGCAAATCAGATTGTTCATATGACCCTGGAGACTGAGATTAGGGAGCCTCTCTCTTTTTCTCCACATCATCAAACTCTATTAATAAATAATTGGGACGACGTATAAATTCAAATAATCCTCACCTTGTGTATCTTTAACTTTAGAAGACGACTAGGGTTAAGGGAGGTTGACACTTAGTCATGATTCCCCTTAGACCCTCTTGACTTTAAATTTCACATTTAAAAAAAAAAAAAAAGTTGTTGCGTTTTTTGGGCGCGAATTTTTCGGCATGACATCTTGTCAAAGACTACTCTATTAAGATATTTTATCCCACTTATATAGTGTTTACGCTGTTAAATGATTTACAATAAGTTCCTGAATAGAACTTCTAAGTCTGGTTAGAGACTACCCGATTAAGGGATTTCGCCATCTTGTTTCTAAATTGTTAGGAATAAATCAACAAGAAATTTGACCTATGAATTATTTCTCCTAAATCTTGTTGGATCTCATTATTCTCTATTCTTTTCCTGATTTGCGCTTTGATATTCTTCACTGATACTTGTTCATACTCTACGTTGTCGCTTCTTTCTTCTTCTCTATCTTTTTCACTATATCTCTTTCTCTCTCTGATCTCCTTTTAAAGTATTTGTCTAACCTAATTATGGTTTCTTGATTCTTTCATAGGACATTTTGATAGTATGATGGCATCCCTAATTCTAGGCTTTTCTTTTCATTTCGTCAATAAAAAATTTTCATAATCTTTGTCGATAATCATAACCTTTTTGTCAATAACCTATTCTTTTCCGATAGTACTCTATACTTGATGTTAATTTCCAGCAATGACAATCTTAGCAAAATCAATCATTAGCATGTAGAAGATTTTTTCAAGTAAAAATCTCCCCCGTTGGCATTGATGAAAAAACCTTTCTATCGTCATTCTTCTTACTACTCTCCATTTGATTTGTTGCTCCCCATTTTCATGTACTCTCTTTAGCTTTTATTTTCCTCATTTTATTTTCTTCATCATTCCCATTATTCTCATCACTCCCATCTTCATATCACTCCCCCTTTGATAGCAATGCCAAAGTCGAACAAAAAAAATGTGACTGTTGTGGTATTAGTTGTTTTCTGCTCCTTCTAGAATATTGTTATACTTAGTCTATACATTTCCCAAAACTATATTCCATTATTCTTGTAGGTGGTTGATTTCTATGATATGACTCTCGACATTTATTATTATGTTGGTAATATCTTCTTTATCATTCTTTTCTACTGTGCTCAGCAGGTTAGATGTATTTATAGCTAGATTTCTGGTGTTGATTGTGTGAGTTTTTATAGCTAGGTTAGATGTAGCTTGTATCTATTGTTGCATCATGTCCATAACTATAGCTATCATACATGATTCCTCAATTGATTTATTATTACTTGTAAGTAGCTTCTTTGTGATGTCAAACACTTTAGTTAATGTATCCTTTATATCCTCTAGTCTCTCCAATTACATTTATGTGACTTCTATCATTTTATTTATGTTTTTTTTAGTAAATGAACTGTGTTGTATTTTTCCTCTTATTTATGCTTTAAGATTCTGATTGTGTCCACAAATGTTCTTAACTCTATTTTAACTAATTCATTCTTATAATTGTTGATTTTTGGTAGTAATCTTGAAAATGTTTCAATAGTTCTCTTCATGATCTTATTCTTTTGTTTCTCCCTTAAATGTTTCTCTATAGGTTTCATTTCTCTATATTTCTCCACATATAATAGTTGTTCCTTGTAATGTAGCTTATTTGCATCTTTCTTCAAAATTTCAAAGCCAGTTCTTTCATCTAAATATTTTATGTATTCACTTTTTGAATTTATGTTTCTCTTCTCTTGTGTTGTTGTAATTATAGTCGTACTTTGTAAAGTCCTTACAACTTGTTCTTCCTCAGTTTATTCTATCTCACCAATAGCAGGTGCTGTATCGATAGCATGGGTTTCCTATTTTGTTCTAGTGTAATAATCGTTATTTTGTTCTAGTGTAATAATCGTTAGATTCATCCTAAATTTCAATTTTTTGATCCTCTTTTCCTTCCTCAAATCTTATCGGGGTGTCTTCTCCAATTTATAGTGATTCGTCTGATTCTTGTCCTTGTGGCTTTTCTGCAGTAAAGATCATGTTCCACTTTTGTAGTGCTTCTTCTACTTCTTTCTGTAATCCTACTAGTAACTTGGTTGTTTTTCTCTTTATAATAAATGTATTTTCATATTTCTTCATTAATAAATTGATTTCTTCAACACTTGTTCCTGGCTTTGTAATGATCAAAGTTCTTTCTCTGCTTAACATTTCTTGTTTTGTGGCTTCATTCCATCTTATATTGATTTTGTTGATTAATTCCTCAAAAATATTCTATCTTAGCTCATTTGGAAATCTTTTGGATTTGTGTAAGTGAAATATTATTGTATTTTCTACAATTTTCTTATCTTCTTCTATCCATGTCCTGTACTTGATTCTATGTATGTGTCTGATAGTTCCATGCTCTCTTATTCCTTCCACTAAGTTATTAGCTATCCTTATAATTCTTGATCTTGTTTGTTCAGTCTCAAGTTCATTTTTCTTTCTTTGTGTCCTTGTGCTTGCTTATGTTGTTGATTTTCCTCTTGTATTCTTCCTTGTTGTAATGCTTGCTTAATCTTGATCTTCGAATATGTTAAGTATGGTAGTTAATTTATATTTTCTCACTGTACTGCTAACCTCTTCCTTTTATTTCTTTTCTTCTGATATTATCCTTCTGTGAAATTCTTCATAGGTTCCAAACTTATTAGCTTCCATATCCTTAGGTTGATCCAACAATTGCTCAATACTTTTTATTAACTCATTCTCCTTTGTTTCATATCCAGTAGGTTGTAGCCATGAATTTCATGATTCCACTTCTTTAATTATGCATGAGTGTGTGCTAACCAAAAAACATATATCTTTCTCATATTTCTTACCAATGTGAGGTGGTATCTAATATATTCCATACATTCTTGTTTGAAACTCTTTGAAATAACACCACATTAATGTATTGTAACTTTTTCCCAATTGTTCAATATACCTATTAATTTGATTTATAACTGGTTTACATGTTTTCCAATTTACTCTACCAATGCCTAAAAAATAATTTTGTACGTAGAAAAATATACATACCGTTATACACTAAATTTTGCACCCTGCTAAGAGCTTGAGCCTAACAATCTAGTATAACATGGGAATCACTTATAGGTTTTGGGCCTCTGCTAACTAAAGTGAAGCCTCCGAATTCTAGGTTGGCTCCTCTTGGATAATAACCTTATTTTCTCTTTTAACATGAAAAGTAAACTTGGAAGGAAAAGGGATAGAAGGATAACTGAAGGGAAATGACTAAAAATAAAATTATCCTACTAAGTGATGCACCAAAGTTAACATGAATCATAACACAATGGCCGAGAACTAGCATGAAACCCTAAATCTAGCAGAACACAACTTCCTGAATATGCTTGCATAAGTATTTCATAGAGAGTTTTGAAATGAAAAGAGGCTATTCAGGGAAAGAGAATATTTCACAGACAATAGCATATTCAAAGAGATAGACACAGAAAATGACCTACAAACAAACATTCACTCCAGAAAAAAGGCATAGAAATGAGACAAAATGATACGGGATTGAACAATATCCACAAGGTCATCTAAATCAAATCATTCACAATAGTGCGCAAAGTTGCAGAAAGAAAGAAGGCTCAAGAAATCCAAGATTTCTCTAACATTAGCCACTATATTATGCTTCAAAAAGAATCCCAAAATGCATGAGACCCTAAGGGTAGAAAAAACACCACAAAAATTTCTACATAAGCCTTGATAGACTGACAATTACAGACACATAAAAAAGATTGAGGACAAAGAAAATTTCACAAAAAACTTCTTACATAATCTGAACCTATTTACAAAAGAACAAAAAATGACTTATATACAACCTCCCCTAGCACACAGGCTCATGAGTCAATCCATTGATTAGTTAGGGAAAAATTAGGGTTTACAATAGATATGAAATAATCAATGTAGAAACCCTAAAATAGTCAATTCTACTCATCAATGCACTCAGGAAATATCTCAGAAGATCAGATATGGCCATGAATGCATCTCTCATCACCATAAATTTGAGCACAGAAGTCAATTGATCCATATACTATGTCTGCATCTTAAAAGACCCCGCCACCACCATGGAAACCCTCAGAATAATATTTAAATATTTGAATTCAAACCCAAATGGTCACAGGTGGCACGAAATGCCTAATCAACAGCTCAGATTTGAAACTTTACTATCTTTAAAACATGACCATTGATCTACCTTAAGCTACCCGTGAGCATGAGATCATATCTTCCATGCAGCACATAGGCACGATGCCTTAATGGTTATACAATTTCATCTTGGTGATCAAGGCTTTATGCCTACTGTTGGATCTTCCTTACTTGTTGTGTCTTTACTACCCTTTTCAACCTGAGACCCATGACATCATCTGTGCCAGATGTCACGATAACTTAATGCCTTAAATAGTAGAAGTCGATCACTTTGTCTTTAATGTAATACATTGTTTGTCTGATCAAATAATATTTGATCAGTCTTTACTTTACCTTTGTCTAACCAACCTAGCCCCACCATGAACATGTGTCTTTCAAGCTTAATGGCTTGATGGATAGATTTTGAGAACTTTGGCATTAAGCCTTTACACCTAACACTGGATTAAAAGAAACTTTCTCAAAGATTACCTTACCATAGATGGGTTCAAGCTCTGAAATATTTACACGCATCAATAAGGTGTAATTCCTTGATCATTATATTTTGATCAACTTTTCTTTAAGCCTTTACGTAGACTGTCAGATCAAAAAAAACTTGATCATAGATTAATAAGACACAGGCCCTACATAAAGGTGACCCCATCGTCTACGTGGCACAATGGCTTAATGCCTTGATGGATAGATTTCAAGCACTTTGTCTTTAAGTCATAACTCTAACCACACAATCAAAAGAAAGTTGATCCATCTTTAATATGTCTCTACCCTCAGCTGGCCCCACTAGGAACATGTTGCATCTTGTCACACACTCTCCACCCCTGAATGAATATACCTTGATTCTGAGTGAGTGAATGACAACCGTTGATCTTCATCTTTCCTTTCAATCACATACTCGCAGTAATTTTCTGACTTGACATTTAACCATGTGTGAGTGAGCGATGACCATACATAACCTACAATGCAAAATGCATCATACACTAGCATAACAAAAAATATTAAGTGGTTTAGCTAAGCGAGTGAGTGATAAGCATTTATGATAACCCCATCGCTCACTCACATAGTCAAGTTGACATTCTAAAATACCATCATGACTGGGAAACCACATGAAAATTCAATCACTCACTCAGTCACGGAGTTAAATGATTGCTTAAGAAATACGGTGCAACTGCGAAACTAAGCATAAAAGTGACTGCTTAAAGGCAACTTAAAATCACATGAAGAATAGGAACCTTAAGTGGTAGAAAAAGTAATGAATAAATATAACAACCACCAAGGAGTTAGGGTTTAATATATTTTTTCATAGGGGTTTTTGTATTTAGGTCTTTTAAGACATGAACAAGGGGTAAACCAGTGACCTAGAAAAATGTAGAGAGCGAGGCAAAGACAAGGAATCAGGTGTAGAAACATACAAACTAGGCTCTACCCTTGTGGGAGCCTCATTTTCTCCACTTGTAGCCAAAATTTCATAGGATAGGAAATTTGGGTAACATTTTTGGCAATTTCTGCTAAATGTTAGCCTGCTAGACATATAAAACCAGTAGCCTTATAAAATTCCATTGGGCATAGGAGTCTGCATTTGAGCACATAAAAAATTCTGAGAAAGGAGGATTAAAACCAAGAGGAGGGACAACAAACCAAAATAGGGAAAAGGATTGTACAAGAAGAAACAAAAACTAACTGTGTAAAGCACTTTGAGGAAAGCAGGAAAAACTAACCTAGAAAGTAGAACAAAAAGTAGGAAAGTTAATTACAAAGTTGTACAAACCTCAAACAAGGCTTTAAATGAAATCCATTGACAGAAATTGGCAAGACTTTTCCTTCAGGAGTTGATAAATGAAAAGCATTATGCTCCTTGCACTCAGTGATCACAAATGGACCTCCCCAAAAGGACTCAAACTTGGTATGCCTGCCAGGCCTTGATCTAAATTCATCCCATTTGAGGACTATATCCCAAACATTGAAGTTCCTTGATCTGGCTCTCCTATCGAAGCTCTTCTTGGTTTGCATCTATTGGAACTCCAAATTCTGCATAGATTTTTCTTTGTTCTCTTCTAACTCCATGAGCTGAGCATACCTTACCTGCAGAGGATCTCCCTCTTCAAAGAGGACAAGCTGGGTAGGAAGGTCTAAAGCTGGTAATTTAATTGAAATGGACAATTTATCTTCCTTGCCATAGACTAGAATATAGGGAGAGTTCCCAATGATCTTCTTGGGAGTGATCCTGCCTAACCATAAGGAAGACTTCAATTTAGAGTGACAATCTCCCTGATTTTCTTGTAGAGTCTTCTTAATTATCCTGTTCAAGTTATTGTTTGTAGACTCTGCTAAACCATTACCCTGAGGCTAATAATTGGATGTTGTGTTTAGGTAAACACCATTTTAATTGCCCATTCAGTGACTTTTAATCCTATGAAAGCAAGTACGTTATCTGATATAATAGAGTCTTGGGTCCCAAACCTATGAATTATGCCATTTTAAAAACCTAAGATAGCACTCTTATTTGCTTCTTTTAATTCAATAACCTCAGTCCATCTGGTGAAAAAATTATTTGTAGTTATTATCCACTTATGGCCTGCACTAGATGATGACATTAAGTTTTACCATTAGTATACTTAAAAGGAAAAACATGATAAAGGTCATTGGTACAAGCATAACCAGCAGACAATAACCATAATCGGCAGACAGAAAGCATACCTGACAGAACAAAAATTCACGAGAAAATTCTAATTATGGAATTGCCCGACGAACACTGACAAGTGTTGTATCGACGAAGTAAAATAGGACATCACCGACGGGTCAATGACATAACACAAAGATCATCACCAATGATACAGTTTTGAGAACAAAATCGACATAGCAGAAAAGGCATACCCGATGAACAGTTCAAGAAAGGAACATCGACAGAGAAGAAAATTGACAGACTGACAGAGCAGCCTGACCATCAGAACCGACAGCCAGTTAGAGAACCTGCAAATAGTGGATCTGACTTTTACACGTCAGATAAAGCATTGTAATTCTATTTATAGAGTTTTAATTTGTTTTAAATCATTACTTGAGGGTCAAGAAAGCATAATGTAAATGT
>MU227529.1:2717489-2729616 GCA_018584345.1 Thuja plicata | reverse complement strand
AAGTGCATCACATCTAAAATCCTTTTGTAGAAGGTGGACTTAATAGTTCTTTACAAATCTCTTAACAAAGTGCACACTTAACAGTGTTGCTAAAGCTTCAAACAAAGTAGATCTTAATAGGTCTCCATTGTAATACTCCTAATAGGGTAGGTCATCAGAAGTGACCAATTGTAAGCCTTTACTAGCCCCTACTTATCTGTAGATAGTGAAGTCTTGTGGGTAACAATCCCCACCGTAGTTTTTACTTCCTAACAAGAGTTTTCTGCGTTACCATATCTTGTGTTATGTGTCATCTATTTTTATGAATGTTTCTTGTATGGTTACATATTAAAGAACTTATGTTATGATTGCATATGCAAAGATGAACAATTAGATAAGATAATTTACAAACTAATGACTAAGGGTTAATGGGCTAACCAAGAAAAGTTTTAGAGGTACTGATTCACCCCTCCCCTCTCATTACTACATTCATAATATAATTCCAACACTAGATGGGGGGTTAATTAGGCCTATGAAGTCAAATCCCCACTTCATAAAAGGTTGGTCTATCCTGATTGGTTGGAGGGGCAGAGTTACAAGCCTTTCCTTACCTTCAAACATGGCACATTTCATGTATTTTCTTACATGATCATGACTATCCTTAAAGATAGAAGGCCAATAGTACCCATCCCTTGTGATCCTAAAAGAAGTAGTCCTTGGAGAGAAATGACCTCCAGAAGGTCCATCATGAAATTCATTTAGGACATATGCTACTTGTTCTGAATCAATGCATCTTAAAAGAACACCATTGATCATTTCTAAAATGGGTCTCATCAATCAACAGAAAGGGGATAGATTACTATCTATAATACCTTCTTTTTACTAAATCCAAGTTTGCAAGGCAGTTTCTTGTCTTTAAAAAATGAACCATGTTAGGCAACCAACACGCTGCCTTGGCATGTTCTTCTGTTGAATGCACAACTAAGGATGCGTTCATTTGCTATTGGTCTTTTGGAGTTTCATTCTTGGTCAATTTTTCACAAAGACCCTTTCCTCTAACTAGCTTGGTCACTTGGATAACAATATTATATTCCATGACTCTGGTGATCCAACCAACTCTTTTCTCATTTAGGTCCCCAGAGAGTAGAAACTCCTTGACAATTGGATGAGTGACTATCAATTGTACCTTGTTGTGGGTTAGTAAATGTCTTAATTTCTTAAGGCTCTTTACCATATAAAGTACATGTTTCTCTATGAAATAGTACCTCTTCTCATACTCTTCCAAACCTTTTCTAAAGAAAGAAATAGGATGCTCAAATCCTTCAGAGTTGTATTGTGTTAACATTGCAGATATGGCATCAGAGCCTCCATAAGCATATAGAATGAAGTCCTTACTGAAATTAGGATTCAGCAAGGCAGGAGTTTCTGTCAGAGCCTCTTTAATGGCATGAAAATTTTTCTTTCCTTCTTTTCTCCAACAAAAAATTGTATTCTTCTTCAACATTATTGTTAAAGGCCTCAAAAAATTTGCAATGCTAGGCAAAAAATGCCTGACAAAGTTAATCCTTCCTATGAATGATTGAAGACTCTTCTCATGAGGTGGTAGGGGTAGCTCTAGAATAGTTTCAATCCTCTCAGGGTCCATTGTAATACCTTTCTTAGATACAATATATCCCAACAGTTTCCCTTCATGGACTGTAAACACACATTTCTTGGGATTGAGGGAGATCCCAAAGTCCCTACACCTTTCAAATATTTTCCTCAGATGTTTGATGTGGTCTAGTGCATGTTTAGAATAGATAGTGATATCATCTAAGTAGACCAATACAAACTTGTACATGAGGATTTTAAAGGCCATATCCATAGCCTTTTGAAAACTAGAACCTACATTTGAAAAACCAAAAGGCATCTTCTGATAACCCATGGTTCCCCACTTGGTTGTAAATGCAGTTTTATATTGGTCCTCCCTATTAACTAGGATCTAATTATATCCCGAGTAGCCATCTAGTAATGAGAAGTGTTCTGATCTAGAGACACGTTGTAGAATCTGCTCCATAGATGGAAATGGATGGCGATATTTGAGGGATGCCTTATTAAGGTCCCTAAAATCAACACACATCCTTAGTTCCCCATTCTTTTTCCTAAAAAGAAAAAGGTTGGATACCAAACTAGTATGCTTTGTGGGGTAAATGATACCACTCTCTGTTAGTAATAACTGAGAGGGGGGGATGAATTAGTGGTCTCAAAAATTTAACCTTAATCTAACCACCAATCAAATAAACCTCAGATTATTATGTCCCTACAAGATGCATTCCATGATATACTTATAATGATTAACTGTCTGTTAGTTTACCTTGTCTATCTTTATTCTCCTTGATTACCGATAAGCAGTATAACTATTTATTGAAATACAGTAAATATGCAGAGTATACCAATCCATCAAAAAATGCATATGTGAAATGTAAAACAGTAAAGTAATAAACCATACACACATAGCACATGGATTTTAACGTGGAAACCCTGTTAAGGGAAAAAACCACTAGGACCGGTACCCCAAATTTTCACTCTTTTGAAGTGATCCATGTTAAGATCCAACCCTGTTAAAGGTTACAAACACACTGTTAGGTGTGACCTTGTTAGAGGATTTTACACATATAGGTTGTCACTTAGTATCGGGCATCTAATTTTTCCATCCTTGAATTAGCCTCTTTCTTAGACTATCAATAGGCATCGGGCATATCCAATGCTACTTTCATGAATCAACCTTTTTGGCACTCCTTGGGATGTACCTCAATATATAGAAGACTGTTAAGTCCTGCTCTGTTAAGAGACTTGATGCTTCAATGGTTAAACTAAAAAAAAATGACCTATTTCTAATGCAACTTGAATTGCATATTTTTAGATCTATTTAAGTACATTACCTCTCTGATCAATGTATCAATTCAATTCTTTTGTGCTCCATACTTTCTGCTCTGTGATGTTGTGTTCACTGTTCATCGGTGTCTGCAAAATTCCTTAGCTCTACTTCAGCTTGATTGATTAGTACTACATGAATTTGTTCTTCATCAGTTTATTTTTAGCATCCTCTTTCTATTCACTCCCCTTAATCCCTTTTCATGTGTTACGAAAATGAATTAAGCTTATCTCTTATATAGACATGATATTCACTGTTTCTTGATTCTTGATTCTTGGAGTGAAAAAAAATCCAACCAATTTGGTTTAAAGCATAACTCCTAATTTGTCTCATATTTATCTTCATGCCAGCTATATAAATCAGATTTAAATCAATTACTTAATTCTAGTCAAATACAACAAAGAAAACAACTAGTTAAGTTTATCTTTAGCTCTTGCCAGCTAGATATTTTGTCATTTTCTGAACTCTCTATTCTGTAGGTCAACTCATTAGTTAGTTATTAGTTACAACTGTCAGTTCTATCAGTGTGACTCAAGTTAACTTTGGGATCTCCGTCTGTCGAGCATCATTGGATTTTACTAGTCAGGCAACTCTGTTTTCAGCTCGTCGGGCATCCTGTGGTTTTGCTTCATCGAGAAACAATGTCTTCTGCTCATCAGGTATCACTATGACTTTTCTTATTTTCCTTTAACGATAGTGTGCACTACGTCAGTGTTGTCTATCACTTAGTGGATACTTGACTTTTATGCATTGCTGAAAGCATAACCTTTGTTCCATTGATTCTCTGAAGTCTTTGGCATTATATACATGATTGTACAGATGATATCAAGTTGACATCAATGAAAATAAAAATCATTAACTGATTTAATGCCTTGCATTATCTTTAACTTAACATTATCAAACATTTAATCAGTTACATGTCATCACTCTCTATTAATTTGAGCACTTCTTTGTGCATAAGTGGCTCAAGTTTGGGGTTGACATGCCTTTTCTTTTGTCTGAATTGCTTGGCATTTGGATCTAATTAAATGGTATGTTGAGTAAGTGTTGTATTGAATCCCTTGAGGTCTTCATATTTCCAGGAAAATAAATCACTGAATTCTTGAAACAATTGAGGGTAATCTTGTCTCTCTGAATCAGTGTTCACTTTTCCAAACTTTAGTTTTTTACCTGGCTCTAGTTCTAAATCAGCATATTGTTCATGTTGAACTACCAAGCTAGTTTTATTCCATTTTTCTTGGTCATCTTTGTTGAAGATAGATTCTAGGGTGACAAGGTCTTTAGGCATCTTATTAGATTTGAGTTGTACCACTTGGTCACCATAGTTCTGCCTCAGTCTATCTTGATTATGCTCTGAAAAAACATCCTCTTCAAACAAGAACGGCAAAATTTTCTCATCGTTATCAAACACTTGCCAATTAACATTATTATTAGGGATGGAAGGCCTGAAAATAATCCTAACATGTTTTTGATCCTTCCTTACTGAAATGTTGTTAGGAATATCAAATTGGGATCCAACAACAGCTAATCTATCTGTATTTTGATTCAGTTTTCTGGGGATAGCAATGATGTTGAAAGCATAGAAATAATCTATAGCATCCCAAACTTGATGCTTGTAGGATTTCATTGTATCATTCTTGCTAGCACTTATCCCTCTTAATTGGTTGACCACTAGCTCACTATCACCATATACCTTTAGGGCTTTAATCCCTCCCTTTCTAGCTCACTCCAATCCATTCACCAGACTCTCATATTCAGTAGTATTTCTTGTCCAAGAAAAACTAAATCTAAAAGTTGTATAATACTTCTCACCTTTTTGGGAGACTAACATTACACCACCACTAGAGCCATGTCTTCTTCTAGCACCATCAAAGAATAGTTCCCAAACTTTATTGCTTTGTTCTTCTAATTCCTTAGTGTTTGCCTTGAAAATATTTGGCTCTATGAATCCATCCTCTTGTATCAAATAGTTTCCCAAACCAGCATCCCAAATAACATTGGCTTGGGCCTCTGAAGATCTTTATGATTCCAATTCATCCAAATATAAATCTAGGATGTTTTCTATCTTAGTATTTGTTTCTCTGATGATTGGAAAGTCATTACTATCAAGTGCAAGCTAGCTTGCATTGAATACATTGACCACATAAGGTCCTATATGATTAACTTCCAATGATTCAGACTTGATAGTAACCTTGGTTCCATACCTAGTATGGAAAAGCATGTGAGACCGGTCAGAAAAAAGATAGCCTCCTATCTTGGCTGTAAATTCTCTTGCTATACATATGGAAAAGAGAGTAGGGAGATCTATGATGTAGATGTCAAGTAAGATAGAGAAATTGGGGATTGCATGAAGGATCAATCTTTTATCCTTGGCCACACCTACTATGTTTACTGAGGAACTTTCAAGCTAAGCTACCTTCTTTTGGAATGGTTCATATTTAAGCCCCAATTGGTTAGCTACTTCCTTGGGCATGACTATTCTAGTAGCCCCGCTATCTACCATACAATTATGTACTAAAAAATTTCCAATAATTAATGATACATAAAAGGGAGGTGGTTTTAGGTTCCTACCTTAAATGTCATCCTCTTTAGTGTTGTTGCTTGTAATATTCTCTTCTTGATAAATGGTGACCAACACCAGCTTAGCTATCTCATTCGTGGGCTATTGAGAGATCTCCACTTCACCCATAGCCTTCTTCAAGATCTTAGGTTTCCTTAGAATAGCCAAGGTGTCCCACATAGACATAGTCACATTCATCTTCTTCATTTTTTCTACAATATTGAATGGCACTACTATATACACCTTATGGTTTGCTTTCACCATTGTGGGTTCAACCTCCTTGGGAGATTGAATCTCCTTGATTGGAATGGTGGGAGATGTATTTAGTATGGTACGAAAAGATGGATGTGATGACTCTACTAGTAGCTTTAGCCCCATCTTTTGCTCACTCCATGTCTTGAGCTCTTCTCTTAGATCGAGTATTGGCTACAATTGAAGATTCACCATTTACTCCATTAAAATATTGCTCTTCCCTACTAAAGAGAGAAGTATCATTAGCTTGCCCATCCTGTTGGGGAACTAACCCACTAGAAGATGCCTTTGACTGGGTATTTAAGGAATTTTGTGCCATGAGTGCTTGATTCATCCACCCATTTGAATATATAGTCAGGTTATGAGGTTGGTTGTAAGGGAAACACCATTCATTTTCTGAGGCCAGATTGTTCTAACTTAGAACCATATCCCTAGTTGGATTTGTGGAGTTAAGAGACATGGGATTATAAGGTTGGAATGGCCTCTAATTAAATTTTTGCCTTTGACCCTGATAATTCCCTTGATATGGCAGTCTACTCTACTGATAGGATTGTCCCTAATTTTGATATTGTTGGTTAGGACCTTGATTTTGTTGTTGAAAGGGTGGTCTACTTCCTTGATTCTTTTTTTTTAATATTATTCAACTCATTACTCATGGTCTGTAATAACTTCTTCATTTCTTGTTGACTGCTTCTTAATTCAAGTAGCTCTTGGGAAGGGCCTACTTTGGATTCCTTATAGCTAGTACTAGCTTTATGTGCTATCATAGTGGGTATGGGAAGTGTATAGAGGGATACTCAAGGGCATGTTGGGTTGAATATCAGGGAAGATAGGCATGGGTGGCGTTGGGGCTATCATACCAGCCTCAATCAAACAATTTTATGCTTTGAAAACTATGTCAAAACCCCAAGGTAATGAAGTACCTCCCATTGATCGGATCATGACAAATATGTTTCTATTCAAAATTTTTAAGAAATATAGAAAATCATGTTCTGTTGAAGGCCTCATAGAAATAGGAATCCTATTCATGTCTTGAGAAATCTATTATTAAAGTTTGTCATCTTCTCTTGAGGAGATTTCTTTATAGTTGTGAGTTTCTCAACTAGGGATAGATGGTCTAATTGATCCTCAAAAAATTTGCTAAGGGACTCTCCTAGTATGTCCCAAGAATCAATAGAGCCAACTGCAAGAGTCCTAAACTATTGTAGGGCCTTTCCCTTAAAAGAAGTTTCCAACAACTTAGTAGCCACATCTTCTTCAGTGATATGATGAATGTTACAAATTGTAGCCACATCTCTTATGTGTTCACAATTTGTTGTCTAGATTTCACCTATGAAATCAGGCAAACTCTTTAGTGCTTCCAAGGGAACATCATGGTGTTGATAAAAATTCAATGGGCTACCCTGATTAAAGGGCACAAATGCAAATTGTCTCACCACAGTAGGAATTGTGATTCGTTGAACAACAACTATGTGGGTTGCACTTGGACCAGGGAGTGGAGCTGAGTCTTCGAGAAATTATTTGTTTAAAGATCTTCCTCTCCTTCAAAAATGGAAAATCAAGAGTCTCTCCTCTAAAATAGGTGGTGTATATTCTACTCTCCTTGTAGGGGATGTCCTTTGAGATGGTCTCCCCTTTCTTCTTGTTGGAGGTTGTTGGAAAAACTCAGAAGGCTTTGAAATCCTTGTTTCTATCCTTGTCATAAACTTAAATAGGACTGGATCTTCTTATTATTTATACCAATGGAGTCACTAGATATGCTTTGAAAAGAAACCTTATTAGGTCAGTACTATGTAATCAACATATCATAGATGACATTTTCTTGAAAGATGAACTTCTTTTGTGGTCCCACCAGGTGTGCCAGAATTGTTATACACTAAATGTTTCAACCTGCTAAGTGCTTGAGCCTCACAATCTAGTATAACATGGGAATCACTTCTATGTTGTGGGACCTCTGCTAACTGAAGTGAAGCCTCCAGATTCTAGTCTAGTTCCTCTTGGATAATCACCTTATTTTCTCTTTTAACATGAAAAGTAAACTTGGAAGGAAAAGGGATAGAACAATAACTGAAGGGAAATGACTGAAAAGAAAATTATCCTACTAGGTGATGCACCAAAGGTAACTTGATGCATAACATAGTGGCCAAGAACTAGCATGAAACCCTAAATCTAGTAGAACACAACTTCCTAAATAGGATTGCATAAGTATTTCATAGAGAGGTCTAAAATGAAAAGAGGTCATTCAAGGAAAGAGAAGATTTCACAAACAATAGCATATTCAAAGAGATAGACACAGACTATGACCTGCAAACAAACATTCACTCCAGAAAAAAGGAACAAAAATGAGACAAAATGATAGGGGATTGAACAATATACACAAGGTCATCTAAATCAAATCATTCACAATAGTGCACAGAGATGCAAAAAGAAAGAAGGCTCAGGAACTCCAAGATTTCTCTAACATTAGCACTATTTTATGATTCAAAAAGAATCCCAAAATGCATGAGAACTTGAGGGTAGAAAAAATACCTCAAAAAGTCCTGCATAAGCCTTGGAAGACTGAGAATTATAGACACATGAAAAGATTGAGGTCAAAGAAAATGTCGCAAAAAACCTCTTACATAATCTGAACCTATTTACAAAAGAGAAAAAATGACTTATATACAACCTCCCCTAGCACATAGGCTCAGGAGTCAATCCATCGATCAGTTAGGGGAAAATTAGGGTTTATAATAGATATTTAATAATCAATGTAGAAAGCCTAAAATAGTTAAGTCTATTCATCAATGCACTCAGGAAATATCTCAGAAGATCAGATATGGCCATGAATGCATCTCCCATCACCATAAATTTGAGCAGAGAAGTCAGTTGATCCATTTGCTTTGTCTGCAACTTGAAAGACCATGCTACCGCCATGAAAACCCTTAGAACAACATTTAAATATTTGAATTAAAACCTAAATGATCATAGGTGGTGCAGAATGCATGATCAATGGCTCAGATTTGAAACTTTACTATCTTTAAAACATGACCATCAATCTTCCTTAAGCTACCTACGAGCACAGGTTTGGATTTGCCACACGAAATGGAGGCGCAATGCCTTAAGGGTTATACAACTTTATCTTAGTGATCAAGGATTTATGCCTACCATTGGATCTTCCTTACTTATTATGTCTTTACTTCCCTTTTCAACCTGGGACCCATGATGTCCTCTATGCCAAATGTCACCACGGCTTAATGCCTTAAGCAGTAGATGTCGATCACTTTGTCTTTAAGACAATATGTTGTTTGTACCATCAAATAAGATTTGATCAGTCTTTACTTTAACTTGTCTGACCATCCCGACCCCACCATGAACACGTGTCATTCAAGCTTAATGTCTTGATGGATAGATTTTGAGCACTTCGACATTAATCCTTTATTCCTACTGATAGATTAAAAGAAACTTGCTCAAAGATTACCTTACCGCGGATGGGTTCAAGCTCTAACAAATTTCCATGCATCGATAAGGTGTAATGCCTTGATCATTATATTTTGATCAAATTTTCTTTAAGCCTTTACGTAGACCCTCACATCAAAAAAAACTTGATCACATATTAATAAGCCAAAGACCCTGCATAAAGGTGACCCCACCATCCATGTGGTGCAACATCTTAATGGCTTGATGGATAGATTTTTATAACTTTCTATTTAAGCCATAATATCAACCACATGATCAAAAGAAACTTGATCAATATTTAATATGTCTCTACCCTCAGCTGGCCCCACTAGGAACACATGGCATCTTGTCGCACACTCTCTACCCCTAAAAGAATATACCTTGATTTTGGGTGAGTGAATGACAACCGTCGATCTTCATCTTTCCTTTCAATTGTGTAATCGCAACACTTTTATGACTTGACATTTAACCATGTGTGAGTGAGCGATGACCATACATAACCTGCAACACAAATTGCATCACACACTTGCACAACAAAAATTATTAAGTGGTTTAGCTCAGCGAGTGAGCGATAAGCATTTCTGATAACCTTTTCGCTCACTCACTCAATCGCGCAGTTAAATGACTACTTAAGAAATATGGTGCAAATGTGCAACTAAGCATAAAAGTGACCACTAGAAGCCAACTTAAAATCACGTGAAGAATAGGAACCTTAAGTGGCAAAAAAATTAATGAAAAAATATAACAGTCACCAAGGAGTTAGGGTTTAAGATATTTTTTCATTGGGGTTTCTGCATTTAGGTCTTTTAAGGCATGAACAAGGGGTAAACCAATGACCTATAAAATGTACAGAGTGAGGCAAAGACAAGGAATTAGGTGTAGAAACATACAAGATGGGCTCTACCCTTGTGGGAGCCTTATTTTCTCCACTTGTAGCCAAAACTGCATAGGATAGGAAATTTGGGTAACACATACCAATAACGCTCTAAACTTCAATCCTTGTTTCTTGATTTTTCTTAGATTCATCATTAGTTGATTTATTTTAATTTTTGATAAATCATATATGTTTCCTTCAGTAATGATCTCATATGCAACTTATAGTGCTCCTCTAGATATGTTGTCTATTTGATTTGTTTGATAGATATTGTATCTGATAACCATTGATGCAAATTTTGTTTGCTTGTACCTTACTGTATCATCTTAAAATGGAAGAACTTCCATTTTGATAGGTTTAGCACCCTTATTTAGTATGTTTCCATTTAAGATTTGCATCTAGGATACATTTGTGCTTGATTATACATGTTTAGGTGAAATTAGGGTTAGGATGTTGTGGATCCTCATAGGTTTCCCTCTCCATGGCTCTTTTCTCTAGGTAGGACCTATGTATTGGTCCTCCTGGGCCTCATCCTACCCTCTCTCTAGGCCTCTAGGCCTTCTTAACATTCTGGAACATTCCCTCACCTTCCTAGGTCCCCAGCTGACTTGGGAACCCCTCAGAAACTTTCTGGTGACATGCCTGAAACCTTAGGTCAGGGTCAAGGTCGACCCTGACCTAGGTCAAGGTTGAGGTCAACCTTCACCTAGTTCAGGGTTGAATTCGACCTTGACCTAGGTCAAGGGCGAGGTTGACATAGACCTCTGTCAGGTGTTGGTCCCCGCTTTCAAATCTAGAGCTTATCAGGGTCTGGAACTTTAAATAGGTCCCCGGGTTCAGATGCAGAAGTGTTTTCTCCAATATTTGAATTAATATATTCCCTCCTTGGTTGGTGATTGTGATTGGACCATGATTCAAGGTGAAAATTTGAATTTGGGTCCCTTGCATTGCCCTAGGAGGCCTATATTGAGATCTCTATATAAACACTCTCTTTTGCCTTCATCTAATCATGAAACAAAATTGGGAGATGGCATGATGAAATGATGATGCAAACAAGCAAGAGGATGATATATAAGGACAAGCTAGGAGGACATATCATATTCCAATCAAGCATTTTGAGGACAAGCTATTGTGGATGTTAATTGAAGCAAGAAGACACTCTCTTGAGATCTACTATTCTCAACATTCAAGCACTCAAAAGACATTATCATGGGGTAGCAAGTATGGATTGTGAGTTGATGGGAATACTTTAGCCTTGGGGGCTTGGTATTCTTTCTTTTTCATATTCAAATCTATGCATTACTTTCTCATTTCTATGTTATGTTAGGATTGTTAATCTGGAAGATTAGATCTTGATATTGCATAGTTAAAGACTCTTTTCAAAAAGAGAAATACACACACACACATACATTCTATATTTGGCTATTCGTGGAGGTGGAGATTACCAAATGGGGGTTTGACTAAGGAAAAACCATATATAGCCACCCCAAAGCCCCTCTTTTAAGATATTTGCAGGTGCTATTTTCAGGAGTTACAGGTGTAGAACAACAGATTTGAGACTAGATTTGGATACCCTTTTTAGCGAACTACTGAGATTCGCAAACAAATTTTCTATCAACACTGTGCAGGTCAAGGTTGAAATTATTGGGTTACGGGTGACATTTGTGGGTCAAGGTTGACCTTTTTCATAAGACGACATCAGAACGGAAAAATATTTTTAGGTTTTGTTCGTTTCTGTGTTTCAGTTTCGGATCATACTTCAGATTTTCCAGAAACTCAATACAGGCTTCAGAAAATGAGTTTTTCTAGATCTGCTATATTATGAGGTAGGTATCATATCCCACTATTTATTTGCAAGCTTTCCTCCATTTCTTATCATAATATTTAAGTGTAAAAGACTGAAATTGGACTTAGGATCTATTTCTTTATACAATTCTCATTATGCAAGTCTTACTTAGGAGATCCTTCGAATAACCCAAATTTAGATCTTACATTTTGGTGAACCCGCGATAGACAACTCTTTCTTTTCTTTGGTGTTAGATTTACATTTCATATTAGATCTTACATGAACATAGAAATATATTTCTTTTTCTTGCATATATATATATAT
>MU227529.1:2675206-2717197 GCA_018584345.1 Thuja plicata | reverse complement strand
ATATATAAAATGAAAATCACAAAATTACTTTAAAAATACAAAAACATTTACATTTTTCATGCTTGTAGTGTTTCCTTGTGTTCAACATGTATGATTTTTTTTTGAATACTTTGATGAGGATTTTGTTGTACAAAATGATAGATCCCTTAATGAGGTACATGGAAGTGAGAATGGAAATGGTTCGAATAAGATCTCCATGGATCTTGTTCCTATTTCATCCTCCTCCACAACCTCTCCAATTGACCTTTACCATAGAGTGTATGCATGGTCACCCTCATATTCCTCTATTTACAACATTGAGACATCTAAAATGGTATTTCCTAAACCTTTGATGATGGTAAAAGGGTGTCCTCAAATAACTATTAAGGGTAAACCTAGAGATCCTTTGGATTTCTTTGATAACATGGACTTTGTTTCGCATGCTTATCACACATGAAATAATCCCCAACCTACTGTCCTAGCTACTTTACCTCCTTCTCAACCCATGCTTCCTCAAGCACCTAGGTTACCTTCTTCCTTTAAGGAATATGACTTAGTGGAACAATTACGCGCTACTCTGGCTAAGATATCTTTATGGAAATTACTTCAAACTTCTCCTACATATCATGAGGCATTGCAAAAAGCTTTATCTACTCTCCCCGCTACGCCTCCTAATCAAGAGAACACTAATTCATTTCTAGAGTGCATGCATACTATGCCTTCTGTACCTCCTATTCTATTTACCGATAATGATTTACCTACTGTTGAGGTGCAAAATCAATATGATGCTCTTATGGTTGCTATCTCTATTAATCAAAGTATCATTCGTAGAACATTGATTGATAATGGATCTGGGCTTAATGTTTGTAGCATGGATATGCTTAGGGAAATTAAGGCCGATCTTACAACTATTCAACCAGACAATATTCCTATTTGTGGTTTTGATAATATTGCAAAGAAAAGTTTGGGTATTATTATTCTACCTATTAAAGTTGGTCCTATGCTTCTCTACACTCCTATCCATGTTATGCCTGGACCACTCAATTATAACCTTTTATTAGGAAGACCTTGGTTACATACTATGCATGCGGTTCCTTCTACTCTTCATTGCAAGGTTAGGTTCATTTATAACAATCTAATGTACACAATACATGCGGATGATGCACCAAATCCTTTCCTGAATGTGGAATATGCTAAGGTTCCTGAGCCTATACAACCAATCAAAAAACTCAAGCAACCACCTAAGGTTAAACAAGATGAGATTCTATCTTCTTCCCTAACGGAAGATGATTGGGGAACATTGTGCTTTAATCCTACTTTCCTAGGAGAATATAAAATCTCAGATTTGGAATTCATGAAAGAAAAAACTAAGTTTGAAAAACAAGTTTTTATTCCTTCTCCGCTTTCTGAGGAGTTAAAAATTAACTTTGTTGCTACTTCTCATGATGAAACAATTGAGAAAATAAAACTAGATTGCTATGAAATTGTGACATATGCCGCTCCTTTAACTCAATCTGATATGGCTGACAGATATGGTTCTGGTTATCATTTACTCAAGAAATTAGGATTTAATGGGAAAGGTTGTGGTAAGTATGAAGAAGGTATACAAGTACCCCTAGATAATGAAGTTTGTGATTATACTTATGGGTTAGGATTCAATCCTTATAGGCAACCATTGGCTTTTCCTCTTAATTTTAATCATATTTGTGGTGGACATTTGAAATTGGTTAATCCGCTTCTCCTTGACATGGATCAAAAGCCAAGTTTGGACATCTTTCCTGAGGATGAAGCCCTCACTAATTTTTCAGGAGCTTATCAAGATCTACCTACATTTCATCATAAAAGGAGAAAGCTGTATTGTTTGAATAGTGAAGCCTATTTTGGAGAACATGATGAACCAAATATTTCTCCTTTTCCAATGGATTCTCCCATACAAAGCAATTTATTAATAACTGAGACCATTGAAGTTCAAGTGGATGAGAATGATGCTGAGAAAACAATTAAAATTGGAAAGTGTTTGAGTCAAGATGAGCATGATCAATTGGTTTCTCTCTTGCTTGAATATAAGGATATCTTTACTTGGACATATTCAGATATGTCAGGTATAGACCCTAAGATTGTCACTCATAATATTGTCCTTAAACCTAATGCTAAACTTGTGAAACAGAGAATTTGCAAGATGAATCTAGGCATTGCTTTATTGGTAAAAGCTGAAATTGAAAAATTATTAGGTGCCAGATTCATCTGCTCTATTGATTATTCTGAATGGATTTCCAATATTGTGGCTATTTCTAAGGGAGAAAATAAAATAAGAATGTGCACTGATTTTTAGGATTTAAATAAAGCATCCTTAAAAGATGACTTCCCGCTACCTAATATTGACATGATTGTGGATTCAACAGTGGGTCATGTGTTATTATCTTTTATGAATGGATTTTTAGGTTATAACCAAATTTTTATTCCTATTGAGGATCAACTTAAGACCTCATTTAATACACCTTGGGGGACATTCTGTTGGGTCATGATGCCTTTTGGATTAAGAAATGTGAGAGCCACTTATCAACGTGCCATGACTTTGATTTTCCATGATTACATTCATAAGATTTTGGAAGATTATGTGGATGATATCTTGGCAAAGTCTATACAAAGAGAAGATCGTGTGTTCATTTTAAGACAAATATTTGAAAGAATTAGGAGTTACAATATGAGGTTAAATCTTAAGAAATGTGCTTTTGGAGTTGATTCTGGAAAATTATTAGGATTTATTATTTCTAAGCGAGGCATAGAAGTTGATACTGAGAAGATTGATGCTATTGTTAACATGCCTCCTCCTAAGAATATTTCTCAATTACGTAGTTTACAAGGTAAAATACAATCTATTCGTCACTTTGTTTCTAACCTAGCCAATAGGACTGTTCCTTTTACTTCTTTACTTAGAAAGGATACCACTTTTTCTTGGAACCAGGAATGTAAGAAATCTTTTAAGAAATTTAAGGAATATCTTGCTAATCCTCCTATCTTACAACCTGCTCAATTCAATAAACCCTTATATATATATAGTTCTACCACTTCCAATGTTGTGAGTGCATTGTTGGCTCAACATGATAGTGACAGAAAGGAAAGACCAGTATACTATATTAGTTAGACCTTGTTGGACTATGAAACACGATATACTCAACTAGAATGGCAATGCTTGGCTTTAGTTTATGCTTGTCAAAAACTCTGACATTACTTTTTGAATGTTGAAGTTAATGTGATTGTTAAATTTGATCCTTTAAAACACCTTTTCTTGAAAACCAATCTCTCTGATCGATTAGCAAAGTGGGTGATGTTGCTCACAGAATTTGATCTCAATGTTATCCTTCAAAATTCAATTAAAGGACAAGCTTTAACTGATTATTTAGCTGAAGCTCCTTGTCCTCATTCTAATACATCTATTACCTCAGTAGAATTCCTCGATGAGAATATATTTGCAATCAAACAAGACAATCTTTGGGAGTTATATTTTGATGGTTCTAGGTGCAAGACAGGTTCTAGGGTGGGCATTATCTTGATCCCTCCTACAAAGAAACCTATCCCTATGTCATATAAATTAAATTTTCCTTGTACTAGTAACATTGTAGAGTATGAAGCTCTTATAGCTAGCTTACGATCAGCTTCATCCCTTCATATTAAAAACTTAGAAATTTACGGGGATTCGCAATTGATTGTAGAACAAATCAAAGGAGGATACCAAACTAAGAATGATAAGATGACGCAATATCAAGATTTGGCTCTCGATATTCTTTCACAATTCTCTTCTTACACAATTCAAACTTTACCTAGGAAAGATAATCGACATGCAGACTCCATGGCAAGTGCGGCTTCTTTGGAAATCCAAGTTGATCAACCCAAAAGAAGGGCTAATGCACAAATGAATCAACTATTTGGAAAAGAGAATAACAGGAAGGATCTTAAATTCTATTAATTATTAAGTAAATATGATTTATTATAGTAATTGAAAAGGATAGGAAGAAGAACCAGCCTTAAAATAATGCAGATCAAAGAATGTTGTTTTCTAAGATCTATAGACTATTTCTAGAAAAACTGAAGTATGATCCAGAACCAGAACGCAGAGACAAACAAAACCTAGAAATATTTTTTTGTTCTAATGTCATCTTATGAAAAAGGTTGACCTTGACCCATAAATGTCAACCCTAACCCAATAATGTCGACCTTCACCTGCACAGGTCAGACATAGAATTTGTTCACGGAGCCCACCAATTTTCTAAAAAGGGTATCCAAATCTGGTCTCAAATCTCCAGTCCTGAACCTGTACCTACAAGAAAAATAGGATTTTTTTTTGGGGGGGAGGGGTTTTCCTTGTTCAAACCCCTATTTTTGAATTAACCTCAAATATATGTAATTGAAATTGCAAAAATAGACAAAGTAAATGCATAAATTCACCTTGCTTGAAAAAGTCCTTGTGGAGGATTCGAATCCTTGAGTCCACAAGTATGTATGCACCAAATATGTAGAATGTAGAATGGTAGAATGTCTTCAATCTCTTTCTTGAAGATCTCTAACACCAATTCTTGAATGGTTTCTTGAATTTGGAATGGGCTTGGAAGAAGGTAGATGGAGAGATCACCAAAAGGGCACTATGTAGCTTGAATCCTTCAATGGCCTCCAATGGATCTCCTTCATGAAAATGTATGCTTGAATGGATTAATGCTTTCTTGAAATCTTGCTCCTTAGTTTTCTTGAATCGCACTTGAAGATAGTTTGAGAATGCTTTATCATGATTAGAAGACTTTCAATTTACTATACACACTCTTAAACTCCCTGCAATTTTTGATAAGGTTACTGTTGATTGTTGTAGCTTGCATTTAGATGAATGGTATTCACATGTCTTTCATTTTTTGAAAGATAATACTTTTATAGATTTGGAAACAAGGAACACATGTAATCATATTAGAAATCTTGCAGCCCACTATATCATTTTAGGGGAAACACTTTACAAACATTCTTACAACGGTATACTATTAAGATGTCTTAGAAAAACTGAAGTACCTGTAGCTTTAGTAGAAGCTCATTCTGGTTCTTGTGGGGGACATTTTGGTGGGAAATATTTAGTTAATAAACTCCTCAGAATGGGATACTACTGGAAAACAATGGATCAAGATTCCTTTACATTTGTCAAAAAGAGCCCTCAGTGTCAACAACATGGTAATTTAATTCATGCTCCTGCTCGTGAGCTTCATAATCAAGTTTCTCCATGGCCTTTTAGCATTTGGGTTTTTGACCTTATTGGAAAAATCTCACCAGCTTCTTCTCAAGGACATACGTACATTCTCATGGCTACAGATTACTTTACAAAATGGGTAGAAGTTATTCCTCTTCATTCTACTACTGCAGATGTTATCTTTGATTTCATCCTTAACCATATTATAGCATGATTTGGTATTCCTTCAATGATAGTTTCGGATAATGTTACTTCCTTCAAGAACAAAGAAGTCATGAAATTCACAAAGAAATATCATATACAACATATATTTTCTACTCCCTACTATCCTCAATCTAATGGTCAAGATGAAGCATCGAATAAAGTTATTGAGAAAATATTAAAGAAAATAGTTAACAAACATGTGAAAGATTGGCATACACAACTTACTTATGCTTTGTGGGCTTATAGGACTAGTGTACATATGGACATTGGCACTTCACCTTATAATCTTGTTTATGGTATTGACCCTATCATGCCTTTGGAATTATAAATACCATCTTTGCGTGTTTCATTTCATGGGATCATTGACAAAGATACTTTCCGGGAACAACGATTACAAGAATTAGAAATGTTAGATGAACAACGAATAAATTATTTGGAACACATTAAGGCCTATCATAAATCACTCCAAAAACAATATAATCACAAGGTGATTGAACAATCATTCTTGGTAGGTGATTTAGTCTTATATGAAAACCAAAGAAATGTGAATGCTCTACCCGGTGAGAAAGGAAAATTTAGTCCAAATTGGCTTGGACCCTTTGTGGTAATTGAAGATTTTACTTTGGGTGCTTATAAAATTTCTGATATGAATGGTGTTCCTCTTAAAGAACCTATTAATATTATGCATCTCAAATGTTATTTTCCCTAATTCATCATTCTTGTTTTATGTATGTATGTGTTCCTTATAGAATAATTATTTTATAAGTTATGAAAATTAGAATACATTTCATACATATTTTCCTTTCCTCTTTCTTTTGTTAAGATTTTGTGCATTGATGAAAATAAAAGTAATCAATCATAGAACTAATTGTTCAAAAACAAATTTTTCTTCATAAATAAACTTTTTCTGAGTTTGGTACATATGTGGCATATGTGCCACAGCTATCAATCTCTATCCCTATGATCTGAAGGTCGGTGGCTCCCAGCTCTCTAGGATCTGTGGTGTGAAGCTGAGGATCTTAGAATGGTAGTCTGTGTGTGACTCCTTGATATGATCATCTCCTAGACACGCTCCTAGGCTCTCTGTAGGTCATCCATCAATTTCTCTTCTCTTTCCTTGCATAACCTTAGTTCTCATTGTACACATAGGAAGATATCTACATGCCTTCCGGGATCTCTTTGTCCTATAAGGGACTCTCTCTCGCTAGCTGGAAGTTAGTAGGATATACATGTATCCTTTAGAACCTCAGATACAAAACTCCTCCACTCTACTACACTCCCTGCAAAAATTCAAAATGTAAAACTTCTTTAAATTCTTCTTCTACAAAAAATATCTATTCAAAACATTCTAAAAGCTATATCATACCAGGATCTCCTGCCTAGGTATCACCAAAAGATCTAGATGATTGGGGGATGGAATGACTACTCTCTCCTTTCTCTCTCTATCTAGGCCTGGGTGGTGGTGTCTCTGTGTGCGCTTGAGGAGGTCATCATGATCTTAAGGGAGAAATATAGACTACCTGATCACTGGTCCCTGTACTGCGGCCTGGGGGCATCTCCTCTGCTCTCTCCTCCTCCATAGGATCTCCCCCAAAGGGATGCTCCTCAACATCTCTCTGATCCTCCTCCTCTCCTACTGGTATGTCATCTCCTCGGTGGTTCCTCTCTGAAGGACCTAGATCACCCATGGGGTAGTCATTGGGGAAGATAGGATGGGTCCCTTGTAAACTCCAGTATCTGATATATTCTCTGCTAACACCTGCATAGGATATCTCAGGGGCTACCTCTATATCCTTGGTCTCATTTGTCTCACTATCTACAATATCAAATACTGTAGGTCAGCATATGGAACCGGGTCTCTGATAGTATCTCGTCAGATATGCGTACCGAGGTACTGCATGAGGGACCCCCTGTATCAAACCAAATTGTCTCATCACCCTATCATAGTAGTACAGCATCACGACATGATTGGTAGGACCTTCTAGTAGCTTGTGCTTCTGTGAATGTCTCAACTAATATTGAGTATCCAGCCACTCTATCATCTGACAATAAGGTCTCCATATCACATCTATACTTGGTATATGGTCAAAGCATACTCTCCAAAAGAGGATATCTCCATACTGCCAGACATCTGCTAGAGGATATGTAAAGGCTCTCGGTGTGCTTGCATCTGTCATCGTAGGAGTGCCCTATGGTTGTGTACATGTGTAATGCTCAAGCATCCAAACCTGTAAGAAGGTTCACACTATAAGACTCTCCCACTAGTATGTCACTAACTGACTCAGCTTGTGATAAAGATGAGCCAACATGCTATGGCCCCATGAGATAGTGACCCTGTCACTCTCCATCCTGTGTACAAGATGAGTGAGTGGTGCTAAAAATATTGTACCCTTTTTGTTGGGCACTACAACCAAATCAAGTATACATAGCATCACTCTCCATACCAAAGGTGTCAGACCTGCTAGTATGGCTGCCAGAGATATCTAATATGATCGGGTCCTCATCTGTGGTATCCATCCCAACCAATACTCCATATCTACAAAAATTTCAGGAGGACCCCACGGCACTCTCTATCTAACAATCTCACCATAGATCGAAAGTCGTAGGATCTTATACACATCCTCTAGTGTGAACTTGATCTCACCTGACGAAAGATGGAAGGAACATGTATCCTCATCCTATCTCTTTATCATGGTTGGTATCATGGAATGATGGAACCTCAGCTATGGTAGGACTGCTACCCAGTATAATCCCACATCTCTCAATAACTGTATCTCCTCCTGTTGTATCTTGGAGACACTCCCTCTGATAGATAGTAGTAACCCTCCAAAGGGATGCTCTCGAAGACAGACAGGATCCTGTAAGCACAAACATGAATCATATATGTACTTCTACATCAAACATCTACTGTACCCACCTGACCTAGTCAAGGTCGACCATTTTGGGTCAAGGTTGACCTTTATGGGTTAGGGTCAACCTTATTGGGTCAGGGTTGACCTTTATGGGTCAGGGTCGACCTTCACCCTAGAAAGGATAGAACCTTCCCAGTCAGGGTTGACCTTATTAGGTTAGGGTCGACCTTACTGGGTCAGGGTCAACCTTTTTGGGTCAGGGTCGACCTTCCTTGTAAAAACATGAAATTTTCAATCACAGGCATGAGAAATAGGAAATACCTTGGGAAGTGGATGCATGTTGGCCAGGTGCTCCCTCAAGACCTCCATGCAGCTCGCTCAAAATTCCTCTCTTCGGCATCCTGTCTCCTTTTTCAAACTTTGAAAATGGTAAGAATGAGGTGGTAAGTGTCTCTTCATCTTATTTATAGGTAGTAAATTAGGGTTTTACTAGGGTTTCATTTGAATTTATTTAGGTTAAACTTGAATTTTCCCTTTATATGCATTTAGATAGACATCTATTCTTTCCATCATAACTTTAGTTCGGTAGCTCCGTTTTCAATGCTATCAGAAGCGTTGGAATTTTGATTCAAATACCTAACCTCTTGAAGTAGTTTAGGAAGGTTTAGGACCCTTCTAATTGGTTTAGAAAAATACTTTTCAACAAATTTCATATTTAGTGTATAGAAATCACCTTATCACCCTGTTTCACCTTCCATGAATTAGTAAGCCAAATCAGGGGGGCATAAGGGGATCTATATACTTATAAAGATCATCATAGTAATAATTAGGTGATCTATGGATTTTAAATAACCTTTTGTGCTGTAGGTTGCAAATACTAATGGTTTTTTGCAGGATCTTTGCATTGAGGACTTGGCTATATCCTTTTTATACTTTATGATGTTTTCTTACTTTAGCTTGCATATTCACGTAGTATCATATCTAAGATAAAGTGGGGGATAAATGTATCATCTTAAAATGGAATCACTTCCATTTTGATAGGTTTAGCACCCTCATTTAGTATGTTTGCATATTAGATTTGCATTTAGGATACATTTGTTCTTGATTATACATGTTTAGGTGAAATTAGGGTTAGGATCTTGTGGATCCTTCTAGGTTTCCCTCTTAATGGCTCTTTTCTCTAGGTAGGACCTATGTATTGTTCCTCTTGGGCCTAATCCTACTCTCTCTCTAGTCCTTCTTAACATTTTGTAACATTCCCTCACCTTCCTAGGTCCCCGGCTGATTTGGGAACCCCTCAGAAACTTTCTGGTGACCTGCCTGAAACCTCAGGTCAGGGACAAGGTTGACCCTGACCTAGGTCAGGGTTGAGGTTGACCTTGACCTAGGTTAGGGTAAAATTTTACCTTGACCTAGGTCAAGGGTGAGGTCAACATATACCTCTGTCGGGTGTTGGTCCCCGCTTTCAAATCTGGAGCTTATCGGGGTTCGGAACTTAAAATAGGTCCCCAGGGTCAGATGCGAAAGTGTTTTCTCCAATATTTGAATTAATATATTCCATCCTTGGTTGGTGATTGTGATTGGACCATGATTCAAGGTAAAAATTTGAATTTGGGTCCCTTGCATTGCCCTAGGAGGCCTATATTGAGATCTCTAAATAAATACTCTCTTTTGCCTTCATTTGATCATGAAACGAAATCGGGAGATGGCATGATGAAATGATGATGCAAAAAAGCAAGAGGATGATATAGAAGGACAAGCTAGGAGTAAATATCATATTCCAATCAAGCATTTTGAGGACAAGCTATTGTGGATCTTCATTGAAGCAAGAAGGCACTCTCTTGAGATCTACTATTCTCAACATTCAAGCACTCAAAAGACATTGTCATGGGGTAGCAATTATGGATTGTGAGTTGATGGGAATACTTTAGCCTTGGGGGCTTGGTATGATTTCTTTGTCATATTCAAATCTATGCATTTCTTTCTCATTTCTATGTTATGTTAGGATTGTTAATCTAGAAGATTGGATCTTGATATTGCATAGTTAAAGACTCTTTTCAAAAAGAGCAATACACACACACATACATTCTATATTCAGCTATTTGTGGAGGTGGAGATCACCAAAATGGGGGTTTGACTAAGGAAAAACCCTATATAGCCACCCTGAAACCCCTCTTTTTAGATATTTGCAGGTGTTGTTTTCGGGAGTTACAGGTGCAGAACAGTAGATTTGAGACCAGATTTGGATACCCTTTTCAGCAAACTAGTGAGATCCACAAATAGATTTTTTGTCAACACTGTGCAGGTCAGGGTCAAAATTATTGGGTTAGGGGTGACATTTGTGGGTCAAGGTTGACCTTTTTCATAAGACAACATTGGAACGGAAAAAAAATTATAGGTTTTGTTTGTCTCTACGTTTCAGTTCTGGATCATACTTTAGATTTTCCATAAACTCAATACAGGCTTCAAAAAATGATTTTTTCCAGATCTGTTGTATTATGAGGTAGGTATTGTATCCCACTATTTCTTTGCAATCTTTCCTCTATTTCTTATCATATTATTTAAGTGTAAAAGACTGAAATTGGACTTAGGATCTCTTTCTTTATGCAATTCTCATTATGCAAATCTTACTTAGGAGATCCTTCGAATAACCCAAATTTAGATCTTACACTTACTATATCTTCAATTTATGTTCCTAAATCCAATTCCTTTACGCATTTTCTTCCATTATTTGATAATTTAGTGACCGTAAAGATGATTTCCTTTATGATCTTGATTTTTCTATCTCCTTCCAACCATATGTAGTCTCCATGTATTCAACTCAATACACATTTAATTCATTCATGTTCAAAATTATTTGGCATGTGCACGATATGTGTTAGTCCTTTTATTTGAAGATGTCCATACTCCTCATTCAGCATTTCATTCTCTTTGTATAGTTCCTTTTAGGTTATACTTATATCTTCATCCTTGATCTACTCTGCTTTAATTGAATATAATATCTAACATATTTTTTCAATATAAATCTACTTGGTATCCAAGCTATTGCTCCATATTCATTCATTTAAGTTTCTTTTAGTAAATTTAATTGATATTCAAGTTCCTTTTCATGTGATTTTTTGATTAATACAATCTTCTCATCCATAATAATCGTTATACAATTCTCAAGAATTTTTTTATCGTCTATGGTTTTCTACTCAATTGACTCGCTAAGAACTCCTTTCTATAAGATGAATTGGTAATCTTCACTCAAGCTCATTTTCGCATTGACTATTTAGAATGCAACTTTCATAAGATGGTAACATTATATATATAGAGAGAGGTAAGGTGTCCAATGTTTATTTTTACTAAAACAACTATTGTAGGTTGATAGTGTTCATTTTGTACCGATACAAACATGGATTCACCGATAATAATATCATACGAATATTTTTCAACTTTCTTAATTACTTATTTCATCTAGTTATGCTATTTGAATTCTCTGGCTCATAATTAATTTAAGGGACTAATTGATTATTCTAATGAAGTTTCAGGTCCCTAAGAAATTACTTACTTTCTTAGTTGATCATTGACTTCCCTACGCCATTCGACACAAGGGCTTCCATTGATGTTTCATCATCTTCCTTCTTTACCCATATCTTCTTCATTTCCTCTTTGACTTGTTATTGATTTATAGTTCTTTTCCTCTGATATCTCTATCATTTTCAGTTGCAAACTGATATCTACAGTTGTAGGTGGCATGACCAAAATTTGAGCAAATATAACATTGTAGTGAAAATGGTCTCCAAGGTTTAGTTCTTACTTCATTGTTTCCTTTTCTACATTCTGATGTTATATGTCTTGATTTTCCACACTTAAAACATGTAACTAATTTGTTTGCTTCTTTTCTTTGATAGTGTACCATTTTCCTCGTTGTTAGTGTTCGGCTCTGCAATCTTTAGCTTTGTGTTCATAGTGATTACATTTATAACAATATCCATAGAATTTTTTCTCAGATGATTTGATGATGGTTTTAGATATACATTCATATGCTTTATGAAAAAACTTGTTGCAGTTATAGAAATAACCATTGAAGGGTGTGTTTCTAGTAGAACTTGCTTGCTTGCTTCGACAAACATTTGTTGTGTGATCATATTTTCCAAAACTGTAGCAATTAGGCTTATAGGGTTCCTTACCTTGTATATTACTTAATTCTCTAGATTTTGATGATTCTCCAATCTCCCTAATGTTGTTGTTAATATATCCCAGTCTGATAGTTTCACCTAGTTTTCTCTAATTTTTCAATTGTTCGTCAATCTTCTACATGCTTTGTTCAAATTTTGTGAGTCTTGCATTGATTTATTTTTCAACTTTCAGGTTGTTCTTCAAGTCTTCATTATCTTGCTTCAACTTCTCATTTTCTACTTGTAGTTGTAATTTTTTGTCACCAGTTCTTTCTATCATGTCACTTTGTGCATGAATCTCTCTCTATTGTCTTTCCAGTAGTAAGTCTTTTCGAGTGATTGTTTCTTCAGCATCTCTATTTTTATTTCAAGAGTTTCTTTGGCACTTTCAGTAATTCTCATTCCTCCCAATATTTTTTTCATTCTCAAGGCTTAAATTGCATGTTCCTTCTTCATTTGATTGATTTCTTTAAGTAATTCATTATCCTTTTTCAATAGATCATCAATAGTAGCATCAGCTTCCTCAAAATTTTTACTTCCTTCTGATAGTCTGTCAAGGTCATCAAGGCTCATGTGTAGTTTTTTTGTCAGTTCCTTCCTTTTTGCAAATGATTTCTTTATCTTGTTCTTCAAATCATGGATCTATTCATTAGCATCTTCTAGGGCTTCTTCTAAATTTTTTTGATACCTATAACTTTCCATTATCCAAGATCTACTCCAAAGTTGTTAAATTTTTCTTCTAGAGAACCAATGAGCTCTGATACCAATTGTTGGAAAGATTTAGGTTAGGGACTATGAGGGGGGCTGAATCAGTACCTCAAAAAATTCACACTTTTTCCCTATCAATCTCAAATTTAAAATTTTATGTTTACTTATACCGATATTTATTTTTCCTTTTACTGATAATTATTTCAATATTGACTGATACCTGATAACTTGCAAATTAACAAACATGTAACACACAAATATTCAAACACTTAACACAATATTTTGGTATCATAGAAAACCCTTGGTAAGAGGGAAAAACTATAGTGGGGATGAACCCCACAACTTATCACTGCAGTAATAAGGTGCCCAATTAAGAGCTTACAAAAATGTTATCTTCTAAATGACTTTACCCTATTAAGATTAATTAATACCCTGTTAGGAGTATTGAAAGTCCTGTCAAAGAATACTCTATTAAGATGTTTTATCCCACTTATACAGTGTTCACCCTGTTAAAGGATTTACAATAAGTTCTTGAATAGAACTTCTAAGTCTGGTTAGAGACTACCCGATTAAGGGATTTCAAAATCTTGTTTCTAAACTGTTAGGAACAAATCAACAAGAAATTTGACCTGTGAATACTTTCTCCTAAAGCTTTTCATATCTAGTTCTTCTCTATACCTTTCCAGATTTACGCTTTGTTATTCTTCACCGATACTTGTTCATACTCTGCATTGTCTCTTCTTTCTTCTTCTATATATTTTTATACTATATCTCTTTCTCTCTTTGATCTCCTTTTAAAGTATCTATCTGACCTAACTAGAGTTTCTTGATTCTTCCATAGGTCATTTTGATAGTAGGATGTTGTCCCTGATTCTAGGATTTTCTTTTCCTTTTGTCAATAAATTTTTTTGATAATTATAACTTTTTTGTCAATAACCTATTATTTTCTGATAGTACTCTATACTTGATGTTAATTTCCAGCAATGAAAATCTTAGCAAAATAAATCATTAGTCTATAGAGTATTTTTTCAAGTAACATATGAATAGTACTTGCACATATGTAAGTTGTTGATGGGATATGATAGGGGCTCACCCTCTGATGTGGATATCTAATATACTCCAGACTCATAGACTGATGTAATGATGTAAGGACCCAACCATTTTGGTTCAAACTTTCCTAGCCTTTCTCTTTCTATTTGATTTTACTGTTTTTTACTTTTTTGGAGCTAGAAGGTGCCTTTTGGTTTTCACCTAATAGCCTTATATTTTCTCTTTTAATTTTATGACTAGAGGAATCATATATCTCCCCAAAGTATGCAATGCTATCAATTCAAAGTTGAAACCTTCCTTGTGGTCACCCATAGGCATGTATTTCTTAGTTTTAAGTATTCAACAATATCTTCATCATTCTAAAAAATGTCTATGGTCGGTGGATTTTTTTGTTCCCAATCTATACAGTCGGGGAAAACCAAATATGTTGTTTTTGGTTTGGAAGGATGAAATTGGGAGTTCGGTAAAGGTATTGACATAAGAATCAAACACTGACTCATGAGTTTTGGAGGAGGATGAGGATGAAGGTTTAGATTGGACCCAAAATTATTCAATCCATGCTCGGTGATTTGTGGGCCTATCTTGTAAAGATAGTTGGGAAATGGAAGTGTTAAGGTGTAAGGTGTTGGTGGTATGTGGGGAATCCCACTTATAGTCATGGGAGTCTGTTTTGGAATGGAGTTCCTCAAATGGATCAAATTTTTTATAAACACAAGTGTTAATATCATATGGTAACAAGATATTTGAAATGCCTTCTGTCAGTGTTCTATAACCTAAGTTGTGATGCTTTATGTTTTGGGTTGGTGTAATTGGAATGATGATTCCTTGTTCCTTTTTTCCTAATCCAAAGTGTCCATTATACCCTTGGTTTTGGACAATGGTATAGCTTCGTCCATATTCATGTCCTAAAATGTTGACCTTAGGGGGTTCTTGATCGATATACAACCAGGAAGATAAGTTGTCTTCTATGATTTCTTCATGGATGTCTCCCCATCTTATAAACATTGTTGGTGGATAGAAAAGTGTTAGCTTTTTCTTCCTTTAGAGAGGGTTTTTAGGCTTTCCATATGTATGGGGTGTGATTGGTAGCTTTCCCACATAGAAGAAGTCTGCATAGGAGTATTCTCCATGTCTATTTTATTTAACTTAGATTTAGAGATTTGATGTAGGTAGTTCAATTGATTTTTCTAAGTATGTGCAATCTATGTGTTGAGATGAAGAGGCCATAGATGCCTCATGATTTTTAGGTACTTAATTGGAAGTAGGTCCTATCATATTTATATAGTAAAGAAAAGGATATCTATCACCAGACACTTTGATTTCAACTCCATCATGAGGAAATTCAAACATTGATGATAAGTAGACAGTACCACTTGCATGGAATGGATCCATGGTCATCCCAATAACATGTTGTAACCAAGCTCTAGCTCTAGGACTTGGAAGGTAGTATCTTGTGTTGTTGGACTCAGTCTTATTGGAAAACTAATGAAACCTCAAAAAGGTCTTTCTTAATCATCATATGCTTTGATTATGATCTTCTTCGTAATATCTACACAACTGTCAGAGTAGCCCAGTGATTTTACCAATTTTAGGGTATAAATATTTAGACTTGATCTGTCATCTATCAAGACTTGTCTGATTTTATGGAGGTTGACAAAGACTTAAAGATATAAGGGATTGTTATGAGATGGTTTATGCATTGGGATATCTTTCTCTATGAAGGGAACATGATGTTGCATGGAGATTTTTCCCACCATGGCCTGAAATTCATAGGCATTTATGTATTTTAGAATAGAGGACTGATGTAAAGTTGTGTCTAAGGCTAATTTATGATTTGGTGAAATGAAAAGTAACTCATAGATGGAAATTTTCACTAAGGTCTACTTCATATGATCTAAGAGGTTGTAAAAACCTAATGGTAGAGTAGATGATTTATTTGGTATAGTTGCCTTTTGCGGGGCTCCTTGCACTGTGATTTTGGAATGATGGGCAGTTAGAACACAATTGTTATATGGACCTTAGATGGTGATGGTTTTTATGGTCAGATTAGGATTAATTTTGGGGTAGGTTATGTTTTCTTTATTATCATTTCCAGAAGTGGAGGCCTTACCTTTTTCATGATCCATTAGTGGCTTTGTGAAGATTTTATGATCTTGATTGGTGGTGCTCGTGTTTGTGATAACTTCTATCTCACTGAGGTCGATGAAATCCTGGATAATATGCTTCATTTGCATGCAATTGGTTGTCTTGTGTCTATTAGTTCTATGGTAATCAAAGTAAGCACTTTCATTCTACCATGTATGTTTATCGGTGCCTTCATAATGTCAAATTTTGGGTAGGGTGACTGAATGAGTAGTAGTTTCTCAAGAATTTTCTCAAGAGGTTCTACAAGAGGTGTAAAGTCTCAAGGAGGAGTGATGTTCTTTCTTGAAGGACTTTATTGGTAGGTCTGGTTAATTGCTTGGTTTTTCATATTAGTATTGTTAACCCTTTGGGTAGTTTTCAATGATTGGGTTTTCTGAGAAGGTGTTGGTGGTGCTTACATGTGCATGATTGGTTGGACCATCTTAGCATCAACAATGCCATCATTTGTCACATTTTATTTTTAGACCAATACTTCAATTTTTCATAAGTTGTTGAGTTACTGGTCTCTTTCTTGATGGATCCCTTTAGGGTGAGGGATCTTTCTTATTTTAGTCCTTGTTCGGTTATCTCTTCAAAGGTTTCAATTCGCTGGGAGTTTAATTCACAAATCATGTCCAATTGATAATTTTTTATGAATATATAGATCTTCTCTTTTAAAGGTATGTGGAAAGATACCTTTGAGGCAACATTTCTCCATCTTATCCATTAATGTTATTTCCATGATAATGTTGTTTAAATAACTTGATATGAATTTCTCAACTAGTTCATTCCAGGAGCATGTCCGAGTAGGAAGTATGGAAAACCACTCCATGGCTGGCCCACCGAGACTATGTGAGAACAATCTCATTAGGTAAGTGTCATTGTAGGTCACATCTATGAAAGTCATGAATAATTCTCTTATATGGTCCTAGGGATCGCCCTTTTCCTTGTATTTATATAATTTTTTCGTCTCAAAATTACATGGAAAAGGTGGCATGTGTAATGTCCAAACAAACAGGTAAGGACTAAGATCAGCAATAATGTAAGACCTCTTGGAAGTGCCTATTTGCAATTTAATGACCTATTGCTGAAGAAGTTGGAGTTGTTGGGAAAAGGCTTCAGTGGGCGTCCATGTAGATGGCACCGCATTAGAATAAAAAAATGTTGTCCCACTATATAAAATGGTGCCTAGTTATATGAGTTCTCGTAACCTATGTTAGTCTATATTTTCACCCCATGTAATGGGATGAATTGAAGTGGTGGATTATATTATGGCAGCAGCATATGCGGAAGATACTGAGGTTGTGGAATTTGTTGAGGAGATTGGATGTATGGAGGTTATTGTTGAGATTGTGGAATATATGAAGGTTGTTTTTGGGCTGGTGGTGTTAGGTCTATTAAAAGTTGGCTTCAATGGCATCCTCCTGGCATTTTTCTAAGTGTTTTAGGTTTGGTTCTAATGTCATATTTTTTCTTGATCCCTAAAACCCTTGGTGTGTTTTAAAAACCCTAAGTCATTATGGCCCATTATATTTTGAAGTTACCTTTTCATGGCCACTTAAGTCTTATTTCTCCATGTGCCTTTTCACCTTGTCTCTTAATCTCTGATCAAGATCAAACATTCTTTATGGTTTGGAGACTTGGCGCGACAATTTATCTCCTGATCTCTTAGTATTGGTAGTTAGGTTCTTAGAATCTGGAGATTTGGCGATAGGGTAAAACTTGACATTTTGTGTTTTGGCACTAAATCTCATGATGATACAGTTAAGTCTCAAAAGGTCTAGAGATTCAAAAAGGGCCATTGATGCTGATTTGATCGGAAGGCTAGCATTGAGTCTCATAATCTAAGTTGGGTCAAGTCAAGAATCTGGCAATTCAGAGATAGGCTTATCTCTAAATCTCATAACCAAACCATGGTTATGACTTTTATTCAGAGATTCAGAGATAGATTTTATCTCTGAATATCAAGATCATTCTCTAGTTAAGTAAAGTGTTTAGAGAATTGGCAAGGGTCATTGATCTTGTTCAATATGTGCGGTTTTTGTTGAATATCTAGATAAACCATGGGTCAAGACAAGTGTTTAGCAATTCATAGATATCCTTTATCTCTGAATCTCATGATCAAACAAGGGTTACGCCAAAGATCTGGCAATTCAGCAATACAAAGGGATTGGTCTACTTGGGTTAGGGGTACATTAAAGTAAAGTTTGATCAATTCAGAGAAAGATCTATGGTGGGCACTTTGCCTTAATATTTAAGATGCATGTGGGTTAGTCCTTAAGGCATTACGCCCTTGTGCCATGTGGAGGTCTATGGGACCTGCATTTTTGAAGTTAGGGAAATGGTAAAGGTAGTGCAGATCTAAGTGAATTGTACGATCGGCCCAATGCCTCAGAAGGGAAGTTGCAGGTTGATTAATGTTTAAGGCATTGCACCCATGTGCCACGTCCATGGATCAAATTGTGGAGCCTGGGTAACGTAGAGGGGATCAACAGCTCACTTTTAAGGACATATGAGTTTCAAATATTGGTCATTGATTGGGGTTTCCTCACCAGGAATAGTCATTGTAATAGTATTTTGAATTTTCAAGTCTTTTCTGAGGGTTTCTAGCTTTGGTAGTGTGTTTTAGATTGGTAGGGGAATAGCTCGAGGTTCTTTTTGTCCTTGGCTTGACATTAATGGTATCATTTAGTGGTTGAGGGAATTCTTGTGTTGTTGGATGCACTAAATGTTGCATGGTGATGGTATGGGTCTTTGATCTATGTACTCATTGGGGAATATCTTTGCACATGTCATGATTGTTCTGTCATTATGATTGGTCGATGGTGCATCAAATCATATCTTTTTCTTGATATTTTGAAGAAAGATCAGCCGACGAGAGGAAGGACTACATTAATTTTATAGAAGGACAATTGTCAGATAACCCTCTCCTAGGCTTTCCTCCTTCTACATAAGGCCTTCTTTTCTCTATTGTAAGGGCTCCATAATTTTTTAGTCCGAGTGTGACTTCAGTTTCTTTTGTTTCTGAGGATATAGCATATTTATGTTAGACTATATTCAAATAAGAAAAAATTTCTTTGATCTTTTGTATATTATTGAGTGGTGTAGTTTCTCAGTCATGTTGATGCATAAATTTGACTCATCATACTTAATATAAGTATTTCTTAGTTTTAGGTCTCTCTTTGGTGTTCACCTTATGAGTTTTGGATCTTCTGATTTATTTCATAGAATATCTCTGTGTATATGTTTTATTCCTTAGTTTTGATCTAGGATCAAATTGAATATTCTTTGGATATAACATAGATTCATCTAGTGTATCTACAAAAGGATACTATAAGAAGTGCATGTTTTGAGTTGCTAGTATTTATGGCTATGAGTCTTTGCCAATAGGTTGGTTTCTATTTTCAGCATTTGCATTGAGATATTGCCCAATGGATAGGACACTGATCAAGAACTAGTACATCCCTTATTGGTACGTGTTTGATCTGGTTTGGCTATATTCTATAAATTTTCATCAAAACCATTACTATGTTCTTTCATATCCTATGGTTGTTGGTTGTATGTCTTACATGGTAATGGAGAGTTAATAAATATTTGGTTAGGATTTAGTACTTTCTTATCATCATCTGTTGTCATAATCCAGAGTTATTAGGAGTTGTAAAAGAGTTATATCTATCTGGATTAGGTGTACCCACCTTGGTTTAACAGAGCCAAAAGTGCAGATGGTAGTCTTGTCCCTATATTTGGTTCAATTACCTTACAGATCTTTCATAATTGGAGCTAACCACTCCTAACATTAGTCTTAAGGTATATTGGTGGCTTTCAAAGCATAACACTTTTAAACACTAAAAAATGGCAACTCTGATGGGAAAGTGCAGTATATTATCATAAATGACCAATAAGGTGACCATTGGAAGCATAGAGTTACCTTGTTGTTATCCTTTGTCTTGTGAGACCCCTTATTGTAGTATTCATCTTGGTTAGTGTTGTATTGTCCAAATTGTTTTTGGGTGGCGACTTTGAGAACTCTCTACACCAGTGTTGAGTAAAAAACATTATCTTGTACACACTTTCTCAATATGAGTAATAGAAATACTAGATCTTGGGTGAGATGACATCCTGAAGACAAGTTGTAAGATGAATTTCCTACTACCTCTAAAGCTGATCATCCAAGGAAAGGAAAGAAGAATAGGGGTGTCCCTCAAAGAGAGAGATGAGAGGAGAACACTAGAATAGAAGAGTTAGTATAACACAGTCATGAAGGTAATGTATCAAAATATGAATAGGTTGCTAATTTGGGATTGGGTGCATATGAAGATTATAATTCTCCTAGTAAGAAGAAGGTTTTAGAATTTGATACTACTCTCCCAGATTCTAATAGCATGGATGAAGAAATTGTTGAATTGGATAGGAGAATCCATGAGCATATTGTCATCATAAAAAGAAGAGAAAAGGAAAAGGAAAATAAGTTCAGACAAGATCAAATTTTGATTGAACAAAAGAAGAGGCAATTGTTAAACCTAGAAGTAATGAACTATGTTGAGGAGCCTAAGAGAGTTTTAGAGGAACCTGTCATCCAACAAGTTCATGTTACTCAAGATCCTAATAATAAAGGAAAGAAGAGGATGATAGAAGTTCAGATAAATGAGCCTATGAATCCCAAGGTTCCATTAGATCGAATGTCTAAATTGGACATTGTTCTAGAGAGGGATACAATTGAGAAATAAATCATAGATAAAGAGCTTGAGAAGATAGAATTGGAGGCTGTTGCTTTGGAGATGAGGAAGAAGGTTAATTTTCTTAGAAAAAATACTAGGCCTTCTCATGATGTTCATAAGGTAGCTACAATATCAAATGCCAAGGAATCTTCTTCTCAAATTGACAATCCTTTTCAAAGGAGACCAACCCATGCAGAAAGGTACAAACAATTTTATTTCCTTGATATTCCTGGTTATCCAAATGTAGTCCCAAATGAAATTTGAGATAAACTTCCCAAGCTTGTTGGAAATAATGTTATTACTTGTGAAGAGAATCTAAAAAAATTTATTGATATGATGGATGACTATGAGATTGTGCATGAGGATGTATTTACGAAGCTCTTTGTTCAGTCCTTAGTTGAGGATGCTAGGGATTGGTTTAGAGGATTACCTTATGGTTTTTTGGGGTCTATGGATGAATTAAAAGATTTATTTAAGGAGAAATATGGTGATAAGAAAAATGAGGGATTCATGTTGAATGAGTTCAATAATATCAAGAAGAATCTAAATGAGGATATTGTTGAATTTATATAATATTTCAAAAAGCCATGTATAAACTTTTTCAAGTTATGAGGCTTGATGATAAGGTTTGTCTTGGAACTTATCTAAATGCCTTTGATTCTAAAATGAGATACCTCCTCAGAGACAAGAATCCTATAAATATAAAATAAGCTTATAAGATAGATGTGAACATTGAGACTAATAGGAGAGTATCAGGGAAGTTGGGAAGAAGAGAGGATTGGAAGCCTGCTAGAAAATAATCAGATAGGCCTTCCAATGTTAAACCTAAAGAAGAGGTTAATATGAAGTAGATTCTAAGTGCCATAAATTATTTGAAGCCTAAAGAAAGCAAGAATGTTAGGGCTCCAAATAGTGATAGAAGGTCATTCATAAATAACTTTAATAGGCAGCCAAGAATGCAAAATTACCCATATACTACCCAATGGAAGTATGGGAAGCCTTTTCTCCCACAAAGGAAAGACAATCCTGATGATAGGACTCTTTATCCTCTGCAAAGAAGCTCTATTAATGCATATGATGATGTTTCATGGTGCATAGCTTTTCAATCCCCACACAATCCTTATTATTGTGCAGTTTCCCTGAATATATTTGAAAATGAATCACAACAAGAAAGGGAGGGGGAGAATGAATTGTATGATGATAGTGGTTGTGCAATGACTTGTTCACACTTGAGGGGTGAAGAAGAATCTGATAATGAAAATGAAAGCCAAGATTTGGTTTCATCTGATGAAGAGGAAGAAGAAATTGATGACATAAGGTGTAATGCTACAAGGGGTAAGGATAATTTTCTAGTAAGAAGACCTTCAGATGAAGAGATTGCACAAATTACTACAGACATGGTTACTCAGGCAAGGAGTAACTAAAATTTGAGAAATAGGACAGTTAGTAGTGCAAATGGAAAAACCAGTTGGCATTTTTATTAAAGAAACAAGAGAAGACACTAAGCAAACACAAGGAAAATAAAAAATTATTGAGTGTGTCAAAAGAATTAAGGTTAGAAAAGGAGATAAAGAAAATACTTTGACATGGGTGAATAGCATTGCTTCTACAAGGATTCAAAAGCAAGAGAATTTTGAGAAAATGGGAAATATAAAATATATATCTGATAACAAGGGGAAAGAATCAGAAGAGATTTTTTCAAATATCCTTCGGGTTTTCTTAAACACAAATCATGTAAACACTCATTTGAGAGTTATGGATCCTTTTTTCTTGATTCTAGTTATAAATGGTAAGAGGCTAAAAAATTGCATGATAGATTCAGGAGCATCTAACACTGTCATGCTTGTAGAAATAATGAAGTCAATGGGACTGTAGTTTGATTCTCCTCATGGAAGATGTCAAGAAATGGATTCTAGAGAGGTGCTTTTCATAGGTACTATTAAATCTTTTCCATATAGACTAGCTGCATGTCCAAAGAAGATGCTAACAATGAGTGTCCTAGTAGTTGATATTCCTCCCCAATATGCAATGCTATTATCAAGAAAGTGGAGTACTTCAATGGGAGGAAGTATTTAGTGTGAACTATCCTTTGCAACTTTTGATATTTCTGGTAAAAATGTTAAGGTATCTAGGGACACTAGAACTCCTCATATGATTGAGGAAAATGAGGATGATAATATGAATTATTTCTTAGACACTGATATTGGATCCTTTCAAGTGAAAGATGGGAAGGTTGAAGGAGAAAGTCAGCATATGTTATTATTTGAGGAAAATGATAGCCTGGTAGACAAAAATAACTTATGAACTATGTACTTTGATGGTACAAGCTCAAAAGAAGGAGCTGGTGCAGGAGTTTTGTTGATAGCTCCTAGTGGTAAAACCTTCAAATTCTCATTTACTTTGTTGTTCACCTGTACTAACAATATTGTAGAGTATGAGGCTTTGTTAATTGGATTAAGATTGGCCTCAAGGAATAATATAAAAAATCTCAGAGTGATTGGAGACTTTGAACTGATAATTTCTCAAATAAGATCTAAATATGCTTCAAAGAATCAGAGACTAAAGCAGTATAGGAATGTTGTTTGGGATGAAGTAGAAAAATTTGATGCTTTTGGCATTGATTGGATGGATAGAAGTCAAAACAAAAAGGCAAACTTGTTGGCCAATATTTCTTTAAGGCCAAAGGATATTAATTTTGAAGGAATTTATAAAATAGAGATTCAAACTAGGCCTTCCATTCCAGGTAACGTTGAAATTTGGCAGTTCTTTGAAGATGATTTAGATATTCTGAGGTTTTTATATTTTGAATCAAACTTTGGAAATAAAGAGATATATTTTAGTGGGTATGTAGAGACTCTGGATGGAAAAGATATTGTTTTCGGTAAGAATGTCTTGTAGCTAAAATTAAACAAGGTACCAAAGGGATTGGTTGTGCTTAAAAGGGATTTTGATAATAAGGCCAAGCCTTATTCTACAAGGACTTTGAACAGGACTAAGGATCTAGAGGAAGTGAATTTAGGGATAGTTGAAGCTCCCAAGAAGGTATATATTGCTAAGAAACTGTCTCATAAACTTAGAGAGTTTTTAGTGTCATGCCCAAAACTAGGGAAAAACACACATACAAAAAAATTTTAAAATGCAAGTGCATACCACTAACAAAGGATGTATTGAGGTAATGTGATACCATGGTAAGGTTAGTCTTTGAGTTGCAAGGTATATAAATAGGTTGAATTAGGGTCGCAACACATATGGATGCAGAATTAGATCATCAACTTGTAATACGAGATAAGTGAACACTTGGGTCAGGTTGATTTAACTCTGGTTTCATGTTTTAATCTATGTGTAGTATCATGATGATAATCAATTGTTAAGAGTCATACGTTGAATTAGGTTGCCCTGGTAATCACTTTATTTATTAACCTTGATTACAACTTATTCATTTAGATCTAGTTCCAATTATCTTTCGACCATTAACCACTAGTTTAAAATTCCATAATCAAAATCTAATCTAATCCTTATCCTTATAAAAACAATTAAATTCTCCCTTTCAAATTCCCATGCAACTGTAGTCCTTTAATTCCCTAATAGAATATTAAATTAACCTCATATAGAAAATTTAAATTGACCTCTAACCCCTTTGAAACACATGGGCAACATAATTCAATTTATCATAATAAAATTAAATTAACATCTATCTATACATTTTACATAAAAACTACATCTATTAATCAATAATTAACTACACAATTAAATAAACTATATCTAAACAAAATTACATGATTTAAACAAAACAATAAGAAATTAAATCCATAACATATTAGCAAATCTATATATTTCACATAAAAGCTAAGTTTACAAATCTAGTAATTAAACTACACAATTTAAATAGAAAGTATATCTATTAAATGAGACTACATAATTCAAATAACACAATAAAGAATTAAGTCTATTTAACTAACTTAATCTATCTAAATATAATGATCCATTTTTATTATGTACCCAATGGATAAAGTAAAATATTATTTTAATAAATTGTTCAATACTTGATTAAATCTGATTATGTTATTAAATCTATTAACTATCAACTAACTAGCTATAATCTAACCTATCTACCTATCTACCAACCTATCACCCTATCTACCTTCTAGCCTATCAAGCTATCACATCATCTCCCCATCCCCCAAGGCCCACTTTCCAAGTGGGTGGGGGGGTGTGAAATCCCAAATCCTCTCAAGCCTGCGAATTGTTTTAGGGAGAAGAGCCTTTGCAAAGGCATTCGCATAATCCAAGGGTGGGGGGACCACTACAAAGTCTTCCACCTAATATGATAAAACCTTAAGGTGAAGTCAACATATAAATTTCACATGAAGAGGGTATGGTGGCATTAAAACCAAGGAAAATGGAGAGCATGTGAAATCCTCCAAGGCTGAGGTGGGACCCATAACAATTTCCCCTATGTTAAACTATGTTAAAACTTCTTTGTCCTAGAGGTATGCGTTTATCCTCATGTCAGACCCAATTTGTATGGAATGGGGAAAGGTCAAATCTTGGGTAAATGATTAAATACCATGTCAGCCCAAATTTTGTATGGGAAAAAGAAAGGTAAGAGAGAAGCTTATTGTGGGGCCCACAAGAATGGAAGAAGAATATTAAGCCTTCCCAATTAAAAGACTATGCATTAGCATAAAAAGGGTAATTAAAAGGGGGTGTTTAGGAGGTAATAAAGGGGTTTTAGAGAGGGAATCTTTAGAGAATATTTTTTGTGTAAGGGGAGGGAATTAAATCCCTCCTTATGCATTTTCCAGAGAGTATTTTTGCTCTACATTCTAGAAAATGTCATGGTAAAATTTGGTTATAGTTTCTAACATATTGATATCATTGATTTCTTTTTTAAGTAGATACATGTATGAATTTGATTGTTTTTTTTTGTGTCATACACTATGCAACTATAATTTGATTATTAATATTAGGTGATTGTTTTCATTAATATATTAATTCCTTTGACTTACTATAGTTAGTAAACTAATCTCTTATTTTTAAGGATTGGGAATACAATCATTTTGAAGATAAAGTATTGATCTAATTGAGATAAAATTTTATAATTCCAAAGGAAACATGTAGTGTTCTTGACTTGAAAGTTTAAAGTCACATACATTAGAGATTTCAAGATTTAACAATCCACAAGGTTTACATGCTATAAATATCATTACAAAAGGAATGAGAGCTTTTCACATTTTGCTTACCAAGCTTACAAAATGGACTTTACAACACTTAACAAAAATGATCCTCAACACAAGGAGTAATCATGCAACATTAAAGTTGCTCTTTCACAAAACCAAAATGAAGACTCCTCCCAAGCTTTTTCCACATCCAACTTGACTTCAAAAACCTGCAAAAAATATGAGGGGAACCATGGGAAGCTCACCTCCCAACCAAGGTCTCAAGGAGACCACCCCCGAGCTTGGAGAACCAAGGCTAAACAAGATAACACATCCCAATTCTCACAAATAACATATATGCACAACACAATAATTTACTCTCAAACAAGGCTTCACAAATGATTTTTTCAAACCCATTGAAGTAGGGTGAAGGTGGGCTTTTCCAAGGATGAAAATGTCATTGCATTTTCAAATTCCTCAACAAGAGTTTTTCCATGCCTTTCCAAGGCTTCATTTACATTCTTTCCATATACACATTTGGTCATTTCTATGCCAAAACAATATATAGAACATGGCTTCATGGAGCCCATACTCTATGAAATTATCCCTCTTCTCCAAGAGAAGATACTCTCACTACAATGGAGAGCTCAACTAACCCCTTCACCCAAGGCCACTTCTTCCCTTCCCAAAGGGTGAGTAATTCCTTAACTCCCATGAACAATACTCCCAACCCAAAAGAACAAGAATGAAACAAATTCCAAATGCATTCCCAACCCAACACATAACAACAAAATCTACGTACAACAACACTATACAAGATTTACATATATGAACACCATACAAGATTTACATGTTCATAAGACAATAATGTACAAATCTAACATGCAAGAGTATTTCTCCATGGCAAGAATCCACCAACCTTGGTCCAAGAAAAATGTCAAGAATGTGGTTGACAAGAATCCCTTATCTTTTTTCTTTTTTTTCCTCCAACCCTAATTGTCTCTAAAATTAGAGAGTGGGTGAACACCCACTAAGTTTCTCCAAACCCTCTAAAAAGACCCCTATAAGTGTACTCAAGACCTAGAAATTAATGATACATGCCCTCTAGTCCTTTTTTCTTACCTCTTGTCTCCTCTCTTAATTAGGAGTTTAGTAAGGAGTGTGGGACAAGTTAAATGCATGTGGCCATCTTCATTTTCGCCACTTTTAAAAGGTAGGCATTTTAGAGAGCCATAATGATGATCTAGATTTACCCCATAGGTAAAAAATAGCCCTAACCCAAGGTACCCCCTTAGGGTTAACTAATTTTGGCCAAAAATACATTCTAGGGTCACTTTTGACCCCTCCAAAGTATCCCTAAAGTTCAAATCTGAGTTCCAACTTGATGTGATCCCTACAAGACATTTATATGAAAGTGGGATTAAAATAACATCTTATAAGGTTTGGTGATTCTTGCCCAAGCCCTGATTTGACATGTCACCATCCACATGGACAACACAAGTGTCAAGTGACACCAAAACAAAATACACATCACATTCACAATGACATGTCCAAACAACAACATAAATTTTAAACTATTAATACACATTCAGATTACGTTTACAAAAAAGATCACATTACAACGAGGTTTCAACCCCTTATTGGATTAAACCTTGGCTTACTCAATTCACATGTGTTTAGCCCTGATTCTCTAAATAATTCTATGGTTCTCTTCCCTGCACACTAAACTCGAGCATCAGTAGTCCAAGATAATAAAATCACATGCAATATACATTTTTAATTTATAATTAGCAACATTAATCAATAGCAGAATTAAATTCATAATTGCAATTTTCATACAGAAATATTTAAAACATAATAATTCCATAATCATCATGACATAACATCCATAAAATAATCAAGTCTAATCATGATTCGATCTTCTCATCAATTCACTTATCTAAACATATATAATCAAAATCAACCACCTGTTATAGGTCTAATCCATATGAAAATGTAATCTACACAATATAATCATCATCATAACATAATATCTCAAGTCTTTGTCAGGATAATCAAAAAGTGTATTCATGTATCAAAACATAAAGTATCAAAGTGTGATAGAGCAGTAAAGCTATGATGGGTCGGGGTGAGGCCTCACATTTAGTTGATCTTCTTAAAAAATACTTACATGTATTTTCTTGGTCTTATGATGACTTGAAGGCATACAAAGAAGACCTCTTCCAACATGAGATTCCTTTAAAGGAAGGCACAAAGTATTTCACACAGAAGTTAAGACATGTCATTCCCACCCTAGCACCCAAGATACAGGAAGAACTAAAAAAGATGAGGGATGCTGGAATAATCAAGCCTATCAGACATTCAACATGGGTATCCAATTTGGTACCAGTAAGAAAGAAAAATGGTGATATCATACTTTGTGTAGATTTCAAAAAATTTAATATCAACTCATTAAAGGATAACTATGGTCAGCCAAATATGGAAGTTATGCTACAAAGAGTTACTGGCTCTGAATTTATGTATATGTTGGATGGATTTTCAGGATATAATCAGGTCATGGTCAAGGAATTAGAGAAATTCAAGAATGCAATCACCACACCCTTGGGAACTTATGTGTATGTTAGAATGTCTTTTGACCTCACAAATGTTGGGGAAACTTTTCAAAGAGCCATGGATGTGGCATTTTCATATTTCATAAATGAGTTTCTAGCAGTCTATCAAGATGATCTTACTGCCTATTCAGAAAAAGAAGATCAACATTGTGCTCATCTTGAGACAATTTTTGTGAGAGCATTGGAATATGGGGTTTATTTTAACCCAAAGAAATGTGTTTTTGGGGTTACAGAGGGAAAGATTTTAGGACATATTGTATCTAAATATGGAGTTAGAATTGACCCTGAAAGGGTAGATGCAATTGATTGAATCCCTCAGCCCAAGAATGTCAAGGGCATTCAACATTTCTTTGTACAAGTAAATTTCTTGAGGAGATTTATTACAAAATTTGCAGAAACCAGTATTCCAATTTCAAGGATGATGAAGAAAGGAGCTAAAGTAGAATGGATTCAAGAGGCATGCAAGGATTTTTTAGATATTAAGTAGGCTATAAAAGATTCTCTTGTTTTAATAACTCATTTTTATAGCAAACCTTTGCAGATCTTCTCCTTTGCAGTATTGTTACAAAAGAATTTAGAGGGATTTGAGTAGCCCATCTCCTTTTTTAGTAAGTCTTTATAGGCACTAGATTTGAAGTATGATATCATGGAAAAAAAGGCTTATGCTTTGGTCAAAGTTGTCAAAAAAAATAGGTTTTATTTGGTAGGAGCAACTATAATTGCTTATGTTGATGACATATAACAGATTGAATGTTTGAAGATGTTAATTTGATCACCAAAATGAAGAAAGATAATGCAAGATATTAAATTAGTTAATGGATTGTATTGTCATTGATTTCAACTTTATATAATCTAGTCGGTTATATACAAAGTGTAAAAGAATTCATAGAATCAGACAGATAAAGATTATGCTTTCAGTAATTCATAAAATACCAGCTTTCACTATGTGACTACAGACACCGACAGTTACTGGAACCTGACAGACAGAGAAACCTAAGAGCAAAGTCACATTGATGCCCTAGCAAGAAAACCAAAAAGCATTACCGATGAGTAGAATCACAAGCATTATCGATGGCCAAAATTATAGTGTTAACCAATAGACAAACAAACCGAAGGTCAGACAACCCTTACAGACATACAACACCGAAAAAGAAGCCCGAGGAGAACTAAAGTGTTGACCAAAGCTATCAAAGAGTAAAAACACCGAAAAGAACTGAAGTTCAAAAATGACAAAATACTTAGCTGACAGAGCTAAAGATATACTTAACTAGTTGTTAACATTGTTTTAATCAACAAGTTAAAGCCAGAGATAAGTAAAAATTTTAAAGTTGTTTTATCCAATTGGAAAGAAGATTTGTATGAGATAAAATAGGAATTAAGCTTTAAAGAAATATTGGCTAAGATTGTGGATCACGCCAAGAACAAGAAAATCAAGAAGTGAGAAATGGTGATATCATGTCTATAAAGAGACAATCTAAATCATTATAAATTAGGGGAGTGAATGGGAAATAAGGATGCTAAAGAGAAATTGATGAAGAACAACTTCATACAGTCCTGATCAATCAAGCTGAGGAAAGAGCTAAAGATTTCTGCAGACACCGAGCAACAAAGAAGTATAGAATCATTGAGTAGAAAGAAGTGGAGTAAAGTTATTGAAAATACATATTGGTTAGAAAGGTAAAATGAGTTTACAATGGATCTGAAAATCTACAAGTATAAGTTATATGTGTGAATAGATCATTTATTATTTTAGTTTAACCATTGATTTAGAAAGTCTCTTAACTAAGAAGGACTTAAAAATCCTTTCTATATTGAAATATATCCCAAGGAGTATCAAAAATTTTGATCATGAAGATAGCATGATATGCCAGATACCATTTGAAAAACTACACTGGGTTTGGTCATAGAAGGTAGCATAGAGATGCTCGATATCAAGTGACAAACTATTCTATTTAAATCCTCCAACAAGGTCACACCTAACAATGTATTTTTAACCTTTAATAGGGTTGCCTCTTCACCGAGCTCACTTCAGAAGAGTGAAAATTTTGGGTTACCGGTCCCAAGTGGTTTTTCCCTTAACAGGGTTTCCACGTTACAAATCCATATGTCAATGTGTTTTTGATTCATTACTTTAGTGTTTTTCATTACACATAACTAATCTAGATTGATCGATATACACTAAGTAATTTACTATTTTCTGGTAAATGAAAAACTGTTATTCAGTAAACATTAAGAATAAGGTTTAATAGTGAACTCCAAGCAATAGTTATTTGATAAGTTTATTTGAAGGCATACATCTTGTAGGACTAAAGATAACTAGAGGCCTAATATTGCGGTACTAAGTTTTTGGGTTGATTTATTTGAATATTTTTGAGGCCACTGATTCACCCCCCACCCTCTTAGTTTTTCTAACATTTGGTATCAAAGCTTGTGTGCTTAGAAAGGGAGTTTAACAACTCAAGAAAAAGATCACAAGATGAACAAGCGAGATGTGCCCAAGTTGAATAAAGAAAACTTTGCATCATGGAAAAGCATAATAAGACTCCACCTATCAGGTATTGGTAATGATGTTACTCAACACCTTGATATTGAATATGTGTTAACTACAGGACCTCCCACTCTTGAACAATTAAGAGAAAAGCATGAGCATAATTGCATGATGATAGAACTTGCTTCCTCACTCTCCGATGCTAAGTTTAAAGATGTCAAAACCTACACCTCTACAAAGAAAATGTGGGATAAATTGAAGCTAGTACATGGAGGAAATGCTAATGTACTAAGAGCCAAGGAAAAAATCCTAAGAGGGAGGTTTGATGACCTAAGGATGAAAGAAGGAGAAAATATCACTCAGTATAGTTGTAGAGTCAAAGAGGTAGTTAATGTTATCCAAGGAGTTGGAGGTGTACTTGAAGAAGAGATGGTGGTAAGTAAAATCCTAAGAACCTTACTACATGTATATGCTATTAGAGTATCTTCCATACAAGAAATGAGAGAAGTTGCAAACAATACTGTTACTCTAGATAGTCTGATTGGCAGATTGATTTCATTTGAGATGAATAACTTTGATAATAGTGTCTTATCATCTATAGAGTCTTCATTCAAATCTTCTTTGAAAATAAGTAAGTCAAGTCATAGACACGCTATGAGGAATGATAGTGAAAGTGATAATGAGGATCAAGGACTTGATGAGATTGAAGCACTAATGGAAAGAATATTGTAGAGAGGCAAAGGGAGATACAAAGGTAAATTACCACTTGTATGGTTTAATTGTAAAGAGGTTAGACACTTTGCTGCAAGATGTCCTAACATAAAAAAAGATGATAGAAGTAATGACAGAACATATGAAAAGAAGTTTGACCAAGGTGATAACAGAGATTACCGAAGCAACCAACAATCTGACAGAAGAGATACCCAAGACTACAAGGACAAAGGAAAGAATGCTTGTTACCTAGTTGAGAATAGAGTTGATGATACTAACACTGAATATGAAGAAGACATTGAGATGGTATTTGTAGCCATGATAGATGATTCAGACAAAGAAGAAGAAAGGTATGTAGAGACTGCACTCATATCTAAGGTTAGCAAGAATGATGTCTAGATTATAGATAGTGGCTAGACTCACCACATGACCGGTGAAAAAAAAAATTTTGAAACTTTTGAATACTATAATGGTGGATTAGTAAGAATAGGTAATGACACACCAAGTCCAGTTGAAGGTAAAGGAACCATAATGTTGAATAACTTGATCAAATGTGAAAATGCTTACTGGGTAAAAGGACAGAATTATAATTTGTTAAGTGTTTCATAGCTGAACAATACAGGTCACCGAGTAGCATTTGAGAATAAGAAGGCAAAGATCTTCAATGAATCAGGAAGGTTGATCAAAACTGGTGAACAGACAAAAGGTAACCTTTTCTATCTTGATGACATTAATACCACTTGTTTGATGGCTAGAAATGAAGATATATGGTTGTGGCATAAGAGATTATGTCATGTGAATTTTGACAACATGATAAAGATAAGCAATAAAAATGTCAGAGGCTTATCGAGCATGTCAAAGATCGATCATATCATTGTTAGTAATAACTAAGAGGGGGGGTGAATCAGTGGCCTCAAAAATTAATCCTTGAATCAACCCTTAAAACTTATAACCACAGATTATGTCTCAAGTTATCTTATGTCCTACAAGATGAATGCCTTGAAATACTTATATCAATTTTCTACTTGTCGGATTGCTTTGTAAATCTATCTTTTGTATGATTACCGATAAGCAGTTAACTATTTACCAAAACACAGTAAATATGCAGAGTATACCGATAAATTCAGAATTGCATATGTGAAATGTAAAATAGTAAAGTAATAAAACATAAACATATAACACATGGATCTTAATATGGAAACCTTGTTAAGGAAAAAACCATTGGGACCAGTACCCCAAATTTTCACTCTTCTAAAGTGAGCTCTGTTAGGATCCAACCCTGTTAAAGGTTACAAACACACTGTTAAATGTGACCTTGTTAGAGGATTTAAAAGATAGTTTTTCACCTAGTATCTGGCATCTAATGCTACCATCCTTGATCAAACACTCACTTGGCCTGTCAATAGGTATTGGGCATATCTAATGCTAATTTTATGATCAAACTTTTTGATACTCATTAGGATGTATCTCAATTGTAAAAGACTTTTAAGTCCTACTTAGTTAAGAGACTTGATGCTTCAATGGTTAAACTAAAATGCTAATGATCTATTCATATAGACAACTTAATTGCAGATTTTTATATCTATTGTAAGTCCATTACCTCTCTGATCAATATAATAAATTCTATACCTTTGCTCCACACTATTCTTCTATGTGATGTTGTCTCACTATTCGTTACTGTCTACAGAATCTAGCTCTTTCTTTAGTTTGTTGATCAGGATTGAAAGAAGACTTTCTTATCCTTCAAATTTTCTTTAGCATCTTTCCTCTTCTCTCTTTTTAACCCCACACATTCCTCATTCGTAATGAATTGGGTTTGTCTCTTTATAGACATATTTTACCTTTTCTTGGCTTTCTTGATTCTTGGCATGATCCACAATTCTCACCAATAGATTTAAAGAAAACTCTAGTTTTATCTCAAAGAGATCTTCTTGCCAACTGGGCAAATCAGCTTTAAATAAATTACTTATCTCTAGCTTTATCTGGATTATTAAAACAATGATAAGTATCCGTTAAGTCTATTTATAGCTCTATAAAGCTAAGCATTTTGTTGTTTTTGAACTCTATGTTCTGTCAGTCAACACTTTAGTTAGTCATCAGTGATAACTGACAGTTCTGTTGATGTGACTTCAGTTGTCATTGGGATCTCCATCTTTGTCTTTTCCGTCGAGCAACGCTGAAATTGTTTCCTTCATGTTACTCTGTAACTTTTCTCATCAGTAATTTTGTGCATTATCTCATCGGGTAACACTGTGACTCTGCTCTTTTACTTTGACCATCAGCGTGAACTCCATCAGTGTATACAGTCACTTAGTAAATACTTGACTTATATGCATTACTGATAGCATAGCCTTTGATTCATTAGTTCTTTGAAGTCTTTGGCAGTATTTCTATGACCATACAGATTATATCAAGTTGACATCAATGATAATACAATACATTAACTGATTTAATGTCTTGCATGATCATCAACTTAACATCTTCAAACATTCAATCAGTTACATGTCATCAATATCTCCCTTTGGCATTGATGGAAACATACTACATTATCATACTATACTATTACTAATACAATATGAAATATACAGTTGCATCAAACTTTTCTAATGTAACTATTACAAATGTCTGGCTATCGGTAAGCTCAAATAGCTTTGATTTGATTCTTGCAGCTTTCTTTCTGTCTTCAATTCCTTCACTGGATAGATGTAGAATCTTTCTTTGTCTGATGTAATGTATTCTCCTTCTGTGTCAAATTCTCTCCCTTTGACTATTCTCATTTCTTGTGATGTCTTTTGTCAGCAATTATTTTCTCTTTGTGTGTACTCTCCCTTTCTTGTTACAACTTTCCCTTTGGATACTTTGATGGCTATAAGCTCTCTCTTTATCAATATGATAATGAGATATCTCTCTCCCTTTGACAAAAATGCCAAACAAACATATTTTCAAACAAAGATTTGATAGTAATGTCAAACAAATCCTTTCTATCCATAATATATTCCTTAAATTTCCCAATCCATCAGTAATAACTCTGGTGCTCAGAGTAGATAAATACCTTGTTGTGTATAGATTTTTCATTGAAGTTCATCTCTCTACTTGCATCAACATGAATGATATTCTGATAATATATAGGCTGATGCAGCCTTCTAGTCAGCTTACTGACCAGTAGACAAGGGTCTAACACCTAGTCTCTTTCTCAAGTACTCAAATGCATCCTTGGGCAGTGGCTTAGTGAAGATATCGGCCAATTATTCCCTTGATTGCATATACTCAAGTATCACCTCCTTTTCCTGAAATTGTTCTCTCAAATAATGATACTTGATGGCAATGTGCTTTGTTTTAGCATGCATGACTCGATTCTTGGAAATTTTTATTGCACTTGTATTATCACAATAGATAATTACTAGTTCAAGAATTTTCATACGCATACCTTCCAATAACTGTTTGATCCATGCAATATTTGAGTAGTTTGTAGTAGTAGCAACATACTCTACCTCTATAGTAGACTGAGAGATGCATCCTTTCTTCTTGCTGATCCATGTGACAAGTTTGTCACCCATAAAGAATGCTCCTCCAGTTGTGCTCTTCTGGTCATCAATATTTCCAGCCCAATCAGCATCGGTAAAGACCTTTAGTTCAAATTTTCCTTCTCTTCTATACCATAAGCCATATTCCTCGGTATTCTTCATATATCTTATTATTCTTTTCACAACATTCATATGTGATTCCCTGGAATTAGCAGAAAATCTAGCAACTATTCCTACTACATGTGCAATATCTAGTCTAGTGTGTACAACATACATGAGTTTTCCAATCATTGATCTGTACAAAGTTTGATTTACCTCTGATGACTTGTCTTCCTTTGTTAGCTTATATCTAGTTTCCATCAGTGCTCCAACTAGTTTGGACTCTTCCATCTTGAATATTTTTAGTACTTCTTTGATGTACTTGGATTGTGTAATGAAAATACCTTCATCTTGTTGCATGATCTGCAGACCAAGAAAGAACTTGATCTCTCCAAATATAGACATCTCAAACTCTTTTCTTTTTTCATTTGTAAATTATTTGCATAGCATATCATTGCCTCCAAATATGATGTCATCAACAAATATCTCAGCAATCAAAATGTTACCATCAGTATCTTCCTTTAACTAAAGATTACTGTTTTCACTAGTCCTTACAAATCCAATACTTATTAGATAGGAATGAAGTCTTTCATACCAAGCTCAAGGTGCTTGTTTCAATCCATACAATAATTTGTGTAGTCTACATACCATGTCCCTCATGTCTGGATCAACAAACCCTTCTGGTTGTTCAATCTATACCTTTTCTTCAAGTATTACATTTAAGAATGTAGACTTGACATCCATTTGATATACCTTGAATCCTTTACATGCAACATAAGAAAGTAATATTCTCACTCCTTATAGCCTAGAAATGGGTGCAAAGGTCTCTCCATAGTCAATCCCTTCTTCTTGTGCATACCCCTTACATACTAGTCTTGCTTTATTTCTGGTGACTTCTCCATTCTCATTCAATTTATTCCTGAATATCTATTTTGTACCAATGACATTCTTGTCATCTAGTCTTGGTACAAGTGTCCATGTCTTGTTTTTCTCTATCTATTCAATCTCCTCATTCATAGCACTTATCCATTCATCATTATCTAGTGTAGCATTGACAGATTTGGGCTCATAATCACAAATAAGACATCTTGTATTTAGAGACTTACTTCTGGTTCTCATACTAGCCTTCTTGTCTCTAATGATCTAGTTCTATGGATGGTTATTTTTGACATATCTGGTAAGTATAGGTTTAGCTCTTTGTCTATCATCTTGATCGTTATTTTTTTCTTCATTCTATTCTCCATCACTTTGTGCATCATCTTGAGCAATATTCTGATTATCGGTATTTGCAGCTTGATGCTCGGGTGCAATGATCTATTGCTTGGGAGATCTACATTTTTGGTCAGGTAGAGTGTCAGGTTCCTCATTGTAAGAAAACCTATTTTAGTCCTCTGGTTCTTTAGTGCTTTCCTTTTCATTCTTCTCTGCAAATCCATCTATCTTTACATTTGCACTTTCAACAATTTTGTTAGAGGCTTTATTTAGACATTTATAAGCTTGCTCTTGGTAGAATACCCTAGAAATATTCCTTCATCACTCTTGGAGTCAAGTTTTCTATTTCTATCATCTTTTAAGATATAACATTGACTGCCAAAATTTTTGAAATTACTTACATTTGGTGTGTATCCATACCAAATCTCATAAGGTGTATTTTTGGTGTCTTTCTTCAATTGTACTCTATTCAATGTGTAAACAACAATACTAACAACTTCCCTCCAGAATATTTGGGTGATACCTTTCTCTTTTGTCAATGTCCTTGCACAATCAACTATGGATCTATTCCTTCTTTCAACAATTCCATTTTGTTGTGGTGTTCTTGGTGCAGAAACTTGTCTTCTGATTCCATGCTCATTACAAAATTTAGTGAATTCATCTTAAATAAATTCCCCTCCTCTATCTAATCTTAGGCATTTCAATTCTTTACCACTTTGTTTCTCAACCATTGCCTTATACCATTTAAACATCTTGAATGCTTCAAATTTATCTTTTAGAAACATGACTATCATCATTCTAGAGTAATCATCAACAAAGAGAATAAAATATATATCTCTGTAATAACTCTTTGTCCTCATAGGTCCACATAAATCAGTATAGACTAATTCTAGAATGGCATCAGATGTATGGGTTTTTGTTTTGAAACTAGACTTTGTCATCTTCCTTTTTTGACAATTCTTACACATGATGTTGTTGGGCTTGGTCATCATCGGTAAGCCTCTAACATTTCTCTTTTTGCTAATATTTATCATGTTCTCAAAATTCACATGACACAATATTTTGTGCCACAACCATATGTCTTTGTTTGTAGCAATCAAACAAGTGGTGTTAGTATCATTCAGATAGAATAAGTTGCCTTTTTTCTGCTCACAGGTACCAATCAGATTTCCTGATTTATTGAATATATTTGCTTCTTATTTTCAAATGCTACTTTGTGACTTGAATTATTCAACTAAGAAACACTCAACAGATTATAATTCAATCCATTTATCCAATAAGCATTTTCACATTTTATCTATTTATTCAACATTATGGTTCCTCTACCTTCAACTGGACAAGGTGTATCATTACCCATTCTTACTGAACCACCTTTATAGTATTCAAAAGTCTCAAAATTTTGCTTATCACTGGTCATATGGTAAGTGCAGCCACTATTTATGATCCAAACATCATTTTTACTAACTTTAGATATGAGTGCAGTTTCTACATACCTTTCTTCATCATTATCTGAATCATCTTTTACTTCCACAAACACCATCTTGATTTCTTCCTCAGATTCGGTGTCAGTGTCATCATCTTTGCATTTTTCTAGGTAACTTGCCTCTTTCCTTTATCCTTGTAGTCTCGAGAATCTCTTCTTTCTAATTGTCAGTAGCTTCTGTAATCACCTGTGTCAGACTTCTTTTCAAATGATTCATCATTAATTCTATCATCTTTTCTTCTATTAGGACATCTTATAGCAAAGTGTCCAATCTCTTTACAATTAAAACAAACAAGTGGTAATTTACCTTTGTATTTACCTTTGCCACTTTGCATTCTTCTAGCCATAAGTGCTTCAATTTCATCAAGATCTTCTTCTTCACTTTCACTATCACTATCTTTTCTCATAGTGTGTTATGAATTGATTTACTTATTCTCGTAGAAGTTTTGAATGCAAACTCTATGTTTGGTAAAACACTATTATCAAAGTTATTCATCTCAAATGAAATCATTCTTCCAATCAAACTGTCTAGAGTAACATTGATATTTGCTACTGCTCTCATTTCTTGAATTGAAAATACTCTAATATCATAAGTAGGTAGTAAGGTTCTTAGAATTTTAATTACCACTATATCTTCTTCTAGTACACCTCCAACTCCTTGGATAGCATTGACTACCTCTTCGATTCTTGTGTTGTACTATGTAATTTTTTCACCTTCTTTCATTTTGAGATCATCAAAATTTCCTCTAAGGATTTCTTCCTTGGCTCTCAAAACATTCTTGTCACCACCATGTACAAGCATCAATTTGTCCCACATCTGCTTTGCAGTCTTGTAGGTTTTGACATCTACAAATTCAGCATCAGAGAGTGAGGAAGCAAGCTCTATCATCATGCAATTGTGCTCATGCTTCTCTTTCATTTGTTCAACTATTGGTGCTCCTATGGGCAACACATATTCAGTATCTAAGTATTGAGTAACATCATTTCCAATACCTGATAAGTAGAATCTTATTCTGCTCTGTCATTAAGCAAAATTATCTTTGTTCAACTTGGGCACATCTCATATTTTTATCTTGTGATCTTTATCTTAGGTCTTGAAACCTTCCTTATAAGCACACAAGCTCTAATACCAATTGTTAGTAATAACTAAGAGGGGGGGTGAATCCGTGGCCTCAAAAATTAATCCTTGAATCAACCCTTAAAACTTATAACCAAATATTATGTCTCAAGTTATCTTCTGTCCTACAAGATGAATGCCTTGAAATACTTATATCAATTTTCTACTTGTCGGATTGCTTTGTAAATCTCTCTTCTGTATGATTACCAATAAGCAGTTAACTATTTATCGAAACACGGTAAATATGCAGAGTATACCGATAAATCTAGAATTTTATATGTAAAATGTAAAATAGTAAAGTTATAAAACATAAACACATAACACATGGATTTTAACATGGAAACCTTGTTAATGGAAAAACCACTGGGACTGGTACCCCAAATTTTCACTCTTCTGAAGTGAGCTCTGTTAGGAGCCAACCCTATTAAAGGTTACAAACACACTATTAGATGTGACCTTGTTAGAGGATTTAAAAGATAGTTTGTCACCTAGTATCTGGCATCTAATGCTACCATCCTTGATCAAACACTCACTTGGTCTATCAATAGGTATCGAGCATATCCAATGCTACTTTTATGATCAAAATTTTTGATACTCCTTGAGATGTATCTCAGTTGTAAAAGACTTTTAAGTCCTGCTCGGTTAAGAGACTTGATGGTTCAATGGTTAAAATGAAACATTAATGATATTTTCATACATACAACTTGAATTGCAAATTTTAAGATCTATTGTAAGTGCATTACCTCTCTGATCAATATACTCAATTCTATACCTTTTCTCCGCACTGTTCTACTCTGTGATGCTATCTCACTATTTGTTAGTGTCTGCAGAATCTATCTCTTTCCTTAGCTTGATTGATCAGGTTTGAATGAAGACTTTCTTCTCCTTCAGAATCTCTTTAGCATCTTCCCTCTTTTCTCTTCACCCCACACTTTTTTTAATGAATTAGGTTTGTCTCTTTATAGACATGATTTACCTTTTCTTGGCTTTCTTGATTCTTGGCGTGATCCACAATTCTCGCCAATTAGATTTAAAGAAAACCTGCAGTTTTATCTCAAAGATATATTCTTTCCAACTAGACAAATCAGATTTAAATCAATTACTTATCTTCAGTTTTATCTAGATGATTAAAACAATGATAAGTATCAGTTAAGTCTATCTTTAGCTTCTTGACAGCTAAGCATTTTGTCATTTTCTGAACTCTCTGTTCTGTCGGTCAACACTTCAGGTAGTCATCAGTGATAACTGACTGTTCCATCGATGTGACTTCACTTTTCATTGGGATCTCCATCCTTTGTCTTTTCCATCAGGCAACACTGAAATTATGTCCTTCGGGTTACTTTGTGTTTTTCTCATCAAGCAACACTGTGACTTTGCTCGTCGGTAATGTTGTGCAATTTCTCATTGGGTAACACTCTTTTATTATATCAAGTTGACAACAATGAAAATATAATACATTAACTAATTTAATGTCTTGCATGATCATCAACTTAACATCTTCAAACATTCAATCAGTTACACGTCATCAATTATGCAAGAATGGTCAAAAAGGTAAGATGACAAAGTCTAGTTTCAAGAGTAAAACCCATACATCTAATGCAATTCTAGAATTAGTCCATATTGACTTATGTTGACCTATGAGGACAAAGATTTACTATGGATATAGGTATTTCATTCTCTTTGTTGATGATTATGTTGGAATTATTAGAAAGATGTACTGAGAGGGGAGGGGTGAATTAGTACCTCTAAAACGTTTTCTGTGATTGGCCCATTAACCTTTGTGTCATCAGATTTGTATATATATATATATCTATCTGTTCATCTTTGATTATGTATATGTGATCATAATATAAGTTCTTTATATGTATAAACATTCATGAAAACAAATAACACATAACACATGATATGATATTGCAGAAAACTCTTGTTAGGAAGTAAAAACTACGGTGGGGATGTCTACCCACAAAACTTCACTATCTACAGATAAGAAGGAAGATGGTAAAAGCTTATAAATGATCACTTCTGATGATCTACCATGTTAAGAGTATTAGAGTGGAGACCTATTAGGATCTACTTCATTTGAAGCTTTAGCAACACCGTTAGGTGTGCACTCTATTAAGAGATTTGTTAAAGAACTGTTAAGTCCACCTTCTACAAAAGGATTTCTATTGTGATGCACTTGTTAGAATGCAACTACAATATAAATTTTGATCTGATAGTGAATGCAATTTCTAATTCCTGATAACAGAACCTGTATAGCTTACAATGTATGTATGTAATCACCTTGAGTGATTGAGTAATAACTTGTCTCTGCTCGTCGGTAGCCTTCATGTGTTCTTGATAACTGTTGTGATCTATTTCTGAACTTTGCATAAATTCTCTTCTTCTAATTAGATTCTCTCCATAGCTACTATCATTCTTCAAATGATTACTAGTCTCTCTTTATTACAAATGATGGAACATCTATTTATACTAGTTTCTAGCTCTATTCTTGATTCACGCTTTTCAAATTAACTCTAGATCCAAGGTTTACAACTTGACCTTGATCTTTAGTTAGATATGTT
>MU227529.1:2643632-2662124 GCA_018584345.1 Thuja plicata | reverse complement strand
CCTTATGCTTCCCATATTTGGAGGATTGAAGAAGCAATCTCATATTGCTCATGTTTAGGACTTTCATAGTGTTTTCTAGCTTAATTCTTAGTTATTTTGTGATTATCTCCATTTCTAGAGCTAGATTTCATGTTTTTGAATCATTTAGATTACTCTTCATTTGAATCTTTCATTCTTAGGTTGTATTTGTCACTGGAATATGCATAATCTGAGGGCTATTATGTCATTTTTCATACTCCTAGATAGAAAGCAATAGATAGATTTTAGTGATTGCTATGTTTGCTAACCCCTTTGTTTTCACTAATGCAATGATTTATTGAAATGTTGTGTCTCTTAACAAGTACCAAAATCACACACACATATGTTACCTTTTATTGTCAAATCTTCTTTGGTAACTTCTTCTTCTTCGCTCAAGTCAATATGAATTGGACTTGGTGGATTTTGACTATCCTCACTTTGAGTGTTGTGAAGAGTAGTGTCTGGCCATTCTTCATCTACAATGTCATTATGTTTGGGGCCTATTGGATCACTCTCTTCTCTATCCAATTCCATAGATGAGTCATCTTTTATATCTTTAATGATGATTTTTTCCTTCTCCGGGCTAGCTTCCTTAGTGGGATTTTTGAGTATCTTGCACCACTTCTTAATGCTATTATGATCAAGATCAATTATCTTACCCTTGAGAAATTCATATGCTCTCAATTTTGGTGAGAACTCCTTTTCATACTTCTTCATCATCTCAGTAATTTCTTCCTTATTTGTATCAGGAGGCGTAAGATTTACAAGTGTTCTTTCTCTTATTTCCTTTTCTTGATGTAGTGCAAAGGTCCATTTGGCTGACAATCTCTGTGATAGTTCTTTGGGAATGTCATATTCTGAGAATTCCAGTGGAACATAATAATGTTTGCAAATTTTTGCAATTATTGCAGCTTCAGTCTTATTTTGCTCCTCTGCACTAAATTTTAACCATTTCTTAATGTTAGGATCAGAAATAGACTGTGATTCTGAAATATTCTTGCATATTTTATCAATTGTTGTAGGGACAACAGGGTCTTTTTCATTTTGTATCTCTACATCACAATCATCCATAGCTGAGTCTTCTAGATCTTCTTGAGTTCTAGTCATCTTCCTCCTTTTGGTCTGTCTTTCTTTTGGAGTAGCTGGTTTTCTCTTGTATATCCTCACTCTTCATTTCTGTAATGGTGAAGGAGTTGACTCTTTTGTAGTTTGGATTCTTGTTCTTGAAGCAGCTATTGTTCTTCCTCTTTTGTATGTAAGAGCAGGTGGATAATCTGACTTTGTTCCCTCTGAGTTATTCTTTTCTTCTTGTTCACCGATAGGTGACTGTCCTTCAGTTTGTTCCTCCTTACCCTCCGTTTCCTCTTCACTTTCTTCTGTATATGCAAGATGCTTGGATAAGTTTTTGACCATCTTGTCCTTCTTGTTTATAATCTTCTTAACAACAAGATCTGTCTTGATCTTTTGTTTGGCTTCCTCATAGGTGCCAAATCTAGCTTGTTTATTGTCAATTGGTTCATTTAATAGTGCCTTGATGCACTCATTGGCTTGTCCTGATTTGATCTCATACTCTAAAAGTGAAAGCCAGGACTTCCTAGGTACTACTGCTTGGATATACATGAAATCAGTATCTACCATAAAACATATGTGTTCTTTGTGTTCTTCTATCAAACTTTCAGGTGTCCTTGTTCTAGCTTGCAACATTTCCTTAATGCTTTTGAAATACTCATTCATTATATCATCAAAGTCTGTTCCTAGTGACTCTATATGTTCACATATTTGTATGGTTACAGGTCTGCTTGTATCCCATACTACTTTGCCTATGGAAGGAAAGTATTCTTCAAAGTAAAATAATATGCACATAATTAGGGAACCAAACTTACAAGTGTTTGTTCTTGAAGATCTTATGGTGTTCATGTTCTCCTCAAGTTGATTCAACAGGATCTCTACAAGATCCATCTTCTTTCCTTGTTTGATTATTTTGAATGTTGTGCTCATAGCAGTGCTTGATATTCTATTCATTCTGCTTGCTTGGAATATTTTGTACCCTACCACACATGCACCAAACATGAGTTCTATGTCGGTGATGGTGTTGACCTTGAGAGCTCTTTTGTCTAATTTTGCACCAGTTAAGTTTTCTACTTCCTTCAGAGATGGGTGCTTGTGAGCTTGCAGTTTGTCGGTCATAGGATAACCAGTAATTGCATGAATAACATCCTTTGTTATTCATTTTAGCTTATTTAGGCATAGTTTCTAGTTGTGCATTCTGCTAAGAACTATTTTTATCCATTCTATCTTGAAAACTCTGGGAAAGTGTAATGCATTCGTGAGTCCTTTCACTTCTAGATGCTTTTGCTCTTCTTTGAGGTTTCCAGCTCCATCGCATAGTTCCCTATAGGCATTATCTAGGTCTAGATCTCCCAATTCTAAGATCTTACAGTGTATATAGGACCTTATGTCCTCTACCAGTAAAACCCTAGGCAGGATTCTGGAGAATGCTCCGGAATCATCAGGTTGTGATGCAATTTCTGGGTGCAGCTTGTATTTTGGTTCAACACAAGTGCCTCTACTAATAAGCTTGATCATTTTCTTCTTATCTTCCTTAATCTTTTCAAATCTTGAAGTCAATTCCATCATGTTGTAGAAATTTAGGGTTTTTCATAAATCAAACAGTGCGGTCAATGAATGCAGGTATTTACTGAATCTTTGTGATTGCCTATGAATCCTCTGAGTGGTGTTTAGAATCTTGTTGGAGTCGCTCTTCAATTTTTCTCTTCAATCACTCTGCTGGGCTCTCTTGGTTTCTCGAAAATTGTGGGTGCAAAATGAGTTCAATTTTCAATCTTTTATAACTTTTTGTGCCCTAAGTTGTCATTAATACTCACCAACTCATCAGTATTCAAAGGCTGAGTTCATCGGTTGAGGCATAAATAACATCTTTGGTGTAGGCGCAAAGTGTCAGGGTTGCCAGTAGCTTTGATGACTTCACCGATGAATGTCGATAAAGTGGCAAAGACAACTTTTGTCGGCTCAAGGATCATCGATGTCCGTCGGTTTACACTTAGTCATTTGGCTTTTGTGTAAAGACTGATAAATTCCAGTAAGTAGTGTTAACTTTTTTGTGTGTGTTCACCGATGCATATTTTGTACCCAATAACTGATGGTGTTTTTTCAATAATTTTTAAAAGTGACAATATAGTACATCTTTAATAATGCTGATTTTTCTATATGATCAATATGTAAATGGAACCAATGCATAATATAACTTTTCATAATGCAGTTTCATACTTACTTGTGCAATTTAGTTGGAAATGGTGATGCCACCAAATCCATTGGATGGGGCGTCATCATTTGCATTACTTGTTCCAGCACCTTTAGTGTTTGTGGCTTTTACCAACATCTTTTTTCTCATCTTCTTGATGTCATTAATGGTATTTCCATTCGGATAAGTACTTGTTTCTGTCAGTCGGTCTTTGCAATCTTTTATCACATGTCCAACTTTATGACAATGTAAACATGCCATTCCAGGATTGAACCATCCTCTTGGTTTTCTAGTCCATTTTCTTATACAGTTAGCAGATATATGACCATACCTTCCACATGTTGTGCAATTTACCCATGTGTTATAGTCCCAAACATATGAGTTACCTTTTCTTGTTGGTTTGTAGCCATTGTCAGGTTCTTTTGGTGTCCATGCCTTCTTATTCTTTTTCTAGCATTCCTGATATGTGTGTCCATTCATTTTGCAAGTAGGACATTACTTGTCCATATAGGTTTCCTTCTTTGGATTTGTTACCTTAGATCTGCATTCATATGCCTTGTGTCCTTGCTTGTGACATTTATAACAATTACCAATGAAAGTAGATTGTGATTGAGGAATAACTTTCATTTTGTTTCTGCAAACATTTGAGGTGTGGCCTGGTTTTCCGTAGTGATTGCATGACAGCTTCTTGATTCTTGGAGTTGCATACACATTCTTTTGATTTGATTGGTTAGATGACTCTCCATTGTCGGCGTAACCTATTCATGTGTAATTGTTGACTCTTCTTTTACTGTTAAGGAAATCATCCATTCTTTTGTTTCTATCTTCAGCTTTCTTGATCAATTCATTGTGCTGATTCTGAATTCTGACTTCATGCTTTAGTTTCTCATTTTCTTCCCTTAGCTCATCGATGATCTGTATTCTTTCAATGAGTTCAGTATTTAATTTGTTTGCTTCTTGAATCATAAGAATAATCTGGTTGGTAATCTCATGGTGATGCTCTATAAGTCTTTGAATCTCTTATTATTTTTCTTGTAGCTTTTCTATTATTTTCCTCCTATCATCAATAGCCAATGTTCTCTCTAATTCAGCTTTTCTTGAATTATTCATGAAATCAATCATTTTTACCATCTGAGTTTCTTGACCGATTTGCAGCATTTTGATTTGCTCTGTCAGATGTAGATTGACTCCTTGTAGACTTGTGATCTCTTCTACTGATGTGTCTGAAGCTTTTCTCGTTGATGATTCAGCATTGTTGAAGTAATCTGGGATCTCCTCTTCTTGATAATCTTTTTCATTAAGCCTATTTGCCATGATCTTTCTTTCATCAAGCAACTTTCTCATGCTTACTCTTGCCTCTTTATACTACTCATAGTAAATCTGAATTTGCAATTGCTCATTCTCAATAGTCTTGTCCAGTCTGTACTTTTCCATCATGTGGATCTTTCCTCTTAAGTATTTAAGCTTTTTGAAGAAAGATACTTAGCTCTGATACCAATTGTTGGAATTATTCGAATGATGTACTCAGAGGGGAGGGGTGAATCAGTACCTCTAAAACTTTTTCTGTGATTGGCCCATTAACCTTTGTGTCATCATATTTGTATATACCTATCTATATGTTCATCTTTGATTATGTATGTGTGATCATAATATAAGTTCTATAAACATTCATGAAAACAAATAACACATAACACATGACATGATATCATAGAAAACTCCTATTAGAAAGTAAAAATTGTGGTGGGGATGTCTACCCACAAAACTTCACTATCTGCAGATAAGAAGGGAGTCGGTAAAGGCTTACAAATGATCACTTCTGATGATCTACCCTGTTAAGAGTATTAGAGTGGAGACCTGTTAGGATCTACTTTGTTTGAAGCTTTAGCAACACTGTTAGGTGTGCACTCTGTTAAGAGATTTGTTAAAGAACTGTTAAGTCCACCTTCTACAAAAGGATTTATGTTGTGATGCACTTGTTAGAATGTAACTACAATATAAATTTTGATCTGATAGTGAATGCAATCTCTAATTGTTGATAACAGATCTTGTATAGCTTACAATGTATGTATGTAATCACCTTGAGTGAATGAGTAATACCTTGTCTCTGCTCGTCAGTAGCCTTCCTGTGTTCTTGATAACTATTGTGATCTATTTCTAAACTTTGCATGAATTCTCTTCTTCTGCTTAGATGCTCTCCATAGCTACTATCATTCTTCAAGTGATTACTAATCTCTCTTTATTACAAATGATGGAACATCTATTTATACTAGTTTCTAGCTCTATTCTTGATTCACGCTTTTCAAATTAACTCTAGATCCACGGTTTACAACTTGACCTTGATCTTTAGTTAGATATGTTTTAGATCCGTTAGTATGCTTTAAAACATTTACAATATGCTTGATTCACCCTTAATTTAATATTTAAAACAAATAAAAACTCTATAAATAGAATTACATTGCTTTATCTGACGTGTAAAAATCAGATCCACTTTTTGCGGGTTCTTTAACTGACTGTCGATTCTGATGGTTGGGCTGCTCTGTCAGTCTGTCAGTTTTATTCTTCATTGGTGTTCCTTACTTGAACTGTTCGTTGGGTATGCCTTTTCTACTCTATCGATGATGTTCTCAAAATTGTATCATTGGTTATGCTTGTCATCAGTAATTTCTATACTTAGTATTTTCACATTAGACATTTTGTCCTGTCGGGCATGCTTGTTGTCTGTCGGTTATGCTTATACCGATGACCTTCATCATGTTTTTCTCTTTAAGTATACTAATGGCAAAACTTAATGCCATCATATTATTCTAGAATGATGACAGGTATGTTCTTAAAAGATAAATCAGAAGCATTCAAGATGTTTAAATGGTATAAGGATATGGTAAAAAAACAAAGTGATAAGGAATTGAAATGCTTAAGGTTAGATAGAGGAGGGGAATTTGTTTCAGATGAATTCACTAATTTCTGTAATGAGTATGGAATTAAAAGACAGGTTTTTACACTGAGAACACCACAAAAAAATAGAATTGCTGAGAGGATAAATAGATCAATTGTTGACTATGAAAGAACATTGATGATTGAGAAAAGTATCACTCAAACTTTCTAGAGGGAAGATGTCAGTACTGATGTCTACACATTGAACAGAGTACAATTGAAGAAGGACACAAAGAAGACACCCTATGAGCTTTGGTATGGTTACACACCCAATGTAAGTTACTTTAGAATCTTTGGTAGTTAATGTTATATTTTGAAAGATGATAGAAATGGAAAACTTGACTCCAAAAGTGATGAAGGTTTCTTTCTAGGGTATTCCACCAAAAGCAAGGCTTATAAATGTCTTGATAAGTCATCTAACAAGATCATTGAAAGTGAAAATGTAAGAATAGATGAATTTTTAGAAAATCATGATAAGGAAAGCATAAAAGAACCAGAAGACTACAACAGGTTTGTTTACACTGAAGAACTTGACACTCTACCTGAGCAACAATGTATCACTCTTGAGAAACAGAACATTGCACCTGAGCATCAGGCTGCAATTACCAAAAATCAGGAAAATACTCAAGATGATGTATCGAGTGATGGAGATCAGAATGAAGGTCAAGATGATAATTAGAATGATGGACAAAGAGTTGAACCAAAACTTAACAAGTATGTCAGAAGACATCATCCACAGAATCGATTCATAGGAGACAAGAAGGCTGGAATTAGAACAAGAAGTAAGTCACTAAACACTAGATGTTTACTTTATGATTTTGAGCCTAAATCTATTAATACTGCACTTGAATATGAGGAATGGATCAGTGCTATGAATGAAGAAATAGAACAAATTGAGAAGAATAGTACATGGACACTAGTACTGAGACCAGATGACAATAATGTCATCGGTACCAAATGGATATTCAGAAACAAGCTGAATGAGAATGGAGAAGTCACAAGAAATATAACAAGATTATTATGCAAGGGGTATTCATAAGAAGAAGGTATTGATTATGGTGAAACCTCCCATTGCTAGACTAGAAGGAGTAATAATCTTAATTTCTTATGTTGCATACAAAGGATTCAAGGTATACTAGATGGATGTCAAATCTGCATTCCTAAATGGAATACTGCAAGAAGTATACATTGAACAACCAGAAGGGTTTGTTGATGTAGACAAGATAAACATGCTATGTAGACTGCATAAAGCCTTGTATAGATTAAAACAAGCACCAAGAGCCTAGTATGAAATACTTCGCTCCTATCTCATAAGCATTGAATTTGTATGAACAAGTGAAAATAGCAATTTGTACTTAAAAGAAGATACTGATAGTAATATTCTGATTGCTGAAATATTTGTTGATGATATCATTTTTGGGGGAAATGAAATGTTATGTAAATCCTTTGCTAATGAAATGAGAAAAGATTTTGAAATGTCTATGTTTGGGGAGATCAAATTCTTTCTTGGTCTATAGATTCTTTAACAAGATGTAGGCATATATATCACTTAGTCCAAATACATCAAGGAAGTGTTGAAGATATTCAAGATGGAAGATTCCAAGCCAGTTGGAACACCTATGGAAATTGGATGTAAGATGACAAAGGAAGACAAATCAAATGAGGTAAATCAGACCTTGTATAGATCAATGATTGGAAAACTAATGTATGTTGTTCATACTAGACCAGATATTGCACATGTAGTTGGAATAGTTGCAATATTCTTTGCTAATCCCAAAGTATCACATATGACTATTGTCAAGAGAATTTTGAGATATCTAAAGAACATGGAGGACTATGGCTTATGGTATAAAAGAGAAGGGAAATTTGAGCTAGAATTCTATACATATGTTGATTGGGCTAGAAACATTGATGACCGAAAGAGCACAACTGGTGGAGCATTCTTCTTGGGTGACAGACTTGTCACATGGATCAGCAAGAAGCAAGGATGCATCTTGCAGTATACTACAGAAGTAGAATATGTGGCAACTGCTGCAGACTTCTCTAATATTGCATGGATCAAAAAATTGCTGGTGTGTGTGAATTAGTGCACTTTTTATCTGCAACACGACACTTCAATAGATCATTATATTAGAAAAACTTATAAAAATCAAAGGTTTGAAGCTAAACACTAAAATTGATCTATTTCTTCCTATCTAGGAGGAGTTTGTAGAATGCCATAATCATGCCCTCAGATTATGCACAAATCAGTGATAGATACAACCTAAGAATGGAAGATTTGAATGAAAAACTAATCTAAATGATTAAGAAACATGCATATCAGCTCTAAATCTGAAGATAATAACAATGCATAACATTAAATCTAAGATGCAATATGGATTTACAAGTAATCTAAACAGCATAACAATGCTTTTAACTCTGAAAATTAAGGCCATTTGAGCTAAAAAAACTCATTCTATTTATAGAAGACATTAGGAGAGAGAGGGGTGACAAAGGTCATTAATGGAGGTGTAATAACCATTAATAAGGTGTAAGAGGAATTAATGCCAAAGGTATTAATGAGGCATGGGCTTGAGGAATCTCTGTTAATGAGAGAAAATAAGAGGCATGGTGAGGGGTGTAAGTCCAAGCTTGATAAGGTGGACTTAGAGGGAGTCAAGCTTGAGAAAGTTGACTTTCTCAAGTGGGTTGAATTCCTAATCACAAAATTAGGACTGTAACAACATTAGGAAGTGGGTTAGGATAGAATTAAGATTAGGATTAGGCTTAGCATGGGGGGAATAGGTTGGGATGGGTTTGAACCTAGGTTTAATGTGGTTGAGATAGGTTAGGTTAGGTTTAAGAGGAATATTAATGAAATGAATTATAATTAATATATTCACTCAAAAATAGGAAAATTAATTATTTAAGCTTTTGATTTCTTTAGATAATTAATTACGACTATAGCCAATTAATTAGATTAATTTAGGCTAGAAGATAGGCTTTTGCAAGTGATGAGGTATAATTAGGATTTATTTAATTCCCTTTAAATTCATTAGCTTATTCATGTTTGATTTGAATTTATTTGAATTAAAATTGATTTGATTTGATTGGCTTAGGTGATTAATAAAATCTAGTGATTAGATCACTTAGGAGATTAAATTTGATTTGCATGAATTATGCCATCCAATTGAAGAGTTGTCTTGACATAATTGGGGTATGATCACACTTAGGGAAAATAGGGTCTATAGTCATAGAAGACCAAATTAGGGTGGTTACATTTTCCCCTCTTTGAATAGATGTGTGAGCAGTGCATTTGATTCAAAGAAAGTTTTTGATGTTTGACTTCAGAAAGGTTGAGAATTTTGCTCACGATCGAACAAAATATTTGATGAGATTAGTCTCACACTTGATTGAACTAAAATGATAGAATTGAATTTGAACTTGATCAAACAAAGGTCAATACGCAAAGATCTTAAAGATATCAATTCTGAACTTGGTTGTCATCCAAAAATTGATAATACTGATTCCAAACTTGGTTGTCGTCCAAAAAGTGATAATATTGATTCCGAACTTGGTTGTCGTCCAAAAAGTGATAATACTAATTTTGAACTTGGTTGTCATCCAAAAGTTAGTATGAAGCTTCCAGGAGATTAATAAGAATCTAAGAAAAAGTAGACATAGGATATCCATCTTGTGAGAACCGAAGCCTTCGATCCAACAGTTCCAAATTAGTCAAGGAACCGTTATGTCTTTTAGTTTTTTTTTTATAACGAAGTCATTTTTAATGTTGTTTTGAGAAAGAATTTGATTGATGATAGTGTGATCATGTCCCCTCGAGAATGAAATCAAACGAAAGAATTAAAATCCCTCTATTGAAATGATGTATCACTTGCAGGGAGTGGGTAGGGTAAGAAAGAATGAATTAGAAGTAGTGAAGAAATGGGGGTGTGTTAAGAATAAACACACAAGAACCAAGTTAATTATAGGAAAATGTGAGTAATGAGACTGATAAAATGATGTTAGACCAAGATTTTGATGATAAATGTGCAAGTTGATGGATTGTCAGAACAAATGGAGCAGTTTTGCATTTTCAGGAGCTGTCGCAAAAATTTTACTGTACTGTGTAAAATGCCTTAGGCACCTTCGATTTGGTTCCTAATTGATCAAAAAGAGAATAGAAATGTTGTGTCATTTTCCTAGGAGGATTTTTGGAACCCCTAAATAGCTCAAAAGGCCAATATATGTCTCAAAAATCACTCTTTTACTATTCATTTTCACTTTTACCCATAGTAAATTCTAGAGCTCTGTAGAGAAGATGGTGGTCCTGATCAGGAAGCATCATTTTGAGCTCAGTCGTCGACATCAACGCCCGGCTGACTACGCACCTCTGGTAAGTACTCATAAAACTACATCATGAATTTTTTAATTTTCATTTTCATGCTTTCTGGTAGTTTTTATAGTCATTTGAATTTTGGGTCGAATCCGAGATTTCAGATCGCACCATGTTGAACTCGTGTCGCATCCAGCATTTCTCGGATCTCACCCTGTTGTCCAATATTCCTACATTACATCCAGTATTTTTTGGATTGCATCCTATTTGCCTCATTTTTTGTTCATATGTTGCAGTGTAGGATAGTAAATTAGGTTTGTGTCATACCCTGTCTTTGAGAATCGTACCCTATTTTTGGGGTCACATCTGGGATCGCACCCAGCATTCACCATTGTATCCTATTTTTCCAGGATCACATCTGGAAAAAGAGATCACACCCTATATATCTAGGATCACATATCATTTTTAGACCTAGAATTTTTGTCAACTTTGAACCATCTTCTTCCTGCGGACCTTGAATCACTTAGCTAATTATGTTTTCGCGTTGTTGTCATAGAGAGAGCACTGATTTATCTTTGTGAATTTCTATCTTTGTGTAAAATAGGTCGAGTTTGAGGTAGTAGCATTTTGAGGGTGCCAAAAATGTGTGAGTGAATTAGTGCACCTATTATCTAAAACATGACACTTTAATAGATCGTTATATTAGTGAAAACTTAGAAAAAGAAAGGGTTTGAAGCTAAACACTAAAACTGATCTATTGCTTCCTATCTAGGAGGAGTTTGAAGAATGCCATAATCATGCCCTCAGATTATGCACAAATCAGTGACATATACAACCTGGAAGATTTGAATGAAAAACTAATCTAAATGATTAAGAGACATGCATATTAGCTCTAAATCTGAAGATAATAACAATGCATAACATTAAATCTAAGATGCAATATGGATTTACAAGTAATCTAAACAGCATAACAATGCTTTTAACTTTGAGAATTAAGGCCATTTGAGCTCAAAAAATCATTCTATTTATAGAAGAAATGAGGAGAGAGAGGGGAGACAAAGGTCATTAATGGAGGTGTAATAGCCATTAATAAGGTATAAGAGGCATTAATGCCAAAGGAATTAATGAGGCATGGGCTTGAGGAATCTCCATTAATGATGCATTAATGAGAGAAATTAAGAAGCATGGTGAGGGGTGTAAGTCCAAGCTTTATAAGGTGGACTTAGAGGGCGTCAAGCTTGAGAAAGTTGACTTTCTCAAGTGGGTTGAATTCCTAATCACAAAATTAGGAATGTGACAACATTAGGAAGTGGGTTAGGATAGGATTAAGATTAGGATTAGGCTTAACATGGGGGGAATAGGTTGGGATGGGTTTGAACCCAGGGTTAATGTGGTTGAGATAGGTTAGGTTAGGGGTTAAGGGAAATATTAAGGAAATGAATTATAATTAATATATTCATTCAAAAATAGGGAAATTAATTATTTAAGCTTTTGATTGCTTTTGATAATTAATTAGGACTATAGCCAATTAATTAGATTAATTTAGGCTAGAAGATAGATTTTTTTCAAGTGATTAGATATAATTAGGATTTATTTAATTCCTTTTAAATTAATTACCTTAGACATGTTTTGATTTGAATTGATTTGATTGGCTTAGGTGATTAATAAAATTTAGTGATTAGATCACTTAGGAGATTAAATTTGATTTGAATGAATTATGTCATCCGATTGAAGAGTTGTCTTAACATGATTGGGGGTATGATCACACTTAGGGAAAATAGGGTCTATAGTCAGAGTAGACCAAATTAGGGTGGTTACAGTTGGAAGGTATGAATATGAAGATTATTGAACCAGTGATTATCTACTGTGATAATACCAGTGCAATTAACATTTCTAAGAATCTAGTCATGCATGCTAAGACTAAGCATATAGAAATCAAGTATCATTACTTAAGAGAACAAGTGCAAGAAAAAGAGGTGATACTAGAATATGTTCAATCAAAGAAACAATTAGCTGACATCTTTACCAAGTCATTACCAAAAGATACATTTGAGTACCTGAGATAGAGACTAGGGGTACAACCCTTGCCTATCGGTTAGTAAAGTTGACTAAAAGGATGCATCAGCCTACACACAATCAAAAGATCAATCATGTTGATGCAAGCACTGAGATGAACTACAATGATACATTTGTACACAGCAAGGTACATATCTACACCTAACACCAGAGTTAATGTATTGCTGATGGATAGGAAATTCAAGGAGTATATTATAAAATGGATGGAAGATGATATGGAAGAATTATTTGGCATTGTTGTCAAAGGGAGAGATTATCTCATTATCATGAATTATGAGGGAGAGATTGTCTCATTATCAGAAAGAGATTATATTATTATCCATGGAGAGAATTTCCTAAGAATTCAAAGGGAGAGTTAATCATTATCCAAAGGGAGAGATTGATTACATATGAAATATCCATCAAAGGGAGAAAAGTAACAAAAGAGAGAGAATACATACTAAGGGAGAGATGGCTTATTCCTGTCAAAGGAAAAAGAGATGATCAAGGAGAGGAATAGTCAAGGAAGAGAACATATCATAAATAGAATCATAAGTTGATACAATTATCTAGAGAAGGGATTAAAGATTGAAGAACACACTTTGCAAGAAACAAATCTAAGCTATATGAGCTTACCGAGAGCCAGACATTTGTATTAGTTATAATGGGAGAGATTGATGAACTTCAACTATTATATTTCATATTGTATTAGTAATAATATAGTGTGATAATGTAGTGTGTTTCCATCAATGCCAAAGGGAGAGATTGATGACATATAACTGATTGAATGTTTGAAGATGTAAAGTTGATCACCAAAATGCAAAAAGATAATGCAAGACATTAATCAGTTAATGGAATGTATTTTCATTGATATCAACTTGATATAATCTAATTGGTTATATACAAAGTGTCAAAGACTTTAGAGAATCAAAGAGATAAAGATTTTTCTTTCAGTAATGCAAAAAAGACCAGCATTCACTATGTGACTATAGACACCGACGGTTAGTGGAACCTGATGGATAGAGAAACCCGAGAGAAAATTCACAGTGATGACCAAGCAAGAAAACTGACAATTATTACCGACGAGCAGAATCACAAGCACTATCGACAGCCAAAATTACTGTGTTAGTTGAAGGAAAGACAACCCCGAAGGACAGACAACCCCGACGGATAGACAACACCAATGGAGAAGCCTGAGAAGAACTAAAGTGTTGACCAAAGCTATCAAAGAGTTAAAACGTCAAAAAATAACTGAAGTTCAGAAATGAAAAAATACTTAGCTGGCAAAGCTAAAGATAGACTTAACTAGTTGTTAACATTTTTTTAATCAACAAGTTAAAGCCGGAAATAAGTAAAAGATTTAAAGTTGTTTTATCCAATTGGAAAGAATATTTCTACGAGATAAAATAGGAGTTAATATTTAAAGCAAGATTGGCTAAGATTGTGGATCACGCCAAGAACAAGAAAATCAAGAAGTTAGAAATGGTGATATCATGTCTATAAAGAGACAATCTAATTCATTATGAATTAGGGGAGTGAATGGGAAATAAGGATTTTGAAGAGAAATTGATGAAGAACAACTTCATACAGTCCTGATCAATCAAGATAAGGAAAGAGCTAAAAATTTATGCAGACACCGAGCAACAGAGAAGCACAGCATCACTGAGCAGAAAGAACTGGAGCAAAGGTATTGAAAATACATACTGATCAGAAAGGTAAAATGAGCTTACAATAGATCTGAAAATTTGAAAGTATAAGTTATATGTGTGAACAGATCATTTATTGTTTTATTTTAACCATTGATTCATAAAATATCTCAACCAAGTAGGACTTAAAAATCCTTTCTATATTGAGATACATCCCAAGGAGTATCAAAAATTTTGATCATTAAGTTAGCATGAGATTCCAGATACCATTTGACAAACTAAACTAGGTTTGGTCAGAGAAGGTAGCATAGAGATGCTCAATATCAAGTGAAAAACTATTCTATTTAAATCCTCTAACAAGGTCACACCTAATAGTGTGTTTGTAACCTTAAACAGGGTTGTCTCTTCACCGAGCTCACTTTAGAAGAGTGAAAATTTTGGGTTACCGGTCCCAAGTGGTTTTTCCCTTAATAGGGTTTCCACGTTAAAAATCCATGTGTTAATGTGTTTATGAGTCATTACTTTAGTTTTTTGCATTACACATAACTAATCTGGATTGGTCGATATACACTGAGAAATTTACTATTTTGGTAAATGAAAGACTGTTATTCGGTAAACATTAAGAACAAGGTTTAACAGTGAGCTCCGAGCAATAGTTATTTGATAAGTTTATTTGAAGGAATACATCTTGTAGGACTGAAGATATTTAGAGGCTTAATATTGTGGTACTAAGTTCTTGGGTTGATTTATTGGAATATTTTTTAGGCCACTGATTCACCCCCCCCCCCTCCCCCTCTTAGTTATTCTAACATATGTGCCTAGTGTTGTTGTGAAGGAAATTCTGGTCCAACAAGAGGTTTCAGGGAGGAGGTGTAGATGGATAAATAGGATCCAAGAATTTAACATTGATATTCATATCACAAAATTGGTCAGAGGCCTAGGACTTGCAAAACTTATGGCTCAGAGTAATTTAGATTCTAATCATGTAGATATGCTAGAGGAAAACCAAAGGCCTTATATCTGTGATATGGATTGTCATGAGTGGTATAAGGATATTATCAGATACTTGCAGAAAATGATTTTACCCCCTTAAATGGATGAAAATAGAATGAGAATAGTTAAATTGCATGTTGTTAAGTATGCAATAATTCAAGGTCAACTGTGGTGGAGGAGCAATGAAGGATTATTGCTCAAATGTGTAGATTGTGAAAAATCTAGGAACTTGTTAGAACAAATGCATAATGGTGCATGTGGAGGCCATTACATGGATATGACTACTACACACAAGATTATTAGATCTAGTTTTTGGTGGCCAACTATTTTCAAGGATGCCCACAATTATGTTAAGAGGTGTGATGCTTGCCAAAGATTTATAGGTAAGCTTAATTTTGGTGGGAATTTTCCTTTGAAGCATGTTGCAGTTGAGGCACCTTTTCAGAAATGGCGAATGGATTTCATTGGAGAGATTCTAAACAAGTCTAGTGGGGGTCATTCATGGATCTTAGTAGCAACTGACTATTTTACCAAGTGGGCTGAAGAAATTCCCACTAAAACAGCTACAAGTAAGGTTGTGATTGATTTCATGTTGTAAAATTTCTTAACTAGATTTGGATATCCAGAGACTATTGTGGTAGACAATGCAATGTGTTTCAGATCATAGGATTTTGGTTTTTTCTACCAACAATATGGGATCCAAGTTTCTTACTCTTCCCCACATCATCCACAAGGGAATGGTAAGGCTGAATCCAGTAATAAGAATTTGATTAAAATAATGGAGTGATGGATAAGAGCAAGAAGGTCTAGGATTCAAAGTTGTATCAAGCATTGTGGGTTGATAGAGTGATAGTAAAGAAGGCCATTGGTTGTTCACCTTTTGATTTGGTATATGGTATTCATGCTAGGTTGCCTCAAAACAACTTGTTGCAGATGTACAAATTTGTCTAAGAATATGATGAAGAACTAGATGATAACATGAGGATCATAATGGATGATCTGATACAAATAGATGGATAGAGGAGGGATGCACGTGACAGGAATGTTAAATTGCAGTTTCAATGTAACGATTTGTTTGACAGAAAAACCACTATTAGAGGTTTTGAAACTAATGATTTGGTCCTGATGTGGAATTCCAGGCTTGAAGACAAAGGAAAACATGGTAAGTTTGACCCTATCTGGCTAGGACCATACATTGTTGACAATAAATGGGGTTTTGATTCTTACATTCTTAAATGTTTGGTTGGAAATGTTTTGGAATTTCTAGTTCATGGACAATTTCTGAAATTATACATCTCTTGAAGTTCTCAATTCCATGAATAGTAGGTTGTAAGTAGTTCTCTATTATTTTTGGTATGTTTTAGGGTAGTTTTCCTTTCCTATAGGTGGTCTACTTATCCCTGAGATTCTTGAAGCTGGTCATACCTGCAAGAGACGTGCCTCCCTAGTCAGAGCCACTATTAGGTCTATTAAAATTTGGCTTCAATGGCATCCTCCTAGCATTTTTTTGAGTGTTTTAAGCATGTGCTAATGTCATATTTGTTCTTGAGCCCTAAAACCCTTGGTGTGTTTGAAAAATCCTAAGTCATTGTGACCCGTTATATTTTTAAGTTACCTTTTCATGGCCACTTAAGTCTTATTTCTCCATGTGCCTTTTCACCTTGTCTCTTAATCTCTAATTAGGATTGAATATTCTCTATGGTCTGGAGACTTGGCGCAGCAGTTTATCTCCTGAACACTTAGTATTGGTGGTTAGGTTCTTAGCATTTGGAGATTTGGTGACAAGGTTAGACTTGAAATTTTATGTTTTGGCACTGAATCTCATGATGATACAGTTAAGTCTTAGAAGGTCTATAGATTTAGCAAGGGTCATTGATGTTGATTTGATTGAAAGGCTAGCGCTGAATCTCATAATCTAAGTCAGGTCAAGTCAAGAATCTAGCAATTCAGAGATAGGCTTATCTCTGAATCTTGAAACCAAACCATGGTTATGAATTTTATTCAGAGATTTAGATATAGCTTTTATCTCTATATCTCAAGATCATGCCCTAGTTAATTAAATTGCTTAGAGATTTGGAAAGGTTCGTTGATCTTGTCCCAGATGTGCGGTTGTCACTGAATCTCCAGATAAACCATGGGTCAATACAAGTGTTCAGTGATTCAAAGATAGCCTTTATCTCTGAATCTCATGATTTGACCAGGGTTAGGCCAAAGATCTAGTGATTCAGTGATACAAAGGGATTGGTCTTCTTGGGTTAGGGGCAGGTTAAAGTAAAGTTCAATCAAATAAGAGAAATATCTACGGTGGGTGTTTTGCCTTGATATTCAAGATGCACATGAGTTAGTCCTTAAGGAATTGCACCCTTGCACCACGTGGAGGTCTGCGGGACCTGTGGTTTCAAAGTTAGGGAAATGGTAAAGGTAGTGTAGATGTAAGTGAATCATGCAGTTGGTGCAATGCCTCAGAAGGGAAGTTGCAGGTTAATTAATGTTTAAGGCATCGTTCCCATGTGCCATGTGCCCGGATCAGATTGTGGAGCCTAGGTAACATAGAGGGGATTGATGGATCACTTTTAAGGATAGATGAGTTTCAAATCTTGGCCGTTGATGGGGTTTTTGCACTAGGAATAGCCATTGTAACTGTATTTTGAATTTTCAAGTCTATTCTGAGGGTTTCCAGCTTCGGTAGCATGTTTCAGATTGGCAAGGGAATGGCTTGAGGTTATTTTTGTCCTTGGCTTGACATTAATGATGTCATTTAGTGGCTAAGGAAATTCTTGTGTTGCTAGATGCATAATGTAAGAAGAATGAAAAGAATGAAAGCTTAAACAAGTATTAATCCAAGAAAATGAAATGCATGGAAGATTTTACCACAACCAAAGGAGAGAAGATTGCAAGATCAACCACAAAGTACTTCAAGAATCCAACAATGAGCCAAGAGATTTTGGTAAGGGGAAAAGCAAAGAAAAACCCCTTTGTGAATAAGAATATGGCAAAAAGCCTAAAAGATGAGAGCAATAAGCTCAATACAATAATGAGAGCAATGAGAGATTGAGAGAGAGAGAGGAGAAGATTATTCAAACTAGTGTGTGAGAGACATCTCTTAAGTAGAGATGAGTGGAGGAGTTTGCATGTAACTCCCTTCTCCTATGGATGCCACATTCCTATTGTGTGTGTGACAAATGTGTGATTCCTCGTAAGGAGGAATATCTATTTTCCTTATTAAAGGAATTACAAAATAGTGACATGTCCTCTTACATGGACTAGAGGACAAA
>MU227529.1:2599301-2637403 GCA_018584345.1 Thuja plicata | reverse complement strand
CTTATTAAAGGAATTACAAAATAGTGACATGTCCTCTTACATGGACTAGAGGACAAACACAAATAAGGATACCTTGGTTTATCCTTTTAATTACATATTTTCAACCAAGGAAAGATTAATTCTAACACATAAAATGTTGCATGGTGATGGTATGGGTCTCTGGTCTGTGTACTCATTGGGGAAACTCTTTTCCCATGCCATGACTATTATGTCGTTATGATTTGTCGATGGTGCATCAAATCATATATTTTTCTTGATCTTTTGAAGAAAGATCAGTTGGCGAGAGGAAGGACTGCATTAATTTCAAAGAAGGGAAGTTGTCAAATAACCCTCTCCTAGGGTTTCCTCCTTCTACATAAGGCCTTCTTTGCTCTATTGTAAGGGCTCCAGAATTTTTGAGTCCTAGAGTGACTTCAGTTTCTTTTGGTTCTGAGGATATAGCATATTTATGTTAGACTATATTCAAATAAGAAAAAAGTTATTTGATCTTTTGTATATTATTGAGTGGTGTAGTTTCTCATTCATGTTGATGAAAAAATTTGACTCATCATACTTAATATAAGTATTTCTTAGTTTCAGGTCTCTCTTTGGTGTTCACCTTATGAGTTTTGTATCTTCTGATTTATTACATAGAATTTCTCTATGTATATGTTTTATTCCTTAGTTTTGATCTAGGATCAAATTGAATATGCTTTGGATATAACATAGATTCATATGGTGTATCTACAAAAGGATACTATAAGAATTGCATGTTTTGAGTTGCTTGTATTTATGGCTGAGTCTTTGCCAATAGGTTGGTTTCTGTTTTCAGCATTTGCATTGAGATATTGCCCAATGGATAGGACACTGATCAAGAACTAGTACATCCCTTATTGGTACGTGTTTGATCTGGTTTGGCTATATTCTATAAATTTTCATCAAAACCATTGCTATGTTCTTTCATATCCTATGTTTGTTGCTTGTATGTCTTACATGGTACTGGAGACTCAATGAATGTTTGGTTAGCATTTAGTACTTTCTTATCATCATTTTTTGTCATAATCTAGAGTTATCAGGAGTTGTAAAAGCGTTATATCTATCTAGATTAGGTATACGTACCTTGTTTTAATAGAGTCATAAGTGTAGAGGGAAGTCTTGTCCCTATTGTTGGTCCAGTTTCCTTGTAGATCTTTCATACTTGGAGCTAACCACTCCTAACATTAGTCTCAAGGTATATTGGTGGATTTCAAAACATAACAATTTTAAACACCAACAAGTGAAATATACAAAGGTTGTTGTTGAGGTGGTGGAATGTGTGAAGTTTGTTGTTGATGTGGTGGGATGTATGAAATTTGTTTCTAAGGTGGTGGAATATATGAAGGTTGTTATTGAGGTGGTGGGAAGAATGACGGTTTTTTTTGAGGTGGTGGTAGGTATGAAGGTTTCTGCTGAGGTGGTGGGACAAATGATAGTTGTTGCTAAGGTGGTGGGACGTATGACGGTTGGTGTTGAGGTGGTGGGCCATTTGAAGGTTGTTATTGATGTGGTGTAATGTATGAAGGCTGTTGCTAAGGTGGTGGGACAAATGATAGTTTTTGTTGAGGTGATGGGACATATGAAGGTTGTTGTTGAGGTGGTGAGACGTATGAAGGTTTTTTTTGAGGTGGTGGGTCGTATGAATATTTTTTTTGAGGTGGTGTTGTAGGTTTGGAAGTGATAGGCCCAATTACTCCATGATGTTTCAAAAAGGAAGCCAGAATCCTCAAGGAGTTTGGATTGGTGGGAGGTTTTTTTGGAGGTGTCCCTTGACTGATTTGTTGTTTTCCTGAATTGGAAGGAACACCTATAGAGATACTACTAATGGAATTTTGTTGGGATGTCTCTTGAGTTATTTGGGGAACTCCTGTCAAAAGGCTATTAGGATTGTGTTTTGGTGGAGCCATATTAGATGTACCCATTGGATGGGTTGAGGTCATTATGGAGGGTGTTTTTGTGGTGCAAGGTGTGCTATATATAGGCAAAAAAGTGGCAAAGAGAGGATTTTTGTACTGGGTACCTAGTATGGTGGAATATTTAGTCACTTGGGAGGTGCTTTGCGTGGGGTTTCCAGAAGGTAAAATGGAGTTGATTGGAAGTGGCTTTGTGGAGGTAAGCCAAGATGATGGCATGGGGATGGATTCTACTATGGTGGAGGTTTCATATCTAGTGGGTAGTTTGGCACTATTTTGTGCAAGCATTTTGAAGTACGCATCTGGGTAAGTTGCCAATAGTGATCCCATAATAGCCATTACTATAGGAGTTTCTAGGGTGTCATTAACTTCTTCCCTATCAATGCTTTTAGCCCTGATATTTTCAAATGAGAATTCATCTTCTGGTGGAGGGATAGGGGGTAATTGTGGGATATCAATGTGTATTTTCTCATGATGTTGAATAGTCTCTGGATCATTTAAATCTAGTCATCAGGTCTTCTGTATAAGAACATTAGTTTCATTAATTGAATCATGTATGGGTTCTATGTTGGGATCCATTGTGCCTTTGTTCTTTTATAATCTCATGAAGGACACGTGCAGAGGAGAAATGAAACCTAATTTTTTGGATTTTCTAGTAATAATTTGTTGAGGAAATCTAGGAATAAATTACTAGGATGTTGCCTAAAATTTAGGTAGTGTGACCTAAAAGAGATTCTACAAACTTCCAAGGTGAGCTCTCTGAGGAAAGACCTGGATGATTTTTTGGACAATCTTGACCTCAAAAAGGTAGGACAAAGATGATTGATACTAGCAATGATGTATGTTTAAGACAAGTGTTAACCAGAATGATAGGTGCCTAAGCCAAGGCAAGATGATGCTGACTGAATATTCATTAAGCCCAAATAATGCACAAGACCACTACTATAATATCATAAGGAAATGCAACCTCTAATCTGCAAAAGACTTTGAAAGGTGGAAAACTTAACCTCTAGGAAATGCAAGCTATATTTTTTGGATTTTGAATTTTCTAGATTATAATGATGACTATGCAAAAAGGGAATGACTATGCAATATTATATGTTAGGAATGATGCTAAAAATGTTGGATGAATATGCAACGGTATGTCGATCACCAATTTTAATAATAAGAGACAAGTGAAATGTTTTAGGATCTGTGTTGTTAGATCCTCTTGGTTCTCTGATAGGATTTTGATAGGGCAATGTTGTAGGACCAATGTTTGAGATGAGTACAAATTCAACAATCACAAAGCTCAGTGTAGTTGTAGGACTGACTCAATAAAAAAGGAAATGATCAGTGTATGTTCAACGACTTTTTCAAGCTAGAAATTTTTCACATGGTCAAAACAGAAACAAACGGATTAATCTATGTTCAATAAGCTTCAAGATGTAATGTTATAGGCCCAATGCTTTTGATTTTTGTTAGCACACACAATAATTGTCACGCTACTAGGACACGAAGATCCACATTGTAGGTGTTTGTATTTTTGCCTTTCCCAAGTATTGTTGTCATGTTAATGAAGATCTCTTTCACCAACACAATACCCTAGAACACATATGTTGGGAATCTTGGGGGGGAACTCTACAACACCTTGCATTATAATAAGACACTTGATTCATAGGTGAACTAGGTGGGTCTCTAATTAATTGGGTTGTAGTAAGGTATGTGGTGTCTACCCAATCAATTTGTACGTGTTTGACTCACTTAAGAGCCTAGTTGACCATGATGGCTACTTAGGGATATTCACCCTATCCAGACTATCATCAACACCCCTCACCCAAGCTTGGCTAGCTATAGGACATTAAGGGCTTTGGCCCACATATTGTTTATATACCGGTTGAAAGGATTACTGGTTTGAGGTTGTCCTTTGAGGAAGAAGCATTTTTCCCAGACATGCCTCTCTAAAAATAATTTAAAAAAAAAAGGTTTTTATTCTAACAGATTATGCAAGTGCACCAAAGGCTCAAAACACACGGTTAATCGCGTTAAGCACTAAAAGATCAAATGTGAATTAAGCTATCATCCATACAATCATGCGAGATCAATTTTAAGCCCAAACCAAATGATATTTGCTTGTTCAGTTTTAAGTGCACCAATTTCAAAATTTCTTTGTCTTGTTCAATTGTTAACCACACGTCAATTTTAGACACCAAAATGAAATGTGATTTTTTATGTTTGAGCATGCATTGTTCATTTTAAAGCACCAAACAGAAATGAATTGATTTTATATTAGGAAAAATTTAAAGATGCTTCCACACCACAAGCTATCAAGAGATTGTTAGTACAAAAAAATCCTAGCAATTTAGATCTGATAATCCACAAGCATACTAGTATTGATGTAATGACAATTGAACTTCTCAAAAAAAATTCTTACCTTATCCAGATATGTGTTTATAAGACCTTTATAGGCAATCTTTGCCTCAAGTGCCTCAATTCTTAATTTGTGCACATGTCCTTTGTCCTTTTTTATCTCTTGCTCTCTTTTTTGTTGCTCAACGGGCTTCTAAATTTTAAGTTTTTTGCTTTGGTGGCCCACTACACTTTTTCATTATATCAAGTGCATATTTTTAACAATGAAAATGTGAATTTTTACAATAGAGAATGATATTTTAGACAAAAGAGAAGCAAATGTCATTTTTAGTTTTGAAACAATGTTTTTGATAAAATGATTATCACCTACTCCTACACACAAGAAGAAATGTTTTCAAAGATTTTTTTTCTTTATAAAATATTTCTCATCAAAATTAAAATCAAAGAGAACAAACCCCTTGTATAATTTCAAGACCTTTCAAAAAATGAAACTTTTTCAAAAAAAAACATTGATTTGTGTCCAGAAATATTTTTTTATGAAATCTCATAAAAAAAAATTGAAAATTTTGAAAAAACATCAAAAAAATCTGAAATTTGGACTATAGCTTTCCTATGTAAAAAACACCTGAAAAACAAAATTCATATCATAATTCTTTAATTTGTGCCCTAGGGGCCCATTGCATCATAACATACCAATTTTAAAAGATCTATTTTTTTTAAAATATTTTTCATCAAAATTAAAATCACAAAGAATAGATTCCCTATATAATTTCAAGGCCTTTCCAAAAATGTATTTTTTTCAAAAAGAATGCTAATTTGTGTCCAAAAATGATTTTTTATGAAATATCATAAAAATTTTATTAAAAAAATTAAAACAAATCTGAAAAAATATGAATTTTAAACAGTGGCCTCCTTAGATCAGCATAAACCTTCAAAAAAAAATCATAAAAAAATTCCAAGCAGTTTGAAAGATATGACCAAATTTCACATCAGGTTCACCATTTGTAATCGGGTATAATAGAATCTTGCAATAACACTAAAATATCAACCACAAAGAGATTGTTAAAGAAAATGGTATTCCCAATACTCAAGAAAGGATGTAAGACAAACAATAAGCATAAACAATAATCTATATGAAATTATTCTAAGAACGTGAATATGCAAACCATAAAATCCTTCCTTGGTGTTCTCCTTCTCATGCAATGTGGTCTCTCACAAATGAGTGCTCGATGTGCCAGCATAAGAACTCAAAGTGATTGTGGTTACCAAAACCAAAGGTCTGGCTCTCTATTTATAATATTTTCAGGATTCCAACCAAGATTCCATGATTGAAGGACTGATTGACTGTCATTGAGGAGTTGAACTCAAAGTGAGTAAGAATTCAACTCTACTTGACTGCCATGATTGGGAGATTGACTAAATGAGGTGGAAGAGCTAACTCAAGTGAGTGAGAGTTTAATTCTAATTGACTTCCCTAATTAATGGGATTGACTGAGTTAGGTGGAAGAGCTAACTCAAGTGAGTGAGAGTTCAACTCTAATTGACTTCCCTAATTGAGGGGATCAACTAAAGAGGTGGAATGGGAGACTGAGTTAGGGGAGCAATTCATGGAGTGAAGATTTGTGATTGAAAAGCTAACTCAAAGTGAATGTGAGTTAGGATTTATGAGGATATTTATGATTTAAATAAGTAATAAATTATTTATTTACACATGTGGGGATATTTTATAAATAAATAATTACTTATTTATTTATGAGAGGAATTATTACTTTAATTAAATAAATATAATTTATTTAATCATGAGAGGAGAATAATTAGTTTAATTAAATAAATATTATTTATGTAATCATGAGAGGGGAATAATTAGTTTAATTAAATAAATATCATTTATTCAATCATGAGATAGAATTTGATTTAATTATTACATAAATGTAATAATTAGTGAAGGGGAACATTACTTAAAATTGATTATTTAATAAATTTTAAGGAGACAAGGAGTAATTAAATAATGTTTGATTATTTAATTATTTTGTAGATGAATAGGTGATGAAATATTGTTTAGACATTGAATAATTAAAGTAAATAATTAAAATTACTTAATTATGAAATTAAAGGGAAATGATGATTTTGATCCTAGAATATGGTAGAAAGACACAATTTATTATATAATAAAGGTTATTCAATAAATTAAAGAGGAATATTAGTAATGTCATTGCGTTAGAGCTAAAGGCTATTTTTTAGTTTCTACAACCTCCTCTTATGTCCTCAAATACACTATTGAGGGTGTAACAAACAAGTACAAATGTAGTTACAAACATATATTCTTTTGGATATCAACCAATTGTATTCAATATGTCGCCTATTGCACCACAAGTCCAATAAAAAAATGCCTTACAACACACAAACATCAATTTGGTATATATAAAAAAATTGTGCAAGCATCGACAACACCAACCCATAATTTAAGAAGAGTTGCTTCAAAAACTAGGTTATACACAAGAAACTATTTTTTAGCATGATCAAAATCATCTACATGTGTCTAGAAATGGCTGATTTCCAATTTTTTTAACACTCCCCTTCCTAAGAAATATCACAACACCCCTTTCATCATTTCAAATGACTTTATTCATATTCAAGAGAAAAACATCCTCAAAATAGAATCTAATCATCCCTTTTCCAAGTAGAGATCAAAGTATCCTTTCACCTTCATATCCACCACAAGATCCCATAATCCCTCTAGATCCTCCTCAAGATTTCTTCATTCCTTCATCTCCATGTCCTAACCCTCCATTTCCACCACAAGATCCTATCTTCCTATATGACCTTGTCATTCCTTTTGTTCCACCTCAAGATCCCATCATTCCTCATGATCCCCCTCATGCTCCCAACACCTTTACAGAAGTTTTTCATGAACCCTTTACGTGTTAAATGGGTTCCTCCACTTTTATCTAGTTTGGTATAATTTTTAGTACCCTTATTTCTTCCAAACCATCTGTATCTCAAAATGGACCTATGTCTTGTTTCTAAAGCAACGAGTATCCCACTAGTAAAAGGATATATCAAGGAAAAGATATAGGCCTCCATGAAAAAGATATATTAGAAATCCTCCATATCAAATCAAATCCTGATGGTCATGGCCTTGGATACATATCTCACTCTCAAGGTATTTTTATACCCGCAAAATCTAAATCCAAACATATGTCTTCCCCTTCATCTCTTTTATCCATTATATTTTCCTCCATCCACTAGCTCACAATCCATTTATCATTTTATAAATCCAAATACGAAAATTCACACATCTTGGAGAACTTTCCCACCTTCTACCTACATCCACCCATCCAAAAGACCTCCATATCATTCTTATCCATCCATGAATCTCATTCTTCCTAGAAGTAATTTTGATACCAAGAATAAAATCAATAAGTCCAGAAATCCACATGCATTCTAAGATCAACATGTCCCATCTAATCAACAGATAAAAATAAATCAAATATGACCCAAAAAGAAAAAGAAATATCTAGAAGGCCACAAAGGATCATTAAGAAAAATAAAAAGATAAAATCCATAGGGGTTCCTAAATCCCTTATGGAAGCAATGTGTTTTGAGGAAACATAAAAGAATAAAAAATAAATACAATATGGATTCCCAAGTGGCTCATAGAAGCACAACATCCTGAAGAAAAATAAAAGTTGGAATTCAAAATTGCTATCCCTCCATCTAAATGTCTTCCACCTTTCAAATAAATTTTGGAGCCTTATGTCCCAAAATTCATGACTACTCCATTAAAATCCCAAAATTCAAAACCCAATTCTCCTCCATCAATCCTCAAGGCGTGTGTCAATATTTCTCTTGTCCACATTATCATCCACTAAAAAAAAAGTCTTCTTATACTCCCTCCATTATCAAGTGCATATTTTACATCATTCCATCCATCGTATCCAATCCTTTGCATGTATCCTTATGCTATTTCATCCAATCGTCTATTTCATCTCCCCTTCATTACCCTATCAAATTCTTTGAGCATACCTTCATAGCTAGGGTCTATTATAACATATCTTTCAAGATTATCATCCAAATAATAGGAAACTTGAGTCCTTCTTCCATTTCCTATCATGCATCCATTGTCTTCAAAAAAAGGTCAAAAATTCAAACAAAATTGAAAAAAATTGAAAACAAAAATTTAAAAAAATGAAAAATAGGTAAAGAGAAATAATTCCTCCACTAGTGAAAACCTAGTGGATAGTTGCTTTATTAAAGTACCATGATTAAAATGTGGTAAACAGGCATCATTTCCAATCCATCATCCTCTAGTTTTCCACACTTTAGGGCAAGTTTCATACATGTTATCCTATCATATGAAACCACCACTCTATCCTCCATTATCCTTCATCTTCCATATCCATAACTTTATCCACTTCAATATTCCATTTTCCATCTAATCTTAACAAGTCTAAGGATCTCCATAAGCATCATGCATTTTATTTGCTTTACCTTATCACACCCTTCAATCCACACCCCTTATCTTATCCATTTATGTTCTTGCTTGTCCTATCCATGTTCTATTTCTATCCCATTCAAATCCATCCATTGATCTTTATATAAAATGAGGTAAAATACAACTATTATTTTTTCAACACCCTCTTGACATTTCCATTCCTATGGACCACATATCTTGTCATGTCTGACCCCTTATCTTTAAAAAATCATTTATCCCCATCGCTGGAATTCCTTGGAAATCCAAAGTAGCTCTAATGCCATAATAAGCTATGATCATCTTTCCTTTATCCATTTTCATTCCATCTGCCCATTCAATCCATTCATAATGTACAAGCCTTGCTAAACATTGGAGGCAAATAAATACATTGTGCTTGAAAAAATCCCAAAAAATAAAATAAAGTCCTAAAAAAGTTTCTAAAAATTAGAAAAAGTCCTTAAAAAATTCCTAAAAATAAGAAAAAGTCCTAACAAATTCCTCAAATAAAGCTAGAATTTTTGGTTTTGATCGTGTATGTTTTTTAGCATCAACGTTTCAGATCACACTCCGTGATCCATCATCAGGATGTAAGAGCAAAGAGCATGAAGGATATGTAAAAATAAGTTGATGCTAAAAAACATACACAATCAAAACCAAAAATCAAAAATTATAGCTTTATTCAAATGGATTGTGGAAATCTGATCGATTTAAATTTCTCAAAATTAGAAAAAAAATCCCAAAAAATCATAAAATGTCCTAAAGAAATTCAAAATCATAAAAAAACATCCTAAAGAAAATATTTAAAAAAATCACATAACCCAAAAACCAAAAAAAAAACATTTTATTTCATCAATAAATTGTCCCTTGCAAAAAGACAGATATTTGAACAGGCATTGATGGAAAACATGCAACATCGTATTTAATGAATCACCAACAACAAACAAACTATCACACTAGTTAGCATTCAGACAAATCAAACTTGCCTTATCAACCAATCAATCAACATCAGTCCCTATCAGCTATCATTTGTCTTATAGGGTGCAATATACTCAAAGGAAAATTGCATTTATCTTAGATGGGGCACTTCATTCCTAAAACCAGACATCGTGATAATCCTATCACAATATATCAACTTTTGCAACTAGATTTGAATGGTTGTTGGATCGCTTGGTCTTGTGAGTTTTATCTTTCATTGATTTATCTTCGGTCATGTTCCTATGCTACTCAAGGATATCTGCAAGTGATTGGTGTTCAGGATGGTTCATGGTCTTTTTTTTGTCTTTTTTTGTAGGGTGTTTCATGAAAATTGAGGTGAGTATGTCTTGGGTGCTTGTGTTGGCACATTCACTATGTAACTATCACACATACATCGACCTTTAATATATAAATGTTTCGTGATGGATGAAAATATTCTGTGTCTGCAATGTGCCTATTTTCTGCAAAATGATATCATTATCACACTGGTTTCTTGTGTCATCGTGCAATGTATCCATTTTCCATATTAATAGATATCTATAATGATAAAGTGTATTTACAAAAGACAAGACATCACTACTACTAATTATACTTTATTTTTCTTAATATTTCTTCTTATGTCTTTCTTTTCTTCCATCATTCCTTGCGTCCATTTTCAAAAACTTGGCCTCCTAGTCATAATTATTTGCCCAATTTTTCAAGGGGGCATCCTACCTCCACCCCTCAGTTCACTAGGGCGTGATTTTTCTCAATTTTTCTTTGAGACAATGCACAAAATAACATTATCTCAAAGAGGGGAAAAATATAGACATTAAAAATCAATTGATGTCTACAACTATACTTTTTACTAATAATTCCTCTATGTCAATTATTTGGTCTTTATCATTCATCAATGTTGTGTTTTGTTTTCTTTAATTAAATAATTCTGATTATTTAATTAATAGTTAATTATGACTTCCAATTAGGTCATTTTTTGTCGATTTGTCCTCAATCAATCTTTTCATCAATCTGATTAAATAATTTTGTTGCAATTATTTAATCATTGTGTCCTCTTGGCACTAATCTATCCTAGGGTAAAATAATTATTTAATGATATTGGCCCCTATCCTAATGTCTCTTCTAGGTTAAATAAATAATATTTATTTATTTATCTATTTTTCACCCTCTACACAGTAAAATAATTTCATTTTATTTAATTATTTAATTAACTAATGTGTGGATTAATTAATAAATTATATTTATTAATTCACTCCACACATCATGTTTCCTTCCAATCTGTCTCCACTTCTAACTCACCTCTTTTAAAATTCCTCTCCACTTCTAATTCTCACTTACTAACTCTCCTCTCTGCTTAACTATCCCTCACTTCCATTTCCCTCTCCATTTGCAAATGCAACTTTCCTATTTACTACCACTTAACTCACCCTTTCGAATAAACATAGTCATTGATCATTGTTAGTCCTTAATCAATCTCATTTGTTGAATCAATCTGAAATGCCTATAAATTACAATCCCAATCCTCATTTTCGAAGGAACCACAAGACTTTGAATCTCCTCAATTTTAGCATATCATGTTGTCATTACTTTTATTGCATTTATGCACTTTTATTGTGAGAGAAACATCACTATAAATGAACAAGTGCCACATAGTGGCTAAGTATTTGCCTATAATTAATTATTGTTATAATATTGATATAATTTAATTAAGTATAATAATTATCAATTTTATTAGAAATAATAATATAATAATAATAATAATAATAATAGAGAGACCCATAAATTTTATAAGCAAAGTAAAAAATAGATTAATTATTTATGTCATAATTTTTAGTCAATTTAATATATTTTTTTAAAAATATTTATTTAATATAAAATTTGTATAATGTATGAGACAATAATATGAAAGAATTCTTATGTTAAAATTCTTATTTTTAAAATAAATTATTTTTAAATTTAATATCATTTATCATGTTTAAAATAATCTATATAAATATTTGTATATTTATTATATAAAGTATATGTTAAATAAGTTTTATACTTTTTAATTCTATTTACTTTATTTAAACGTGGGTAGTGTGTCCGAAAAACTTGATTATGGAAATAGTGTTTCCGAGAAATTCGTGTATAAGACCCCAAACTTATTAGCCAATAATGATGAAGAAAAATATTTTTCATCATTTTATAACTTAAATATTTCGCATGTATCCTTTAAAAAAATTTACAAATTTTGAAAAAATATAAAATACTGAATTGTAATTGGTTGAAATAACTTGTTTTAATAACTAGTTAAGAAAAACTCATTGCAATAGTATCTAGCCTAACGGCAAATACTAATAATAAGAAACAATGGAATGACATTAAAGGAGTGTCTTGGGTTTGATTTTGTTTATTTAATTATGCATTTCATTATAACGATTCTATTGGTTAGGTTCAGTTAATTTCACGTGATTATGGCTTTTCATGCTCGACTTTTCATTCATGTATTCTCTATGCTAATTCCCTACCCTATATTATTAATAAAGCTCCATTTTTTCTGAAATAATGTTACCATGAACATTGTCTCAAAAGGGGACTAAATGTAGACACTCATAATTGACTAACGTACTTCTTTATCATCTTTTATTAATTATTTGTCTAATATTAATTAAATTATATCAATTATTTAATTAAACTAATGTCATTCTTCTAATTTTACTTTATTTTTAAAATTATTTAATTATTTGAATTTGAATTTCCTTCAATTTTGTAAATTAATTAAATAATTTATAATGATTTAACTAAATTATATTTTCTATTTTTATTCTAAATTAATTATATAATTTTAACTACTTAATAAATATTATAATTTGTGATTTCTTCTAAGTAATTGAATAATTTTGATTATATAATTATTTCTACTATTTTTCCTTGAATGCAGTAAGTAACTAAATTTTTAATTAATTATCTTTCATTATGTATATCTTTAATTAAGTAATATGCTTTGTTATTTTATTATATATCTCATCATATCTTCTTACATCTTTCTATTTTCTTTGCATATCTACTTTTTGAAAACATGATCCTGCTTTCAAATCATCTTTCTTATTCTTGGGAAAATCATTGTCTTCAAATTCTAGTGCACAAAATTATGTTTTGTGCTAAAACTTTGAGAGTGACATCATCAAGCATTACAAAAGAGAAGACAAAGAGTAATCAAGAGAAATGAGATTAATGTCTCAAAGGTATATTTCAGTTGTTAATCATTGTGTTACATGGATTGATTTCTTATTTTTATTGGTAGAACATAATATCACAAATTTGAGGGTTTTGCATGGTTAAACCTTATGATTATTCATGATCAAATTTACTAATCTATAATGAGCAATATGGAATGGAGGAATACATGACACCCTTTGTGATGAGAATGACACAACAAGTATTGTAGGTAAGAAGCGTCAAGAAAGGAAGGCATACCATCCCATCCCATCCATGGTATAGAGGTATATGAAAGATAATATGGTATATAAAGGAGGGAAGCACGATGCTCTTAATGTGAAAAACATGTTCGTGAAACTATAATGTACATGAGGGAATACATGATACCCCTAATGTGAGTGAAAATGCTAAACATATGGCAAGAGGAATAAAAAACTTAGAGGGGACATGATGCATCTAATGAAAGGATATGGTGATGAAAGCATAAATGATATAAAGGGTGAATTCATGAGGGACCTTAGTATAGTGTGCTAACTTTATAGGTATCTCAATAATAAATATGGAGTTTGATATATCAATGTAGGTTTAATGTATAAGCTCCAAAAAGCATGGTATGCCAATACCAAAATAGTGCAAAGAAATAATAGATAAGAAAATACAAGCATAGTGGTGAGGTAAAGTTATGGGAATGTCAAAAATTTGAATGTGTGACACTCAAGATTGATATTCATCATGTTTTATGTTTTAATTAAAGGTAAAATTAGGTTTTGAAGGGGCCCCGAAACTCTTTACAACCATATTTTGACGAAACTATGAAACCTGACTAAGATGGAACGCTACTAAGAAGTGTGCATTTTAAACCAGCAGCCCAGAACCAATAATCAAACACTAGCTAATAAAGATAAATCACTAAATCCCCAGCTGCCCAAAAAACATGCCTAAGCCTTACACCATTAAGTTTACTAGAGTTTTGAAGCTCCCCAAACACAAATCCATGGTTTTGACGTGGAACCTAGAACTCTCAAGACCAACATCATAGGGCATCCTCGCCCCAAAGCCTCCCTTAGACCTTAATAAAAAACACCCATTATTCAGGATGGGCCCTTGAAAACTATCAGCATCCACCTGCAAACTCCTACCAACTGCCAGCAAAGGAAAAATTAGAAAAAAAAAGAGGAGTGACAAGGACTCCCTCTACCACATCTTTGGTGAGAGATGATATACCCAAAATGATGAGGATAAACCAGCACCAAAGTAGTACCACCATCCCTAAAATAGTACCACACCACAGCCCACTCCACCATGAAAACCAAAGGGCTGACCCTCATCCATTTCCAGCTTTCCATCTTGTGACTAAATGTAAGAGGAGACCAAACGTAGCCCCAAGAAACCTTCATCCAGTAGCCATAGTCCACCTATATAGGCTAAGCCTCTCAATAGAATCTTCCACCTCAATAGGAAGCAAGGGAGAAGAAAGCTTAAGCAAGGAAGGACTCCACCACAAAGAAGCCATAGGAATGAACCCCACCTCAATAGGGGTATACTCTACCTCAATAGGAATATAGTACAGAGGAAAAAATGCAAACAAAGAGTCATCCCTGCAAGAAGAAACATCCAAGAACACGGGATGGACAAGAGCAAGGTATACTCCACCTCATGTTTTATGTTATTTCAACATTGAAACCCTCATTAGACCAAGGTTAGTCATTCTCAAACTATATCAATAACATAGTCTTATATTTTTATCGATAAATTTAATTTTATTAATATTTATAGAATAAAAAAAGTATATTAATATTTATAGAATAAAAAAAGTACATAAAACCAAATATCAAGAGTTTGCAACATAGTCCTAGACACCAACCACCCCCTAAAATCATCAACCTAATACATACATCAACTACAAAATATACATCTAAACCAAAATAACTACTCCTAAGTACTACTAGACCATTATGGCAGCCCCCCTATACAAACCTCAAAATGGGAGTAGTCTACAATACATTCAATTATCCACTATAAAATAAAATATCATACCATTATCAAAAATGTTATTCAAAAAAAGGCTTCCACAACAAAATTCTACACTACAGACCAAATACCAGATCTAAATCAACCACAAAATACCCTAAAACCCATATATACCCACTGAATGTACCAACATAGTATTCAACTATAATAATAAAAATAGAGAGAAAAATGGCACCAAAGGAGTGAAGTGTGTTATTATTTCCTTATTTTTCCCAAGGGTCCATTGACCCAATATTCTTCTGGACCATACTCCACTTGAGGTATTATCTCCATATTTTTGTGCTTAGCTTACATCCACATATTCTTCTTCTCTAGTTCAATGTCATAGACACAATCCTTCAGGAAGGCCTGACCAACAACTACACCCTCCCTCTGCTCTTGCACATTTGACACTACACTCTAGAGTAGAAAGGTTTTAAAATGAGTTTTCCCCTCGTTCATGATACACCAAAAGCCTTCCTTTACATGAAACCCTTTCCCTATTTCAACCATAGCTACAATTGCATCATCCCTTCAAACCACAACGTTCAAACACATGCTTTCATAATCCACATTGCTTCCTCTCTCGATCCCAATTATAGCTCCCATGCAAGAAGCATGGAGGATATATTGATATTAGCATGGTACTTGTGATCTAAGCTAAGAAATTCCTCTCCAAAAAGTAGGTGTATGTTTCTCTATAATTTTTTGTGTTGAAATAATGGAATGGTGTGTACTAAGAGGGGAGGGGTGAATCAGTACCCTTAAAAATATTATCACTTTAACATTTAGTAATCTTTACTTGCATTACTGACCATATTTCTTTTCAACCTTATTCATGTAATATCAAAACACAAATTTAATTGCATGTAAACATTCATAGATACATTCATGAAAAGTAGTTACACATGACACAAGAATTGGTAATGCAGAAAACCCCTGTTAGAAGGTAAAAACTGTGGTGGGGATGAAACCCACAAAGCTTCACTATGTGCAGAATGGAAGGTGTCGGTTAAGGCTATAAGTGTGATCACTTTTGATGATCTTACCCTATTAGGAGTAACATTTTAGACTGGTTAGGTCTACTCAGTTAAGATATTTTAACAACATTGTTAAGTGTACACTTGGTTAAGAGATTTACAATAAGATGGTTAAGTCCACCTTCTTAAAGGATTTCTTCTATTTTCTACAATTGTTAGAGAGTAGTCAAAAATACTTGTTGATATGATGGTATGCAATCTTGAATTTCTTAATACAGATCCTTTAAGTTCACATAATGTATGTATCACCTATAGTGATGGATGATCGCTTGTTATAAAGGGTCAGAAACTAGGCATAATCCTTTAACTCAGGGATTGGACATCTAACTAAGCACTTCATCCTCTTTATAACAAACTCATTTAATAGGTCAAACCCAGGGATATGTTACTTGAAATGGGCCAGCAAAATATATGCACCAAGAACATTCTCAACCAATCATTCTATAATTGCTGCAGGAAATAAATGCTAGAAAGAAACTATTCTATGGCTGCAGGAATTAAATGCTTTTGAAGGGAAACTATACTATTACTGCATGAAATGAATACTCGAAGGAAAGCTAAACTATTGTTGTGAAAGTAAACACTTGAAATTAAATGATGGAAGTGAATGCTGCTAGCAGGATGGAAGAGTGCACAAAATAACTATAATGCCTTAGTTACTCTGCCGCTCGGCCACAGGAAGCGGTAGTTGTCATGTGGTTTTGGCTGCAGGAGCTATTCAGCATAGGAATTGAAATAACAGAAATGCAGGAAAGCGAACTAAACTAAAATGAATCTAAATATGGATTCCTCACCAAGTGGGCCCCCTTGGGTGAGTACCCAGAACACTCAATTACACAAAACTAATCTCAACACTTCATTTTCTCATTAAAATGAATAACAGAGTACAGAGATTCTCATCAACAATAAAACAACATAATTGAACTATATTGCAACTATAATAATAATGCCCTCCTTCTCATGCAGAAGCGGGCTTTATTTAAAGGAAAACATCTACCTACTAAACTCAACATGCCCTTAAGAAAAGGCGGAGCATTTATTACAAACAACTAACAAAAAGGAAAGCTAGAAAGTAGGAAATAGAATCAGTTCAGAAAAGAGGAAAGAACTGCTTAGACAGTAGATCTAACTTCCCACTCTCTCCTAGATTTCATCAGGGAAATTATTGTGTTTTCCATGTCTTCGCTCAACCGTCTCCACCTGGATTAACCAAAAACCTTCCACTACTACTACGCTGATGTTTCATCCATGTGCGTCGGCTATAGGACCGAGTCAAGCATCTAGCACATAGACATGCTCACCTAAACAAGATGATGGTTGCTACTTTGATGTGATGCATTAAAATTATTAGGATAAAAGCATTCATGGAAAATAATCATTAAAGTACATATGCATTATCTATTGCTCAAATAGTCAGTTCATTCATAAAACATGATCATAATTCCATAGTAATAAACATAGCAGATTCATCTAGATAAAGCATATTAAGTAAGCATATGTACATGGCATAGGTTCAGTGGTTAACTACCACATATTAACAGTTTTAAAGCATAAATTCTTGGAGTAATAAAATAAAACATAGTAAAAGACCTATCAAAAGTTCTTCTAGGGTATCTAAAGTATACCATTAAAATGGCCTATCATTTTTCCCCCCTACGAAGACTAGTGCCGGTCCTCAGGCACTGAGACATTTTGGATCTTTGCAAGAACCCGAAGGTCTCCTTCTTGTGTTCTCTCCATCTTCATGTGTCTTCTTAGTTCCTATTGCTCATGTAGTTCATCATCCATATAGTTGTATAGAAGCCATAAAAGCAGAGGAGGTTGGAAGTTGAGTAGAAACCATCTTTCAGGCTGTGGCTGTCATCCCAGGTGTATATACCAATTAACACACTGCATTGCATCATGCGGGTTGATCAGACTGTGTGGCTCTTCCTTCTTGAGTGTCATAGTTATTCTCCCCCATCTCTACCTTAATCCCTCAACTACTTTGTCCCCGTCTGATAGTGATAATCTTTCAAATGCTGTGAAAACTTCCTCACGACTTTCCAGAATCCTTTTCCTGGGTGCAGAATCATGAAACCCATAAAAAATTTGCATCCAATCATAGTAAATTCATCATGGTGACCGGCTTTCAGGGTGAAGGGGCAATGAAATGGATTGTTCAAGGATTTTTTTCTTATGCAATTGTCCTCCATAATTAATTTAATTCTGGGTCCAAGAAAGGAAGGCAGACAAATGTATATCACCAACAAAAAAAGGGGGATTCCAATCAGTGTTAAAAGGAAAAACATAATTGTGAATATATAACTCACATAACAAATTCTCAACACAATCATGTGATGTATTGTATGCAGCCATAAATTCCTATGGGGTTCCTATGCCTGAGTTGAGATCCCAAAGGACTCTCATTAACTTAAATAGTAGAAATTTCTCCTAAAGGCATAGGGTATAAACCCGTGGTGGTGGTCTGCATTCTATTAAATTAGGAATTATGTCTGTATTATCATTTATTTTATTCTATAGGAATTCAATTTCTTGTTGTTTCCTCTTGAGCTCCCTTCTTAATTTTGTCTTTTCTAACTCCCACATTGACTTTTGATATTGCATTGCATTAAAATAGTCAACTGAGAGAGCATGACTAGTTATCTCTTCTAGTTTCCTATTTGGGACCAGCCTAGCTACTTGTGGGCCTTCCTCTTTCTTTGTAAAAACTGGCATGTTATCTAGAATAAGGGGTTTTCCCCCGTGATTGCCTCCCTTTAGAGAAGAAGATTCTCTTCCGACTCCTTTAGGTTCTTCTACCTCTGGTACTACACACTCTGCTTCTTTAACCACTTCAGCAGCTGCATGATCCTCTTCCATCATACACTTGCATTCTACAATTGGACTACCTTCTTGCAGTTTTTCTTGTAAGGGATCCTCAGAGGAGACATGAGAAGAGTCAACCGTAACAGGGGAGTCCTTGTGTTGTCTATTTGTGTAGTGTTCAAATGAACACTTTTGCGCAATGGAGTATCAATAGAAACTGCAAGATGCTTCTATGAAAGTTTTATTTTCTTGACAGGTGTGGCTGCATGAGAAATAGTAGAAATAGGAACATCTTGACTCATATATTATACCATCTTGGCCTTACCCTTACCCTTTTTATCTTTTTTCCAAGAAATTGTGGGAACCTCAGTTTCTCCGCTCCCTGAGGTAGGGTTTGGATGGCCAGATGGCACATTCTCCACATTAACTCCAAAAGGAGAAGGATTTATCAAAGCTTCATCTTGCTCAACAAATTATTCATCCTCATCAGGGTTATTCCCTTGTTGTTCTTGAGTTTTGGGTCATGGCCCTTCTCCATGCAACTGAACATGAGGCGCTACAATAAATCTGTCCTAGGACATGGGAGAGACATCTTGCAGTGACCTTTCCACCAAAAGCTTGATTAAACCATAGTGGGTCACTACATTCTATCGCCCCTTCCGTACCTCTTTAGCACTTAAATTCAAAAGGGCATAAAGAAAATTGGGAACATTTACTAAATGCTCATGTCGTAAATGGATCAATAATTTAAAGTGTACTACATGTAGGAAGGAAAAATAGGCTTCACAGGTAGTGTACCTGATAATATGAACTGCCAACTAAGGATACTCTCCTAGAAGAGATATATGCTTAACACCTTATTTGTTGTAATCTATTGGGGCATCTTCTGGTATAGAAAATTCCGCTCTGGCTATGTGTGCATCATGCCCATGTGGAAACATTTCTCCTATAGAAGGAAGTCCAGAGACTTCGGCAATTCATGCTTCAAAAGCTTCAATTTGCAACCCTTTAACATATGCAACTCCATTGTTGCAACTCCATCATGGCTTCATAACCATTTAACCTAACAAAATAGGTCAGCCACCCCACTCTATTAAAAACCTTAACACTGTCCTGGTCTTGTAACAATGCGAAGTGGTTTGCTGGTTCATGCTATATTGGAGAACCACCCATCTTGTTGTTTGAAAACTTCAATAATTTTTGAAAAACCCTCTTATTTCACTGCTACCATCAACTCTGTTTGCTAAAATGCTACTATTGTGCCTAGAATTTTGAATAAAGCTATCTAGGTTTCTGAGTAATGCAGACAAGACGCAAAAGAAATTTTTGAACTAGTGTTGTAAATCTAAGCTGGGATTTTGAGTTAAAAGATAGGGCTGATTACGCAGGGATTGTCAAATCATCATTTTTGATATGATGGCTTAGTACAACTCTGGTAGAAATAGTAATGACAAAGGATGGAAATTATGACAGTAGATTTGAAATTGACAGAATATTTGAGCTAATGGGATATTTTATTTATTACACACAAAACCTATTTACTTCCCCCTATGAAAAAGGTGACAAGTGTCCACACTTGCATGGAAAAGTATGACAAAATCATGGATGAATTGCTATATTAATTACAATGTACCATAATCATTTTAAATGAAGTAAAAAACTTTTTGAAACAATAAAGTAATGCGTACCTTGGAATATTATACCATTAAAGGCCCAAATCTTAAAAGATTTGATGACGTAGCCAGAGAAAAATTTTGAGTTGGTGCAATAATGAGGTGACATGAATGCATTAATGGTAGAAAAAGGTGATGAAAAAGATGATAGGATGACATTTTTATTATTGACAAGAAATTTTCATGGGAAATGAAAAATTTTATTATGACTGCATGTGAAAAAAATTTGAAGAGACGATCGGATCAAATAATTACTCTAGTTGTCTATAGGAATGCCCTCAGCAGGAAGAGGTCCTTCGGTTGCAGGAAAGTCTTTAGATGGAGGAGGTTATTTCATTATAGGAGGTCCTTCAGCTATAGGAAATTCTTTAATAGTAGGAGGAGGTTCGTCGATTGCATGAGGTTCTTTGGCTACAGGAGGTTTATCTGTGGTAGGAGAAATCTCAAACTGCCACAGGAAATCAGCCTTTGTCTCAGGTTTATGGTACAGGCGAAGCCTGTGACCATTCACTAGTAACTTGAAATGAACAGGGTCAATGTTGGATAACTAAACTACTCTGTTAGCATAAACATGTATAATCTCATAAGGGCCAAGCCAACATGTTGTAAGCTTACCTTAGGTTTCTTAAAATCTAGAGTCATACAAAAGAGACCAGTCACCAGGAGAAAACTGTTTGGAAAGGATATGAGAATCATGCCACTTTTTCTGTTGTGTCTAAACCAATTTTGTGTGCTGCAGGGCAGCTTTCCTTATCTCATCCAGCTAGTTAAGCTGTAGGATCTTGTTGTGTTGTGCTTCAGTAAGATCAATGTTGAGCTGCAATGTCATGCGTAAAGTCTTATGTTTGAACTTAATCGGCATCACAGTTGTTTTTCCATATACCAAATCAAAAGGAGTAAACCCTATTGTGGTTTTCCATGTAGTTTGATAGGCCAATACTTCTTCTTGGAGGTGACTGCTCTAGTCTTTCTTGTGCAACTAAACTATCTTTGTGAGGATAGCTTCTATCTCCCTATTGGTGATGTATGCCTGACCATTCGCCTATGGGTGAAAGGGGCTTGATTTCTGGTGGTGAATATTATACTCATTCATCAGAGTAGTAATCAATGTAGAGGTAAATTGAGCTCCTTGATCAGTGACTAACTCTCAGGGTACACCATAGCGCATGAATATCTCCTCATATGAAAATTGTGCAACTTTGTTATCCCTGGCATGCTTCATGGCTCTAACCTCCACCCACTTAGTTACATAATCAGTACATACAAGTATGTATGAATTTTCATAAGATGTAGGATTGATGGGGCCGATGAAATTGATTCCCTATTTATCAAATGGAGTCACTACGACCTAAGGAAAGAGTGGCATTTCATCATATTTAGTAGGCCGCCCCATCCTCTAACATCGATCACACTTCCTGGTGTAATTGGATGAATCCTTGTAGAGGGATGGCCAGTAGAAACCAGTGTTAAGTACCTTCATGGCTATCCTTTTGGAAAAAAAATGTCCCCCATAGGGCTCATCATGACAAGCCCATAGGATTTCATAAGTTTCATCCTCTCGAATACATCTTCTCAATACTTAGTCGGGGCCAGTATAGAACAAACAATCAGCAAACCATGAAAAGTTGAAATTCTTCTCTATTAGTAACCGCTTTTCCTTTGGAGAGAAGTGTGGAGGTACCTTTTGGGAAACCAGATAGTTAGCAATATTAGTGTACCAGGGAGCTTGAACTGCAATGGAGAATAGGTGGGTGTCAGGGAAACTATCATCAATTGTCATAGGTTCATTACCATTATGCAGGTGTGAGAGAAAATTGGCTACCACATTTGATCTACCTGGCTTATCTATGATGGTAATATCAAACTCCTATAGAAGCAATAGCCATCTAGCTAACCTCCCTGTTATTGCAGGTTTGTTAGCTAGGTACTTAATGGCTACATGATCCGTATGCACAAAGATTTTATAACCAGTGACATAGTGGAAAAATTTGTTTAGAGTATAGATAACAGCCAATAGCTCCTTTTTGGTAACTGTATAATTCAACTCAGCTCCTTGCATATTTATGCTAATGAAATAAATAGCATGTTCTAGAGTACCTTCCTTTTTGTCCAAGAACTACACCAATAGCATGATTAGAGGCATCTGTATGAATGTGGAATGGGAGGGTCCAATTAGGACCTTGCAAAATAGGTGCTTGAGTTAGTACAGACTTCAGCTGCAGGAAAGCTTCATCACAGTCTGATGTCTAGATAAATTCAACATCTTTAGTGAGCAATGAATACATAGGACTGGTCATCTTGCTGAAGTCCTTTATGAATCTTCTATAATACCCAGCGTGACCAAGAAAGCTTCTGACATCTTTATGTTTGGCTGTGGTAGGCAGATTCACAATGACTTTAATTTTGGCTAGGTCTACCTAAATGCCAAGAGCAGATATATAGTGACCAAGCACTACTCCTTCCTGCATCATCATAAAACACTTCTCACTTTTCAAAGATAGGTTGTGTTCTTTGCACTTGGTGAGGAATTTTTCTAGATTTTCCAATGCTTCCTCATAAGTTTCACCATAAGTTGTAAAGTCATCCATGTAGATCTCCATACAGTCATGGGAAATGTCAGCAAAAATGTTGATAATCGCCCGCTAAAAAGTAGTAGGAGCATTGCAGAGACCAAATGGTAAAATTGAATATGCAAAAGTCCCACATGGGCAGGTGAATGTGGTCTTTTCCTGATCCTCTAGAAGAATCCAGATTTGATTGTATCTATTGTACCCATCTAAGAAATAAAAGTATTTCTTCCCTACTAGAGAGTCCAGAACCTAGTCAATGAACGAAAGAGGGAAATGGTCCTTTTTAGTGGCATTGTTAAGCTCTATGTAATCCACACACACTCTTCACTTGCCACCTTTCTTAGGAACTATGACTAGTGGGGAAACCCACTGGTTGTCTGATATAGGGTATATGAAGCTGGCTTTAAGGAGTTTTTGGAGTTCGGCTTTAACTATCTCACAGAGGGCAGGGTTGACGCATCTTTGAAATTGCCTTACTGGGGGTTTATCCTCCTTTAGAAAAATCCTATGAGTGCATAAATTTGGGTCCAGACCTTTCATATCAACATAATCCCAGGCAAAATTTGTAGCATGTTTCTTCAGTAACTTGGTCAACAATGTTTGTTGCTGAGGAGTAATTTTGCTATTAATTTTCAAGCAGCATTCAAAGGAAACTTCTATTTGCTTAGTGAGCTCAACCATAGATGCATCAATCAATGAGGGCACTTGGATCTCATAGGGAAGCATTTGGAAATAGAGTTGGTTAGATATAGGAGAAGATAATTGGTAATCAGAGTACAATGACTGCAGGGAGTGGTTTTGGAAGGAATCATCCAAAGGGTCTAAGTTCGATCCATACTGGTCATGCATGATGTTGGTGATTACTATATCTTCCTCCTAAGGCTGCAGGAAGGGATCCCTTGTTAACATCATTAATTGGGAGACTAAATTAATAACTTTAGCTTCCTCTCCTACATCTATCCATATGGGAGAGGCTAATTCCATCTGAGGTTGATCAGGAGGATACAAGGCTAAAGTTTTGGTGTGCTAGCCATTAGAAACGGTCATATCTCCTGACCAACAACTGATATAGGCATTAGCAGTAGCCAGCCAAGGACATCCTAGAATAATTGGATAGCCTCCTAGGATAGCTTTTGGAAAGAGGATCATGAAATCTGCAGGGTAGGACCAAGACTCAAGGTCAACCACAATGTCCTCCACCGCTCCATCAGGATTTACAGTCAAACTGTTTGCAAGATGCAAGACGGTAGGTATATTTTGGAGGTTGGTGATAACAAGGCATTGCATAATGTCCTTGGTCATGACATTAATGGCGGCTCCAAGATCAATCAAGGCATTTTTTATAGCAGTCCCATTAATAATGACCTCGACAACAAGGCTACCAGGGTTGGAATATTTTGGGATGGTAAGCTTCCCTAACATGGTGTCTACCAGTTTGTCGAGGACATGGACAATCTGGGGATCCTTCTTCTTGCGAGAAGGATTTTTAAAGAAAGCTTCCTTGATGGATTTTCCATAGGTGGTAACATCTTTTATTTCCTGGAAAAGGGGAATTCATACGCTGACATTCTTTAGTTGGTCAAGGATATTGAAAGTTGCTTCATCAGTGGTTTTTGGATTGCTATTCTGCAATCTTTGCAGAAAAGGAGGAATGGTATGCTGATTGTCTTTAGATGGTGGTGCAGGGGTTACTAGAGTAGATAGATTGTTAGGTTGATTAGGCTCCTTAGAAGGCATTTTAGTAATTACATGAGGCTCAGGTGTAGGTAGAGTGGTACCAGACCGTAGGTGAATATCATCAAGTTTGATTACATACGCAGGGTATTGCATGGGATACTGAGATGGGTCTGTAGCATACACATTTTGTTGAGGTGGAGGAGGTTGATTATTGGGGTTTGGCTGTGGCTGTGTAGGTAACTAAGTAGGCTTAGGAGGCAGGATAGTGGCTACAGGAGGTGGCAAAAGAGCTTGCTATTATGGAGGATGCATAGGTGGTGGAAAAAATCCTTGTGTTTTATTTGGCTATTGTTGGTCACCTTGCCACTGTAGGTTTTGCTACCAATTACCCTATGGTGGCTTCCATGCCCCTTGAGGTTGTTTCCAACCTCTTTAAGGGGTTGGCCACTGTGGATTGGGGTAATTCTACCACTGATTCTGGGATTATTCTAGGGAGTATTTTAGTAATTCATGGGGGGTTTCCATTGATTATTATAAAAAGGACCACTAAATGAAAGAGGGTCTTGAGGCATACCTTTTCTCTATACCCATGGTCATCACTGAGCAATGAAGAACAACTGCTCATCCTATGGTTCAACTAGTTTGTAATCATTTGGCATTTGTGTAGTCTCCATGTTAGCAACTAGTTTGCATCTGTAGTCTCTCTTCTTCTATCTACAATGTGGATAGAATTTTTCTATCATGGCCTTTGCTTCCTCATGTTTCTTCTTAGCCTGCATGGTGTCCAGTTGAGTGGTCATGTTGTTAATGATATCTTTCTTAAAATTGGACAAGAGGTTGGTTATCTCTGTCCGTGAAGCACCAACACCATTGGACTTCCCCAAGGTGGACCTATTTCCCCTTCCTTTCTTAACAGCAGCTCTTGAGTACTTAAGGTAGATCTTCCAGATATCATCCCATGATGTCTGGGTGATATCTCCTCTAGCCATTAGGTCTAGTGCCTCTGTGCATCTATCATGAATGCCTCGCAAAAAGAGCAACTTCTAAGATTATTCATTAAGCTCATGCTGAGTATTCTTCTGCAAACTGAACATGAACCTTGATACATAATCCTCAAGACTCTCATCCTCCTTCTTTGACATCTTAAAGATTTCATCCCCTCACATATCATTTCCTTGACAGTTCTCCTTGTATTTTAGCAAGAAAGCATCCTTCATTTTATCCCAAGTGTGGACAACATCCTATCCTAAGCCCATAAACCATCAAAATGCAGACTCTTTAAGTGTTGTAGGAAAGAGCTTAAGTCTGTGGGCATCAGTGGTGTAGTCATAACTCCTATAAAGGATATCAAACTCAAAGATAAAGGTATTCGGATCCTCTGTGACAAGGCCATAAATTTTGGAAGAGAAGAAGAGGGAATATTCTTGAGGTTGTTACTATCTCACTGATTGAAGATGGGAAAAGGAAATGTAGTAGGATTGTCCATCCTTCATAGTAATTGAGGTGGATTTTGAGGTGGGTTCTAAGGTTGGTAGATGACTAACTGCTAAGGATTTTCTTCTCTAGGATTCTAGAGTTTTAAGTTGGAAAAGGCTTCAGCAAATAGATTGGCTTCTGGTTGTTCCTGGGAGAACCCACGAAAGTCACCCTCAGAAGATGAGGATGATGAAGGGGCTTCATGAAGCTCAAAAATAGCATCAAAAATTTGGCTTTCTTCTTCAAATAGGTTACTAGATGGATTTGGCAAGTACCTTCCTCAGGTGTCTCTTTGTCTATTATGCATGCAAATAGTATGGAATGTTGTGAATAGCAGTTTTTTTGTCAAGATAAGGCTTAATCTACTTAAAGAAGGAAATGAAAGAATGAAAAAAAATCCTAGGAATGGTTGAATAAGAACTAGGCTTGGCACCGTCCCTCGCAATGGTGCCAAAAATGATCGATTGTTATAAAGGCTCTGAAATTAGGCATAATCCTTTAACTCAGGGATTGGACATCCAACTAAGTGCTTCATCCTCTTTATAAGAAACTCATTTGATATGTCAAACCCAGGGACATCTTACTTGAAATGGGCTAGCAAAATATATGCACCAAGCACTTTCTCAACCAATCATTCTATAATTGTTGCAGGAAACAAATGCTGGAAAGAAACTATTATATGGTTGTAGGAAGTAAATGCTTTTGAAGGGAAACTATACTATTACTGCATGAAATGAATACTCAAAGGAAAGATAAACTATTGCTGTGAAATTAAATACTTGAAATTAAATGATGGAAGTGAATTCTGCTAGTAGGATGGAAGAGTGCACAAAATAACTATAATGCCTTAGTTACTCTGTCGCTCGGCCACAAGAAGTGGTAGTTGTCCTGTGGCTTTGACTACAGGAGCTATTCAGCATAGGTATTGAAATGACAGAAATGTAGGAAAGTGAACTAAACTAAAATGAATCTAACTATGGATTCCTTACCAAGTGGGCCCCCTTGGGTGAGTACCTAGAACACTCAATTACATAGAACTAATCTCAACACTTCATTTTCTCATTAAAATGAAAAACAAAGTATAGAGATTCTCATCAACAGTAAAACAACATAATTGAACTATATTACAACTATAATAATAATGCCCTCCTTCTCAAACAGGAGCGCAGCTTTATTTAAAGGAAAAAATCTAACTGCTAAACTCAACACACCCTTAAGAAAAGGTGGAGCTTTTATAACAAACAACTAACAAAAAAGAAAGCTAGAAAGAAGGAAATAGAATTGGTCCAAAAAAGAGGAAAGAACTGCTTAGACAACAGATCTAACTTCCCACTCTCTCCTAAATTTCATCAAGGAAATTATTGTGTTTGCCAAGTCTTCTCTCAACCATCTCCACCTGGATTAATCAAAAACCTTCCACTACTGCTACGCTGATGTTTCATCCATGTGTGTCTACTACAGGACTGAGTCAAGCCTCCAGCACATAGACGTGCTCACCTGAACAAGATGACTATTGCTACTTTGATGCACTGCATTAAAACTGTCAAGATAAAAGCATTCATGGAAAATAATCATTAAAGTACATATGCATTATCTATTTCTCAAACAGTCAATTCATTCATAAAACATGATCATAATTCCATAGTAATAAAGAGAGCATATTCATCCAGATAAAGCATATTAAGTAAGCATATGTCCATGGCATAGGTTCGGTTGTTGACTACCACATATTAACAGTTTTAAAGCATAAAGTCTTGGAGTAATAAAAAAAAACATAGGAAAAGACCTATCAAAATTTCTTCTAAGGTATCTAAAGTATGCCATTAAAATGGCCTATCAATGGATAATGCCTTTGTTCTACTTGATAGCCTTGAATCTTAGTTCTTCATAATTGAATTCTTCTTTTTGTGTCCTTATGCATGAAACTCTCTATTTGATCCATATATGTCTGTTGTGGCTACAATCATCTTCTGATTGATTACTACATCTATTTATACAATGTATTGACCTAATTAGGTTTCACACTTTACAATTGATGAAAGGTTTACAACTGGACCTTGATCTCCTAGTTTGCATGTTTACAATTAGTTAAACTAATTAAAAATATTACATATGCTTTACTTGATCCTCAAGAAATGGTTTTACAACTAAGCATAAACCTAATTATAAAACATAAGTTCTTTAGCTGATGTGTTTCTCATATCCACTTTTCTCAGGAATAAAATTGTCTCTTGGTAGACTGGTGCTCGGTGTGCTCTGTATTTTATGCTCAGTGACTTCTCTGCACTATGTTGTCCGTTTACTCTTTGAACTATCTGTCGGTGATAGTCTTATTTCAGTGCTCACTAATATCGGTGACCAATGTGCTTGTATGTTTCAGTGACCTTTGCACTTAACTATTTTGGTGACCATTGTATCTGACTGAATGTTGTCACTCGGTGATCATGTAACTGACAGTCCAAAAATTGTTTCCTTGTATACTACTGACAAATTATTATCCTTTAGGATTATCAATCTCCCCTTTTGGCATTAGTATCAAAAACTTATATGTGTAATTAACTGATGTGTTCAGTATATACGCCAAGTGTTTATCTTGTCAAATGACTCCCTCTATGTGCATGCATTGGTACAGTGTATGTACATGTGTTCATTTTTAAGGTATATACATTTTCCCTTATTTCATTTTCCCCCTTTGGATTTTCCCCCTTGTGTACATTCATTTTCCCCTTTTTTTAAAATAATGACAAAGATGTAGTACTTATAGCTTGTCAAATATGTGAGCATGTAGTTTTTGAATGTGTTCCATCTTCTTCTCCCATTGCTCCTTGAGGTGTTCCGGGGTCATGTGTTCCAAATTGATTCTTGTGTGTATGTCATATATACTCTCGGTGACTGACATTTCTAGGGTGGCAATCAATGTTTTTGCCGAAGTCATGTGTTGTTGCAGCAATATGAGATTCGGTAGTAATAGAGCTTGGAGCTCGGTTACATCATCTCTGATTTTTCTTTCAGTCTTTTATATTTCTAGTCTCAACCATTTTGATTCTACAATCTTCTCATAATGCAATTGGAATTTATTTTCCTCAGTTATGAGACTTTGTGCACTAGCCTTAAGATCTTCATCTATCTTTGCTATCTTTCACTATGCTCTTTAGTGAAGTGCTCTAGTGTGCATAATATTTGAACTAAGGTAACCACCTCTGAGATAAGAGGTTCTAATGAATTTACCAGTTCATAAAGTTTTACCTTGTTCTCTGCCACTTCTTGGCTGATTTTCTCGGTGAGCTTATATTGGTACTTCTCTTCTGTTTGTTCTTCTATGACCTTCTCGGCGTCCACAATGATTGGTGATTGCCTCGGTCAGAGCTAAGAGTTAATCAAGTATTGGTTCATTTTGATCAATTTCTATGTCAGGCACTATTTGCATTAGTATTTTCTTTGTTTTTTCTAGGACATGTGTGTTCTTGTGCTCCTTTTTGAGCTTGTCCTATATTGCCTTTCTTTTGCAGAGTTCTCCATACTTGGTCAGGGAATTGAGATCCAGTGTCCTTGGATCACAGTTGGGTATATCTATAATTTCATCAAGTGCTTTACTCTTCTTCTTCTTCTTTGGTATGGTGTTGGAAGTAGGGGAATGTAGAACTATAGCAAGTTCTTTCTCTGTTTCCTTTGATTTGGGTGACTTTGTGGGAGGTGTTGTTCCTTTGGTATGTTGCTCAGTATTGACTTGTTGGTCAGTAGTAGACGTCTCTACATCAGCCTTATCTTTATTTGCAACTTTGTTTGCCTCTTCAGTTTCCTTGGAATCACTCGGTTTCTCCTCTCCACTTGCATCTTTCTTCTCCTCATTTGTATCCTTTTTCTCCCCATGGTCATCACCTCTTTCTTATGGTATGTTTGCATTAGGCTTAGGTGTCTTTTCCTTTTCTTCACTAATGATATTGATAGCTTGTATCAATAAAGGCATGTGACCTGGTATATTTACCTGTGCAACATCCATTGTATTCTTTTCTTTTTCTTTCTTAGTGTAATCATTTACATTTTCATCATTCTTGGGATCATCATCAGAATCAATAAGAGTTATATATTTTATGGTGATCTCTATTGTATCCCCTAATGATTGTAATATTTGAGATAAATCATCCATGGCCTTGCTCGCCTATGTTTTTAAATCAACTAGAGTGATATCCTCAGTATCATTGATGAAGATTTTTTTTGGGCTCGGTCTGGCCCCCTTCTCTTCATAGAGAGGTTTCTTGGTAAGAGCTAGTACCTTCTTGGGGGAATTGAATATTTCATTCCAAATCTCATTGCTTTCTTTGTCAAGTTCTTATAATTTTCCTTCTAGTACTTTGTATGCTCTCATCTTTTCTAAAAATTTCTTTGAATGCTCCTTCATTGTTTCATCAATCTCTTCAATTGTTGACTCGGGTGGCATGAGTGTAACTAGGGATCTTTCCCTTAGTTGTTTCTCTATGTGCAGTGCATAAGTCCACCTTGTTGATATCTTATCATTAAGATCTTGTAGCATTTTCTTATTGAATTGTATTGGTACATACTTGTATGCAACCATTGTCTTAATTATGGCTTCTTCTATCTTATTCTAATCTCCCAGAGACAACGTTAACCATTGTCTAATCTTTCATTTTGATATGCTCCCTATGTTGATGATTGATTCTACAACTTCATCAACTGTATTAGGAACTTTGAACTTTTCATTTTGGATTCCTTGTTCCTTCTCATCTTGTTTAGTGTCTTCCTTGTCCTCTTTTCCTCTGATGTATCTCCTTCTTTGCCTTGGTGCTAATTTCCCAGTTTGAGGCTTTCTCTTCTGATAAGTCCTCACAACACCTTTCTTTATTGGTTGTGAGTCTGCATCTTTTGTAGTCTTACTCCTTGTCCTTGATGCATCTATTAGATTAGTAACCTTTTCTTTCTTGGCTAGGGGTGCATCAGACTCAGTAGATTTAGAATCACTCAATTTTTCATCTTCACCGATGGGTGACTATCCCTCGGTGATATCTTGTTTTGATTCTTCATCATTTACCAACAATTTCTTTTCAAGTGTTTTATCCATCTTTGTTTTCTTCTTGTCGATTTTCTTTACTACTAAGCCAGTTTTGATTCTAGACTTGGCTTCTTCATATGTTCCAAATATGCTCAATGATTTATCCACTGGTTCATTTAATAAGGCTTCAATAGCATTTGTGGCTTGATATTTGTTGATCTCATAGTCCAACGGTGGTAACCATGATGTTCTCGGTAGTGCAGGTTTGATGAGAGTGGAGTCGGTGTCCACCATAAAACATATCTCATCCTTATATTTCTCTACTAGTTGAGCAAATTCTCATCCTTTTCTGCATCCTAGTCTTAAATGTGGCAAAGTAGTCATCCATTAACGGTGTGAAGTTATCTCCTAATGACTTAATGAAGTCACTTATCTATGCAATAATGGGTCAGTTTGTGTCCCAAGTGACATTACTGATAGAATGAAATAAATTTTGAAAATAGAAGAATATGCACATAAGGAGGGAACCAAACTTACATGTATTAGATCTGGAAAATCTAACTGTTCTCATATTTTCTTCTAGTTACTTTAGTAGCAGCTCAGATATGTCCAGTTGTAGTCCTTTCTTCATAATTTTATATGCAGTATCAACTACTCTACATGATATGTTATTCATTCTGATAGCTTGGAATATTTAATATCACGCCACATATGCACCAAATTTCATCTCGGGGTCGGTGATTGAATTAACCTTCAAACCTCTGTCATCCCACTTGGCTTTAGTGATATTCTCAATTTCTTCTTATTTCATGTGCTTTAGGGCCTTACCCTTCTCGGTTATGGGGTAACCTGTCACTATATGGATCACATCCCTTGTGATTGGTTTTGGTTCATCCAACCATATTTTCCTATCATGTACTCGGCTAAGTACTATGTGAATCCACTCAGTTTTGAACTCTTTTGAGAACAGTAGGGTATTGGTTAACCCTTTCACCTCAATGTGTTTGTGTTCATTTTTCAGTTGTCCATCCTAGCATAGCTTCTTATAAGCTTATTCAATATCAAGATTTCCAATCTTTGTAACCTTGCAGTGGATGTATGCTTGGACATCTTCAATCAGCAAAACCCTAGGAGGTATACTCGAGAATGCTCCTTGGTCGTCGAGTTGAGAAGCAACCTCAGGGAAAAATTTATACTTAGGCTCTTCATGGGTTGTGTTCTTGATTAGGTTGACCTTCTTGTCCTTTGTGTTCTTGATCTTTGTGACTTGCGAGGTAATTTCCATTATTCATGAAATTAGGGCTTTCTTTGTAATGAATTGTGAGCTCGATAAGTCTTGGTACTTATGTGATCTTTGTTGAAAATGATAGGAATCTATTGGAGTTGCCTTTCAATCTATTGTGAATCAATCTGCAAACTTGTCACTTTCATTCTCTCTTCTTCATTCTTTTGTATTCACTTTTTGATTGGTGAATAAATGAGATCTTTGATGCCCTATTTATAGAAAATAACCTAAATGGTGCATTTAATGTGTTAGCTACCACTCAGTCGATGAAACAAAGATGCTTAGATATCATACCAAAGTTTTCATCCTTAGTGAGAATACAACATTCAGGGTAAGTGAAAACTTAGTTTCACTTATCACATGTTCACCGATGGTGCTTGGTATGTAGCAAAGACTTGATTTTCTTTCATGTGTTTACCCAAAATGCTTAGTTTATATTGACAACTTGGTTTTTATATATACATCGACGATGCTCAGTATGTATTGACCAACGAGATTATATTCACAAAATCATAACAAGTAATACCATAGTGCATCTTCATTTATGCTAATTTAGTATATTATCAATGAGTATTGGAACTGATGTAAAATATAACTTTGTAGAGTGCAGTTCTGTACTTACTTGTTTTGCTTAGGTGGGGGTGGTGATATCACCAGATCCATTGGATGAGGTGTCACCAATTGTAATGCTTGGTCTAGAATCATCTTTTCTTCAATCTTTCCTCTGCATTTGATTTCTCATTCTCCTTGTATCTTCAATAGTATTCCCATTAGTAAAAGTGTCTGTCTCTGTCACTTGGTCTCTGCAATCCTTCCTTAGGTGACCAACCTTATGATAGTGTAAGCATGTCATTCCGGAGTTAGTCTAGTTCCTTGATATTTGTATCCATTTCCTCATGCAATTTTAAGCTATGTGTCCATATCTACCACATGTTGTGCAATTTACCCATGTGTTGTAATCCCAAACATATGATTTACTGACTCTTCTCGGTTTATAAGCATTTTTTTGTTCTTTTGGTTTTGATGCTTTCTTTTTCTTCTTCCTACATTCATGAGATGTGTGTCCATACATTTTTCAAATAGAATAATATTTTTCCATGTAGGATTCCTTCTTTGGTTTTTTCACCTTAGATTTACAATCATGTGCTTTATGTCCATGCTTTTTACAGTTATAACATTTACCTATGAAGGTAGAAGTGGATTTAGGAATACCTTTAGCTTTTTTCCTGCAAACATTTTATGTGTGTTCTAGTTTTCCACAGTGATTGCATGACTGATTCTTTGCTCTTGGATTTGTGTAAACATCTTTTTGATCAGCCTGGTTTGATGATTCTCCATGCTCGGTATACCCTAAACTAGTATTGTTGTTGAGTCTTCTTTGACCATTAAAAAAATCATCCATTCTTTTACTACTTTCTTCAGCTTTCTTTATCATATCATTATGTTGTTGTTGAATCCTTACTTCATGCTTTAGTTTCTTATTTTATTGTCTTAGTTCACCAATAGCTTCCAATTTCCCATTTATTTCTATGTTTACTCGGTTGGCCTCATGACTTATAAGAACTATTTGATTGGTGATCTCATGATGATGTTCAGTAAGTCTATGTATTTTAGTCTATCTCTCTTGCAACTTCTCAGTGATCTTCCTCATGTCATCAATAGCTAATGTTCTTTCTTGTTCAGCTTGTCTATTATTATTCATAACATCATTCATTATTACCATCTGTGTCTCTTGACCAATTTGCAGTACCTTTACTTGTTCAGTCAAATGTTGATTGATTTCATTTAGGCTTGTAATGCTTCCTTCAAATGTCTCAGATGTATTGCAAGATGTAGATCCTGATGACTCAAACAAATCAAGTATCTCTTCTTCATGATAGTTAGTTTCATTATAGTGAGATGCCATGAATTTTCTTTCATCCAGTAGCTCTCTCATCTTGATTCTTGCTTCTTTGTATTGTTCATAGAAGATATGTATCTGCGACTTATGATTCTCAATATTCTTATCAAGCTTATACCTAGTTTTTGTATGATCTTTTCTCTCAAGTGATTTAAAATTTTCCAAATAAGAGATCTAGCTCTGATACCCATTGTCAGAATAATGGAATAGTGTGTGGTGAGAGGGGAGGGGTGAATCAGTACCCTTAAAACTTTTATCACTTTAACCTTTAGTAATCTTTGCTTGCATTACCAACCATATTTCTTTTCTACCTTATGCATGTAATATCATAACATAAATGTAATTCCATGTAAACATCCATAGAAACATTCATGAAAAATAGTTACACATGAAACAAGAATTGGTAACGCAGAAAACCCTTGTTAGAAGGTAAACACTGCCATGGGGATGAAACCCACAAAGCTTCACTATCTACAGAATGGAAGGTGTCGGTTAAGGCTACAAGTGTGATCACTTCTAATGATCTTACCCTATTAGGAGTAACATTTTAGACTTGTTAGGTCTACTCAGTTAAGAGATTTTAACAACACTATTAAGTGTGCAATCGGTTAAGAGATTTACAATAAGACGGTTAAGTCCACCTTCTTAAAGGATTTCTTCTATTTTCTACAATTGTTAGCTAGTAGTCAAAAATACTTGTTACACTGATGGTATGCAATCTTGAATTTCTGAATATAGATCCTTTAAGTTCACATAATGTATGCATCACTTATAGTGATGGATAATACCTCTGTTATGCTCGATAGCCTCGAATCTTAGTTCTTCATAACTGAATTCTTCCTTTTGTGTCCTTCTATATGAAACTCTTTGTCTGATCCATAGATGTTTGTTGTGGCTACAATCATCTTCTTCTAATTGATTACTACATCTATTTATACAATGTATTGACCTAATTAGATTTTGCGCTTTACAATAAAAACTCTATGATCAAAGGTTTACAACTTGACCTTGATCTCCTAGTTTGCAAGTTTATAATCAATTAAACTGATTAAAACTGTTACATATGCTTTACTTGATCCTCAAGAAATGGTTTTACAGCTAAGCATAAAGCTAATTATAAAATAGAAGTGCTTTAGCTGATCCACTTTTCTCAGGAATAAAACTGTCTCTCAGTAGACTAGTGCTCGGTGTGCTCTGTAGTACGTGCTTGGTGATGTCTCTAAACTATGTTGTCAGTTTACTCTTTGAACTTTCTGTTAGTGATAGTCTGATTTTGGTGTTCATTGATATCGGTGACCACTATGCTTTTCTGTTTTGGTGACCTCTACACTTAACTATTTCGGTGACCATTGTGTCTAACTGAATGTTGTCACTCGATGATCATGTAACTGACAGTCCAAATATTGTTTCCTTGTATACTAATAACATATTATTATCCTTTAGTATTATCACTCTATATATTATCCAAAGAGAATACATTCTTTATTCACTTCACTAAGATTTCCCCTAAAAAGCATTGTTTTTGGCAAGTCATGCGAAAGGAAAAGTTGGCTTCCATTGGAGTTTCAATCTGTACCAAAACTCACACTTGCAAAGAAAAATACCTGAGAAATATATAGAGAGCCATAAAAACTGAAATATAAATCATGTCCTTGCATGTAGCTTGAAGCCATAATTAGTACAAAAGGTTATTAGTATAATGGCACCAAGTATCCTCAGGGAACACCTTGTCACCTCATTAATTAGTGATCAACAGTTCACCCCCCACCCAAATACATATACACCACACTGGATCATGCCAAAATAATAAATGAAAGCCCATGTATTATTTTCCATGATATCATTGTGAAGACAAGTCCAAAAAATATTAATCCAAATACTCAGCCAACCATGAAAAATCATTAAGTACACAACCAATGAATAAATTTGGTCCCATTCAAAAGAAATAGGTAAAACTTAAGCATGTATAAGGGCCTTCACAAATCATTAATGGTCATAAATTTAAATCTTCCCCTCTTTTAAATTCCCAAAAAAGGATGAAAGCCACCACAACTAAAGATTAATACCTTTGAAGTCTTCAAAGACATGATGACATATAACTGATTAAATGGTTGACTATATTAAGTTGAATATTATGCAAGACATTAAATAAGTTAATAGTTTGTATTGTCATTGATGTCAACTTGATATCATCTGTTTGGTCATGCCAAAGACTTCAGAGAACCAATGGAATAAAGGTTATGCTTTCAGAAATGCATAAAAGTCAAGTATTCACTAAGTGACAGAATACACTGGCGGAGTGCACACCATCGGTAAAGACAGAGATTAAAGTCACAGTGATGCCCGACAAGTAGAAGACACTATTGCCTGATGAAGCAGAATCACATGATGCCCGATGAGCTAAAAATAGTGTTTTCCAATGAATGGAGATCCTGAAGCTAACTGAAGCGACACCGACAGAACTGACAGTTGTCACCGGCGACGAACTGCAAAATTGACCGACAGAACAGAGAGATCAGAAAATGACAAAATATCTAGCTGGCAGAGCTAAAGGATAGACTTAACTAGTTGTTTTATTTGTTTTATTCAACCACAATTAAGTAAGTGATTTGTACATTTGGAAAGAAGATAACTACAAGATAAATCAGGAGTTAAAGCCATAAATCAATTTGGCTGGATTATTTTTCACGCCAAGAATCAAGAATCAAGAAGCTAGAATTAAGGAAAATCATGTTTGTTTAAGAGACAAGTATAATTCATTCTCTGGGGTGGTCAAGAAGAAATCAGATACATGGGGGAGTGAACTGATAGAAGATGTTGAAGAGAAACTGATGAAGGATTAACTTCATGCAGTCCTGATCAATCAAGGTAAGGGAGAGCTAAAGAATTCTGCCGACACCGACGGACATAAAAGCACAGAATCATAGAGTAGAAAGAGTTAAGTACAAAGGAATTGTATTGATACATTGATCAGAAATATATTGTAAGTAAATAGATCTGAAAATCTACAATTCAGTTGCATTAGAAACAGGTCATTTTTGTTTCAGTTTAACCACTGAAGCATTAAGTCTCTTAACAGAGCAGGACTTAACAGTCTTTTGTAATTGAGGTATATCCTAACAGATTACCAGAAGGTTGACTCGTGATAGTAGCACCAATCTTACCTAAAGCCTATTGACAGTCTAAGAAGGAGGCTGATTCAAGGATGGTAGTAAGATTTGAATAAAGCCTATTGACAGTCATGAGACTGATTCAAGGATGGTAGCGTAGATGCCAGATACTTAGTGACAACCTATGTATTGAAAATCCTCTAACAAGGTCACACTTAACAGTGTGTTTGTAACCTTTAACAGGGTTGGCTCCTAACAGGGCTCACTTCAGAAGAGTGAAAATTTGGGGTACCGGTCCCAGTGGTTTTTCCCTTAATAGGGTTTCCCCGTTAAAATCCTTATGTTATATGTGTATGATTTATTAATTTACTATTTTACATTCTGCATATGCATTTATGCATTGACTGGTATACTCTGCATATTTACTGAGTATCGGTAAATATAGTTTACTACTTATCGGTTATCAAGGAGAAACGGGATAGACAAGGTAAACCGACAGACAGTTATTTGTTTCAAATATTTCAAAGGCATGCATCTTGTTGGGACTTAATAATTAGAGAAGTATTGATTAGTGGATTAAATTGGATAAATAATTGAGGACGATGATTCACCCCCCCCCCCCTC
>MU227529.1:2580486-2594155 GCA_018584345.1 Thuja plicata | reverse complement strand
CAAAGACCCAAGTAGGTCCACAAAACTCTACCAAATCCCTCACACATGAAAATAAGTCCACACAACTCCATCAAATCTCCCAAACATGCAGGATAGCCAACTACCCTGGGATGCTCCTGCATCAGGTAGTGTAGATGCCAGATACTTAGTGACAACCTATGTATTGAAAATCCTCTAAAAAGGTTACACTTAACAGTGTATTTGTAACCTTTAACAGGGTTGGCTCCTAACAGGGCTCACTTCAGAAGAGTGAAAATTTGGGGTGCCGGTCCCAGTGGTTTTTCCCTTAACAGGGTTTGCACGTTAAAATCCTTGTGTTATATGTGTATGATTTATTACTTTACTATTATACATTCTGCATATGCATTTATGGATTGACTGGTATACTCTGCATATTTACTAAGTATCGGTAAATATAGTTTACTGCTTATCGGTTATCAAGGAGAAAGAGGACAGACAAGGTAAATCGATAAACAGTTATTTGTTTCAAATATTTCAAAGGCATACATCTTGTTGGGACTTAATAATTAGAGAAGTATTGATTAGTGGATTAAATTTGATAAATAATTGAGGCCACTGATTCACCCTGNCCCCCCGCCCCCCCCCCCCCCCCTCTCAGTTATTACTAACAAGACATATCAAAGAGCTTTGAAAGACACTATCGATTTCAATAAAGTATCAGCTATCTAATTGCCTTCCCTTAGAATATGTGTGATTTAAATTTTTAAAAGTATGCCAAATTTTGACAAATAATATCAATGATCTTAGAGATTCCCCACACATGAACCTTCTCTTCCAAAATGACATTGACTCTTACCTGAGAATTCCATTTCAAATGAATCTAATCCACCTCAATCTCATATGTCAATTCAATTGCTATAGGGTTTCCATCACCTCTACATCATTATTTGTTTCATCCATGATCTTTCATGTAGCCAAATCTACTATGTTACCCTTCATACCATGTGCCACACACCTTATACCGAGGGGGCCTAGATTTGCTTTGGAGGCACCATAAAAATAAATTTTAATCCATCCTTGGTCTAGCTTTGTCGATTGTATACACTCCTTGGTCCCATGAATAGGATTAACCCTAAACTACCCATAAATATATAGGACCTTAAGAAGGGGCCAATCCTTTTGCAAACCTAAATCAAAAAAGCCAAATCAATACTTTAGAGCACTTTGGGATACATTGGTTGTATTGATAAGTTATAAAACTAAATTCTCATTGTGAATACATATCCTATCCACTCCTTCCCATTTCTTATGAAAAATATGCCTTTTGTGTTCCTTCAATAATTCCCAAATAATGGAGGTTGGGTATTTTTACCAAATGCATGAAACCAAAGATTTAATTGATCAATTTCTCCAACCTTGAAACATCTACAAAAAATATTTAGGAAATAGAATTGATCGATTCAGTTTGTGTAGTACGTAGAACAAATATTGAGAAGCAAATTTTCAATGTAATAGAAAATCATCTTTTGTCTCCTCAACTTCATTACATAGAGGACACTAGAAGGGACCATGAAAACCCAAACTTAATAGTTTTTCACTAGACATAATTTTATTTTGTAAATCCAACTATGCAACTGAGCTAGCTTTTGGAAAACACTATTTATTCCATACTAACAAATACAACCATCCTTCATCCCTCTTATCATCTTCAAGAAGTTTACACCCAATTTTAACCAATTATTCACCTTTTTTTGAGCTACACCAAATAATCTCATCCACCCCTCTAGACAGAAGGAAATATATACTTTCTAAAATCTATCTAAAGTTGTTTAAATCCTCATTGTTAAGGTTCAATTCCTCATAATTCTTCCATTGTCAATTTTTTTATAAGTCATCCTCACTCTTGATGATTAAATTGACAACTTTCTTGCCCCAAACCCTATCTATGGAACTTCTAATTCCCTCAAAATGCTCCTCATATAATATTGGAAGGAATTCCTAAGAATCATAACAAAAATTAGCCTTCAAGCCATTGCCTAGTTTCTAAGTGGTCATGTATGTGATCACATGCCTACACCCTATCAAAAAATCCATATAGATGAACCTTTAGGAGGGTTTATAATTGTCAAAATTCTATCTTGTTTCATTCTATCCAAATATTTATTTCTTAAAATGTTAGCCCACTTCTGATCACCTTTCTTTTACAATTGCCAAACTAATTTAGTCCCTCGGGCATCATTAATAAGATCCCATTTATGAAGGCCAACACCTCAAACATCCTTGGGTATATAAATTGTATCCCAAGAATAGAGGATGATCTTATCCTTATCTTGGATATCATTCCAAATAACTTCCACATGTTTTGTTTGATCATTTTAAGTATATTGCAAGTGATTTTCAAATAAAACATAGAATAGATGGGGATAGCAAAGATAACAACCTTTAACATCAAAATCCTACCTACTGATGAAATCCACCATAATTTCCAACCTTGAATTTGATTCACACAATATTTCACTACTTTGTTCCATACTAAGGAGAGTACCAGATCTAATATTCAGGATTCTACAAATCGCCCTTTGTTTGTCAACCTTGGTAATGAAAAAAAAGGCTCCAATTTATGCTAGTTAATTTTATGCCTTAATGTCTCACTATACCTATCCAAAGTAGCCTTCATACATCTAGCCTCCTTGAGAGAATTTCCCCCCAACAACAAAGTGTCATCAATGAATTGTTGATGAGACATAGTCTCCACACCTAGAGTAATTTTGACACCCTTCTATGGTTCATCTCTACCATGATAATGAAAAGGAAGGGAAAAAGGGAATCACCTTGTTTGATTCCCCAAGAAGACTCAAAAAAACCTTGCAAGTTACCATTAACAATCACCAAAAAATGGGGATTACCAATACAACTTCAAATCCAAGCGATCCGGTCTATATGAAATCCAAAGGCATGAATAATTTGGAGGAGGAAATCTATGTTCATTTGGTCATAAGCCTTTACAATATCCAACTTTACCATAAATCTATCTATTTTTGTCTTCTTCATGGAATGAATAGCCTCATCTGCAATAATAATGCCTTAAAAATAGAACGATCTGGGACAAACCCACTATGATCCTTAGATATAATAAACTTGAGAACCTTTTTAAGTCTATTTAAAATCACCTTGGAGATCACTTTGTAAACCACATTGAACAATGAAATAGGCCTCAATTTGTTAAAAGAAGTTGTGGCCTCTTTCTTGAGAATTAAAGCAATAAAATGTTCTTTAAATTCTTGCACATATAGGTTTCAACTCTAGATTCCTCCATAACCCCCTCATATCAAGCTTAATAATATCCCAAAAATTTTCAAAAAAAAAATGGTAGGGAAACCATTAGGAACTAGGGCCCGGTCCCCTCCAAAACCAAATTTTAAAAAAAAAACAACCTTCTTGAATTTATCTAAACATGTAGATTTAAATAGAAGTTGGTTTTGTTCCTATGAAATAGTGGATGGAATGACTTTGGAAAGCTTCTATAGCAAGATCATCAAATCATTATTAGAACCACCCAACAAAAAAGAAAAAAATTAACAACTTCCTTATCAATGTCATCCTTTTTCATTAGTAAAACACCATCAGATAATGAATCTCATAAATTTTATTTTTACATCTTCTAGCCTTCACCAAAGTATGGAGGAACTTTGTATTTATGTTCCTAGATTTAAGCCAACATTCCTTGGACTTTTGATTTAAAAAAAATCCCTCTTTCACTAGAATCCTTAACAGCTCTTGCAATAAAGTGTTCTCCTTAACAAAGTTAGCCTCAAACATCCCATAAGAAATAACCCACTGATTAAGAGTCTCGATATCACCTTCCACTCATGTTTTTTTTTTGCAAAAAAAATCTTAAAGCACATCCAATTCTACATCTTCACACTATCCTTCAAGAACTAAAGTATTTTGAAAAAAATGAAAACATTCTTACCATGTAAGGTAGGGGCATTCTTCCACCAAAAGTTAATCAAACTTGGAAGGTTGTTGTCTCATAGCCACATTATCTCAATTTTTAAAGGGGAACAAATTGGAACTACATCATCCTAGAAATGCAAGGAAATGGGAAAATGATCTGATCCAAAATAAGGCAAGATGTGAGCTTAAAAAATGAATAGATGTGAAGTCCAATCCCCTGAAATGAAAAATATATCTAGATTATCTACAATATTGGAGAAACCACTCTTAAAATTCATCCATGTGAATTTACCATTCTTAAGCACAACTTACACCAAGCTCTAACTAGTAATAAAGGCTTGGAAATCTCACTCAAAACTTGAATCTTACTATACCCACTATTCTTATCAGAAGGAAATAAGGTCGCATAAAATTCTTCACCCATAATTATTGGGGAGAAACCAATCTCACTAATACACTTCCCCGGGAATTTCCATAGGGCCCACTTATGACCAGTACCTATGAGCCTATAAATATTAAAGAAGAAAACCTCTCTAGGGCCACTATGCATCACTAATTTAACAATTTTCTAGTTAGGGCTTTTATTATTTTTAAAGGCTTCACCCAAACAAATATTCCACAAAAATTCAAGCCCTCCCAATGCCCTATCAACATCTATACAAAAACCACTCCAATTCTTCCATTTGAGGACTAGGAAATAAAAATCAAATTTACTCAACTTAGTTTCTTGTAACATAATGATATCCAAATGTTCTTTGTCAAGGAAATTTTTGATTGGGCACCTTTTCTCAAATTAATTGAAACCTCTAACATTCCACATAATGGACTTCATATCTCCTTGGGAAGGTAAAATCCCTTCCTGAATTTGAACTTTCTTTTCCCTTTGATGTTGTTTGCAACTTCCAAATGAACATGATATGGTTTACGATCCCTTATCCTCTTCTCACCTACATTGGTATCCTTTTGTTTTGATAAAGTTTGACAAATAGTCCTTGCTAGGAATAATAGTCCACAAGCACAATTGAGAGGGGGGTGACTCAGTTGTGATACAAAATATTAAACTTTAAACTTTATAAACCAAAACTTCAATGCAAATGATAACACAATAAAAGCCAACAAATTACTTGTTGTCGAGGAAACCATGTTAAAGGTAAAACCCTGGTGGGAATTAGCACCCACAAATTATGTACTGAGAGTATAGTATCCATGTTAAAATATTTAGCCCTGTTAGGAGCTTATTACAACATTACAGTACATAGTCCATGGTAAAGGACAAACCCTGTTAGGAGTCAAGAGTATCAGTGGGCTCACTACCCAGGCACACTTCCCAAAGAAGGTTAAGACCACCCTCAAGGATTTACAATCCAAACAAGTGTATATATAAAATATACAATCTAGTGAACTGTCTTTGCTTGGTCAGTTCCAATGAATTATTCTTATCACAAAATCTGCTCTACATCCAACATCCAAACAAGCCTCACAGTTTTCACACTTCTCTGCCTTTCCAATCTCTACCACATCTTTTCAAAAGAAAAGATATTTTATTTATACCCTATTACAATAATTTATTAGGTCGGCCAATTAAGCTTTCCCAATATACAAATAATTGACTAGATCAACCACTTAAGGCTTTCCAATATACAAATAATTATTTAACCCCTTGTTAAGATACACACGATATATAAAAAAAGTAAAAATCAATTAAAATACATAAGATATACTCCAATATATGCAATCCACACTCATAATCCATAATACACACTACATATCTAAATTCGGCCATCAAATAGGTCTCCTCCAGAATACACGCCACAACTGACGTCACCAATACTCTCACAACTATCGATCAACAACAAACATTCCTTAATGTGTCCTTTATCATTCCATAAGCTTGCATCCCCTGAAACATCTTCTCCTATAAGATATAGCCAAAACACAAAGACCTACTCTATCCAGAATTATTGTCACAGTCCAGAAACCAGTCTTCACTAAAACATATGTAACATCACGAATATGCAATATTAAGCCAATCGACCTTAGGAATAAGGTCATCACACATCATTCTTCATATCCTTGTCTTCAATTGTTCTAAATCATCCGTACAGTGTCCGTACACTTCTGTCAGTTATCATAACCAGTGTGTTCTCTCCATAAAAACATATGTTGACATCAGTGACAAAACATGAATATCAATAGCATAAATTGTACCCAAATTTGATATCATCCAACAGTCCTTTTCTCCATATTTTCTACCTCATCTTTTAGACCACAGTTTTAAATATTTCTCAAAGGATCCCTTCTTCACTTCCCCACTAATGGACTGAATTGGGGTAGCAGGGTATGAATCAAAATTCTTCTCCATATTAGTCTTTTCTAGACCTAGACCAATTTTTGATCTCAAGTCACCAACATTAGAAGGGGGGAATGTAAAGAGATTCTCTTGGGAAAACATACATTTTTTTACCACAAATTCACTTCCTAGATTAACCAAAGATATTTGTTACTTAACCAAGCCAAATTATATATGTATAGCCTCTAGAGCTCTATAACTACTTGCATGTTGAACATCCATAGCCACTGACCGTCCATCATCATACCTGGGCTCTTAACTCTCTAAAGGAGGGGGAATGAGAGTCACCACCTTGTGAAAAACCTCCTCAGAGTCCAAAATCAAGTTACTATGAATCTTGTTAGAATCCTCCCTAGGGAAAGGTGCATTTATAGGAATAAAAAACATTAATAAATACCCCCCCCAATCCTTTTGACTTCTAAAGCTGCCCATTAAGCTCCTCATTATCCTTCATTTGGTTATCTATATTTGTCACTGATTGGACAAAAATATTTCCATCCTCGGCAAGCATCGATGCATTGAACTTATATGCCTGAGTATCAACAACACCTCCCTCCACAAATATGCTAATTATACTATTACCAATGAGAGCTATCATTGCACCATTACCCTCTCCTACTAGCTATGGACTCACTTGTTTAGAAATCATAGTCTCAATATTGTTACCTTGAAGATCACATCCTATATTTAACTCCACCCTTAGTATATTATTAGCACAACACATATTTGGGTAACCATCAAGAGCATGCCCCTTGAGTCAACTCCATTGGTTCAGAGTTTTTGGACACCATATCATCTTGTGGTTCAATAATGGATGATCTTTCTTGGCCTCTAGACCTATCCTTATCTCTTTTTTCTTCCTCTTATCCATTTTCTCACATAAGAATCACTTTGTGCATAAAGGCTTCATTTACCTCCATCTTGACTTTAAGAAATTTGGAGCATTCCCACTCTGTATGGTCAACTTTTTTTCTAGATTTTCATCTCTCCATATATTCCTCTGGTTCAATGCTTTGCTTCTACACACCATCATTTGTGACCAATTGTACCACTTTTAGGAGTGGATGAGTTGAGCTCCATCTAATACAGATTCTAGAGTACATCCAAAATTCTTTACTTTCCACTCCTTCCCCCACTTGATAAACCTATCCAATTTAATTCCTATCATCCTTAGGGATTCCAAGTCCCAATATTCAAAGAGAAGGTTATAAAACTAAATCCAAATTGGTACCTCCTCTATTAATACCTTCAAAGGGTTGAAATTAGGCTCATCCTTAATAAAGACGCCCATATCACCCATTATGTGTGGACCATTAATCAAAATCCATTGTCTCTCTCGATTTGTTTGACAAATAAAAAAATAAAAGGCATTTGGGAGGGTTTTGAGTTCTACTTTAAAGGGCCAAGGCTCTTCACACCATTTTCAAATTCTAGATAAGGTCGACCAACCATCAACTCACTTCATAAAAAAAAACTATTTTCTTTCAATCACAAGAGAACATCATTCCAACCTACATGTTCTAAATTAACCAACACACAAGGATTTTTATCTAAGACAAAACATAATGTTGACATACCAGCCTTATTGAAACCTTCTTTGGACCCTCCTTTGGCTTTACCTCCTTCAGACTCCAAAAAAATTTCTCCAACATATTCTAATTTGTAATATGATTCTCCAAGAAAAATTTATATCCATTCTTCAACAACATCCTTCAAATACTTTTCTCATTTCAATTGTTTCCCATATTTGTCTATTTTCTAAAACCCTTATTAGCTAGTTCCCCAAAGGAGTTTTTGGTCACCCATCTTACACACCTGGTGACCACCAATGAGAAATAGATTTGTTAACTCTATTTCACTATGAGACTTGACCCACCTATATACTTAAATTTCTTGAACTACCACCAAAATCCTTCCAATGGCCCAATTCTCTTCCTCACATCTACTTGATCTCTCAATCAGTTCAAATCTGGTATGGGAGGGTGTATTGTGCCAACATCACTGATCATTTTTTTTAATAGGCTAAATAAATGAGAAGGGGGTTGAATCAGTTATTCATAAATAACTTCTAAAATCTTTTACCAAATTTGTAAAACATATAAACCATACAATCAGATGTGCATCAATAAATTCACTAATCTTCCACTTTATCAAAAATAAAAATAAATAAAATTGAAACTTATAAAATACCAACTCACTAAATACCAAAATTTACATGGAAATTAAAACTGGAAAAAACCACTAAGAAACTAATTCTCGTGAAATGAACATTGGTTAAGGTGATTTTTGCAAGGGCTCACTGTCAGTTTCCTCACTACAGGTTGGCTCACTATCATTCGAGCTAACGACCCTAAAATATGAAATATGGATAACAACCAATATAAAAGATGTTTATTGAATAAAGTGTGAACTAATATAATTGCATCTGACTATGCATGAAATTGTTCCAATTGATAGCACGTGGATCACCAATAGTAGATATCTGATACAGACCTTCTTCTAACATACAAAAAACTTTTGTAACATAGTATATAAGGCCTTATTATATTGCACTCAGCTTCTTTCACACCACTTCTTGATATACCAAGACAGACACACACTATATCACCATCGGTTCTCTATCTCTAGCTTGCACATATACTCGCATATGTCTCCACACCACACACTCACTCACACACCAAATATAAAAGGGTTTTCTTTATTTATTCAAGTATTTTATCATGCATATGTTGGCCACACTAAAAGAGTGTGTTGAGCATAATACAAAAAGATATTGCAATTATGTTCAACATGCTACCACCGACCCTAAATCTAGTCCATCCATAAGAACACGCTACCACAGGACCCAAATATAGGTCACCCTTAAGATGTACACACTTTATATTATATTCATTGAAAAGATAAGTAAATTCAAGAATCATCAGAACACACCAACCAGGACCATGTCTGGTTAAACAAAACTCCTAAACTAACTGATGTATGAGAAATTATGAAACCTATCCAAAATATGATATGATCACATTACCAAAACTCTTGATGAACTGCAAAAAAGTCCAGATGTCAGAAACACCTAGAATAATACTATAAGCACAATAGTTAATAGATACCAACTGATAATACCATGCAACTCCAAGCACTGAAAGTACACAAGTATACTCAAAGATGTAATTCATAAGTAGAACCATATACACGTTTCATTGAGCACTAAAAATGTATGTACTAAACTTTTTCAACACATAACCAAAACCACTAATACTGATAACCACAACTGTCCAACATATATTGAAACTTATACTGATACTGCCAATCAACCAACCAATATCACAGGTAGTCAGTAAGAAGGTTTTGACATCAATGACAACAATACAAAAAACAACTCAATATGTCTACCAATATCCCCCTTTGGCATTCCTGAGTAGATACTTCATTAATGTATTTGACTTCCTCTTTATCTCCCCCTTTTTACCACAATGGCAAAGGGCAAAAAAATTTAACATAGAAACTTCAAAGAAATAAATCAGACTTAATAGTAAAAACTTTCTTATACCTTTTCTTCAAGATCGGAAGATCCTTCTTCCACTTAGCAACAATACCCATCTGGACACATAGACTATCATGTTCCACCAGTAAATAAAAATATGAAATCCAGTCTGAAGATTGAATCTGTTGTTCATAATCCTTTTCTTCAAACAAAATAACATAAACATGCTCCAAATGAACCTTAATCATATCCTTCACCAAAAAAATGACTTCACCAGATCTTCTCTTTGTCTCTATAAGTGTAACATTTCTCCTTGTAATTGTCCAACTTTCATTTGTTGTGTTTCCTTCCTTGTCCTTGAAATAGTCATATCACTTTCCTAACTCGTTCAACTCTATCTCAATAACTTTAATTTTTCCTCTAAAATTGTCTACAACAATATGCCACTAAAGATAATACTTGTATATATTCAAAAACTCCTTAATGCAATCCTTATTCTCACTGAAAAACATGAGTAATTTGTATTTTACATCTGTACATTTATTCTCAATAGATTTCTTGAACTTATTGCAATCATCTTCACTCTACAACAACCTCTCCTCAATATTCTTGACCAAATCAAATTATAATATACCAGACACATTGGAAACAATAATCTTCTTACTAATCAAGTGATCATTCAATAACTCTTAAATCTCTATTCTACTCACCAACATGCAACCAATCCACATATCACCAATTCTATCAAATGCATCATCTTACAATAAAGACTGAATCACATCATAATATATAGAGTCATATTTTGAAAGAGAACTCACATCTACCTCTTCTTTTTCCTTCTCCTCTACTTATTTCTTTTCCTCAAACTTTTCTTCTTCATCCTTATCCTTCTCCTCATCACTCATTGAAATAGTAACAATATGTTTTCCTTTCTTATTGATCTTTCTCCTTTTTTATTCTAGAGGGGAACCATTGATAACAACATATTACATCTTCTTACTAGAGGAGGAAACCTCCTCACCATGACTCACCACCACTACACTAGGAAAAACTAAACCAAAACAAACACTCATCTACAATGAAGTGAAATATGTCATACAAGCATCTATATAATTCTCCAACAACGCTGGATACTTGAAAATTTGTTTATTGATAGGGATGTCGGTCCTCCACTCCATATTCTCTTCACTAGGTAATGATCTCATGAAATAGAATACTATGCACGTCACCAATGAACCAAATTTAAATACGTAACTTTCCTCTATAACCATCTTCACATTCTCAAGAAAATTATAATCTAACAACATCTTGCATAGGTTAAACTGAACATTTTCTCTAACCATCTTGTGAACAATATAAAAAGCCACAACTAAAGTGGCACCATCATGATTCTGAAATTTAATTTTTATAGGAAATTCCATAGGAAACATACCTCACCACCTGATCAACAAGATAATTTATCTAGACTTCACATTGATCATGACCAATAGTGGTCTTCATCTCTTCCTAACTAATTGATTTATTCACTAAAACTTGTTCAACACTACATAATCTTGTAATATATTGAATCACTTTATTTTTCACTTGATAGGGCTTTTCCAACATTAGGTTTACATCCTAAAATCATCTTAGCAAAAAAATAATGAAACCCTTATCGTCACATCAAGGTAATTCTCCCCATATATCCAAGACATGATTTTTTATTCTCTACGATTCTTTTGTGAATAAACTACTCTCCATCTTCCTAATCCTATTATGATCAAATTCCTCAATTTTAGCATTTTCAACATTTTTGATACAACCGCACTGGTACCATGAACTACCAATTAAGATTCCATAATCCCATTTCACAAATTTCTTCTCCAACCTCTCTCTCAAACTCTGTTTAAATACTTTTGATTTTTCTCCTTTCAATAGTGCCAAAATACTTTTTGAAAATCACATTTATGACATCAATCCATCATATTTACTTTTCCCACTGAAAATTAAATATTGTTGATGCAACCTAGTCACACAACGTACACCAATCAATCAATAAATCATTAACCACAATTATTATCTGTCCATTCATCATACCAGAGACAAGGTAGTTGCAACCAGTATCACCTCAGAGAAGGGTAAGTGATTGATATAGTATTTTAATACTCCCCTTGAGCCAAAGCATTTAGCTCAGTTTCCAGAAGAGCTAGTACCAAGACTTGATACCACAAGGCTCTCTTAACAAACAGATTTTTCCTTCCTCCATATCACACTAGGCTTCTAAGATCCACTTGAAACTAAAATATTATTCCTTTCTTTAACATTCACCAGAGCACCACTAGATATGCATGTGTTAGCATAATGACTAATCTGACCACATTTGAAATAATTTACTTTCCTCTGTCCTAACCTAACTCAAATAATTCTATACCTACATTAATTAGCCTTGTGACCATAGTTGTGACACACATAATAATTCCCATGAAATACATTATTCATTCCATTCTTCTTATTTGATATAGAAACTTGACTTCTGCATTGACTCACTTTATGACCAACCTTATGACAACTAAAACATTGAATCTTTTGTTTGTTTCTCATCTTATAATCAACTGCCTTATGACCATAATGATTGCAAATGTGACAACAAACGTTAAAATATAAGTACCTTTAAGAATTTGGTTTCCTTACCAGAGGCCTTCTTGTAGAGGTATTTTAATTCTTTATCTTTCCAGCTACCTCAGACATTGCTTTAGCTTCAACTACCTTTTATTTACATTTGTCTTTCAGATTTGAACATTCACCGGTAAACCTTAATCCTTCTTTATCTATGTGACTCTTCTGCGGAGATAATAAATGATCCAAAATAACACTGCTCTCACAAAAATTTGCTTCAGATCTTAGCTTCTTTAATTCTTGATACAACTTCTCATTTTATTTTGACTTTATCTTGATGATATTCTTCAGATTTATTCCATTCTTCTATTGCAACCTTCTATGTGTGAATATTGTACCTGCAAGAACCTGCAACAGAACACTTCAATATGTCATTGGATCAATGGTTAGTAACATCAAAATTAATTGAAAAACATAATAAACCAAAGGAAATCAACATATTCCTTCTTATCTAGAAAGAGTATAATCTAATTAAACTTTTCTCTTAGATTATTAGCATAGATCAGTGACTAGACATGTCCTAGAATGGAATATTCAAAGGAAATATGCAATTCTAATGCATTTTAAGATGAAATATAGGATAAAAAATGCAATTAACATGTATTTAAGCTAAGAACTGCAATATTCAACACCAATTTGACATGAAAATAGGATCTACATGCTAAAATGATGTGAAATAGCTCTCAAATATTCTCCAAAGCAGTTAAAAACTCCTCAAGATGACCTATAATGCTTTTGGCATAACAATGTTATATGAATTCTAGATATGATTAAGCTTAGGTTGATGCTTCTTTTAAACAAATTCCTAGGAATTCAATGGCCAATATTGATTCACCATGAGTGCTGGAGATTAAACCTTGTTTGATCCATTTGATTAGCTTGGATTGGATGAATTAGTTCCTTTGTCCTTTTGTGAGTTTAGTTACGCCGTAGGCATTTCCCTCTGGGAAAGCCCCAGCCTATTTTTTATCATCTACGGTTGGGAGTGGTCGAGAGCCCAATGACTACCATTGGGAGCATCTTGACTGTCCCTTCCCTCCTGAGAATCTGATCATCCCTCCTGCACCCACTTTGCAGATTGTCTGCATACATGTCGCATCATTGGTATGGAAGATGCCAGGCTTTGTACGCTTTTGGATTTTTGCTTTACAGGGTGTAAGTTCTTACCATCATTTAACTAGCCTTTTTCACTCTTTTCCGCTAACGATTTTTACAAACTCGCTGAATTGACATATCGATGGAGCCCCAACAAGGATTTGATCTTT
>MU227529.1:2552047-2575002 GCA_018584345.1 Thuja plicata | reverse complement strand
ATTCAATGCTTTACTAGGCTTATTAAACATTCTACATATTGTATTGCTTGACTTATAAATACTTAAATGACCTTTCCATAACTCTACGGCGTTCCCATTGCACACTAAGGTGCGATTGCTAGTTTATACTAGGACAATTAATTAAATCAAACTAATTAATTTCCTTAGCCATGGGATTTTTAAGTGTGAATTTGATTAAATGGCTTAGGAGAATTAATTAATGAATTATCCTTGATGAATGATCATTGGTGATTGATCAATTGATCAATTGATCAATTATGTAATTAAATTGATCTAACTTAATTACACAATAATGTTTATGATTAGCTTGATTTGATATTTTGATTATAATTTAGGGCAATTGATTTTTCTAGACCATTTTTAGGTGATTACATTTGCCCCTCTTTGAATCGATGTGCGATCAACACATTGATTCAAAGAATATCTGATGTTTCCCCTGATAGTGGAAATAAAGCGATGATCAATTTCTAATGTTTGATGTTCGATATGAATTTGTGTTTGATGAGATGTTGGATAAGAGATCATTAATAAAAGCTAGAGTAACCAGTTTGATATGATGCTAATGAAATTGATTACTTGCCTGAATGATATTGAAGATGTTAAAAATGATGAGACAAGTGACTTGATATGGATCTAAAGTCACATTCTCAGAAAGATTTTGGTCTTAGACTATCAACTTGATATGGATCTTGATGAAGCTGATATGTCCCTAATGATGTGATTTGATTTGACTAGACAAGATCTCTGATTTGATCAGTGTTTTTTGCTAGATTTGATTCGATGATTGATTTGATGTCAAAAAATTGATACGTAAAATTTGATAACAAATTTGTTTGATGATCCAGATGCAATAATATGTTGATTATGATGGCCCCTCAAGAGCGAGATCAAAATATGATAGAAGAAAACTGAATGATGTTGGATGATGATTTAAGAAAATGTTGAATTGAATTAAAAGATTGGATTAATGTTGACGATGAAGAAGATTGATTGAGAATCCATTTTGATTGAGCTCTTGGTAATGATGTTGTAAAAATAATGATAAACAATGATAATAGATTCAAGAATATTAGATGTGATACTTCCTTCCTAGAGGTGATTTTGATCAAGTCAAATGAATGAAATAATTAAATAAATGCCCCTAGAGTGAGATGTAATGTTCCATGAGTTGTCACTCTTTTTTATCTTCTTTTTCTATGCTTTTATCATCATATAGTCGTTAGTTTTTAGGTGTTAGTTGCAAGCAAGAAAAAAAACAAGAGTTCTTTTTGTTCTTGTGCAATGATGATGTTGTCTACAATGACCCTTTATCATTCATATCCTTGGACATACATTTTGACTTTATCGTTCATATCCTTTGGTACAGTTTTTTGGATTGCATAATAATAAGAAATCACTTCACCACAGACAAAACTCAAAGAAAATATCATGCCCCATGTCCTTGTTTCTCTAGTACAAAGACATCATAGAGTCACTCAAAAGACATGATAAGCGAAATCAATAATAACAAACAATAGACAAAGAAAATTTATGTCTCCTTCCTTTTTTTCTCTAGTACAATAACATCATTGAGCTACTCAGAAGACATGATCATTAATTCAAGTGTATTTTGCATTGCTTTATGATTATTATTATGGAAAAGTCTACCTATTTGATTTGGTGTTTAGAAACACCGTCTATTTAAGCTCGTGGGATGTTGAAAAATAACATTGTGTGTTGGATGGTGTTGATAAAATACCATTGTTTCAGTGTCAGTCCACCTGATATTTGATAGGTAATGTGGATGACTCCACTTAGGAATATGGTTGAATTTCCAACTAGGAACTGACTCCTTAGGATGACTAAGAACTTGCCATGTTGGTGCTCAAAAATGCTCGATCTGATATCTAGTTGTTTTCACCAACTAATGAATTCAACCATGATTGTGATTTGAATCCCTACAATTTAGGTTAGTAAACCAAGGCTGGTAGGCCCAAATCTTAAAATTTTGAAAATACTTCAAACTAATCTAAATTATAAAAATTGCTATAAAGATTAATTACTTGCACTGTATAGACCTACATCAACATATAATCATCAAAATATATTTGAAATAAAAATATAATGAATGAATCTAACATTAGTAAACTCTAAGATATAACTCAAAAATATCAGTTTCCAGTAGATGATGAGATCAGTGCCTAATCAATACTTGGGCTTTGGAGTCAGGGATGCTTTCAATCCTATGTATGATCCAAAGATGGTTTTAGGACTACTTGTTTAATCATAAAATAAGACCATCATTCCAAAGGCTTTCACATGAAATATAATTCAATTTGAATTTTACAGTCAGTTCAATCGAATTTAACTCTATTGCCAGAGACCAATTGAACAGGAGAAAGATTGATAAACACAACTTTCTACTGATAACTCAGACTGCAAACTAAATTTGAATTATAAAATCAAGAGAATAGAACACAATGAAATAATCTATTTCTAGATAAATATGAAGACTAATTGAAAATATGCAAAAACTTATAACCTCAAGCAATAAAGAAAAAGACACTTATCTTTATTAATGTCAGAAAACAGGTACATATGAGTTCATCGTTGCAGTAGTGAATCCAATTTCTACCAAGATTTTTTCATCAATCATCAAATCACTCTCATCTCGGTCTTGGTATCCTTATTAATATATTTTTGAATGGATGCAAACAAGCTACAGACCGAGATGTCGTTTCATGACAAAACCTAATCACTAACAGCAACATTATATAATTACAATATAAAATATAAACCATAAAAAAGGTTAATATATATAATAATCAAATCTTCCATTGATGCTTTTGTTGAAATAATCTTTCTCCTTCAATGTCATCAAATATTTTAAGAATAATCCCATTTGAAAATACTTTATCACATTGACAAATATATTCCTGCAATAATCATTTGAAATTCATTATTCACATTATATATAAAATCTACCCTAATATTGATTTTTAAATATTAACATTAGGGTAAAAATATTATATTATAAAGTGTATTTAATCATTTGGATATATACTTTGTAAAAATAGATCCAACATTAGTCATAATGCTCCTTAGAAATTAATGATCTAATATAAGCCAAAAAAACTTTATAACAAAATGTAAAAGAAATTATAGCCCTAAAATTATACAATTTACCTTAATAAATATTTTCAAGAATAATCAAAAGGCAAATAGAGTATATTTCAAAATAAAAATATCCCTTTACAATTTCATTCTATGAGAAATGTAAATATATTTCACTTTTTAGGGTAAATTAATTCCCTTGGAATAAATACATTAAATGGAACCTATCACCCCTTTTATAAATATTACCCTAAAAGCAATAAATATCTATACAAAGTAAAAGGAAAATATCTCAAAACATCAATCACAATATTATCCATTTTATTTATTATAATGTAAAAGCATTGTAATTATATATTTTCACCCTAACAATTATTTTCAAGGAATATAATAGAGCAATTGGTTAGGGTAGAATGGGTAGTTAGAATAGAAAAGAGGGTAGGGTCGAGAGGTTGAGTGTTCAACTCCCTCTCCTACCCTTTTGTAAAAATATTTTTATTTAAAACTATTTATTTTTGTTTTCAAATAGGGAATATTTAAATATTTGGAGTATGCATTTTGAAATCTTCCAATATTAAAATTTACTCTAAACAAGTATTAACATTTTTAAAAGAATATACATTTCCCTATTTGAAAAATTAAATTTTACCCTAATGATAGTTTTCATTTGTTTGACAAGGGAAAACATATTTTATGTTGAAAATATGAGTATAGTTTCTATTAAAAAACACTACTAAATAATCAAGTATTTTAGCCATAAAGAATACTTCCCTATCAAATTTGAGCCTGCAAATTTAGGTGTCAACAGTGGCTCCTATTGGAGACCTATGTCCATACCTGGGCACAACGAGAATCTTGTTGTCTCTAGGAGAAGTAGACAAATAGTAAGAAAGGGTAAAATCAAACTAAAAGAAAAAGAGCTAAATAATTTACAAGTTTAGAAGATACTTCTTGTTTCAAGAGAAGAAAGGTTTTAGGTACTGACCATGGGTTGGAAATTCCTGAACAATCTCATCAGTGTCTTGTAAATAGTAATAATCATCCCCTGCTTTTGATGAAATCATATAAGGTCCTAACCACAAGGCATCAAACTTACCATGCTTCCCTTTATCCTGATCTTTCGTGTTCCACTTCCATACCCAAGCACCTTCCTTGAATGATCTATTTGAAGCCCTTTTATCATGAAGTGTCTTAACTCGATGTTGTTGCCTAAATTTTCTTCCTTGGGATTCCCTTCTAATCTCATCTAATTCTGCCAACTTATTCATCCTGTCCTCCATAAATTTTATATCTTCTAACTCTTCTGCCTAAACAAATTTATAGACTGGCAATAGATTATTTAGTGGCAATATTTCTTGCTTCCCATAAACCAACTCATATGGAGCAAACCCTATTGATTTCTTTATTGTCACCCTATCTGCCCAAAGAGCCAAATTCAATTTTGGATCCCAGGCTTTTGTATTATTGCTTAACATCCTCTTAATGATATTCATTATGTTTTTTTTTTCTCGACTCTGTTGGATGATATTAGTTTGGTTATTGATCATGCTGTTGATATTCATGTTTTGTCACTGATGTCAACATATATTTATGTGGAGAGGACAGACTGGTTACTTGACTGGAAGAGGTGTATGGACACTGTATGGATGATTCAAAATTATCAAAGTTGGATTTATGTAGAAGGATGTGTGTTGACCTTATTCCTAAGGTCGCTTGGTTTTATGTTGCATATTGCGGATGTTATAGTTGATTTGGTGAAGACTAGTTTCTGGACTGTAACTGTGATTCTGGACAGAGCAGGTCTCTGTGTTTTTGGTATATCTTTCTGGCAAAGATATTTTAGATGATGCGAGATTACTAGTTGATAGATGACATATGTTGAAATAATGGGTTGAGTTCGATTGTGGTTTGGGTACTGGTGACGTCAGTTGTGGCGTGTATTCTGAAGGAGACCTATTTGATGGCCGACTTTAGACATGCATCGTGTAAATGAATTGTGAGCGTGTATTGAGGATCTGGAAGCATAATTGATGGATTGTAAATAATTTTTACTTGTTATAGGTACCATGTGTATCTTAGCAAGGGGTCAAATAATTATTTGTATATTGGAAAGCCTTAATTGGTCGACCTAATTAATTATTTGTGCATTAGGAAAGCTTAACTGGCCGACCTAATGAATTATTGTAAGAGGGTATATATGAGTGATCTTTTCTTTTGAAAAGATGTGACAGAGATTAAAAAGGGAAAGAAGAAGTGAAATCTGTGAAGCTTTTTTGGTTGTTGGATGTAAAGCAAAGTTTATGAGAAGAGTACTTCATTGGAACTGACCAAGGAAAGACAGTTGCTATCAGACAGTTCACTAGATTGTGTATTTTCTTTATACACTTGTTCAGATTGTAAATCCTTGAGGGTGGCTTTAACCTTCTTTGGGAAGTGTGCCTCGGTAGTGAGCCTACTATTTATTTTGATTCCTAACAGGGTCTATCTCCTAACAGGGACTATGTACTGTAATGTTGTAACAAGCTCCTAACAGGGATACTATACTCTTAGTACATTATTTGTGGGTGTTAATTTCCACCGGGGTTTTACCTTTAACAAGGTTTCATCAACAACAAATATTGTGTTATGGTGTTGGCATTTACTGTGTTATCATTTACATTTGCAGATTTGGTTTATAAAGTTTAAAGTTTAATAATCTATATCACAACTGATTCACCCCCCCCCCTCTTAGTTGTCTTGTGGACTATTATTCCTAACAATTGGTATCAGAGCGTGTGGTCCTTAGAGAGAAATTTTAACAGCTTGAGGTGATCCTGAAGATGACTTACTATAGGAAGGATAGTCTGAAGTTTGATCCTGAAGATTTTGACAATTGGCAGAACAAGATGAGAACACATTTGCTATGTCTATGAATTTATTACTAGATTATCACAAAGAAGAATGAAAAGATAGCGACTAATGATGAATTAGAGAAGGCTACTGAAGATCAGAAGATGTTATTTTCATGTAATATGGTTGCAAGTGAATCTTTGATCAACTCACTTTCAGAAGGAGAATTCACAAAATTAAAGGACTTGGATTCTACACATGAGATTTGGTCAAGATTAGAAACATTGTATATTGGAGACAAGTTTACTAAGCAGTAAAAGATACAAAACTGGAAGACAAAGATGGAATCACTAAAGATGAGAGAAGATGAGAACATTAGGGCATATGGACAAAGAATTACTGAAGTGGTTACTGGTATTAGAAACTATGGAGGTACTTAGAGTGACGAAGAAGTGATTGTGAAGATACTCAGATCTTTGACACCTGCATATAGAACCAAAGTACAAGCTATAGAGGAGATCATACCTTTGACACCAAACTTTACCAAAGAGATGTTGATTGGAAAGTTAACTACATTTGAGGCCGCAGAATTGGGAGACACTTTACCTAAAGTTGAGTCAGGATTCAAGGCAACCGTGCACAAGAACAAAAACACCTTATCTAGAAATGCAAGCACCAGCAGTAATGATCTAAAAGAAGAAATTGGAGCCTATGCAGATGAATGTGAACATATACAGGAAGAAGAAAGAAAGATAGACAAAGTTGTGGCAGTAATTTCCAAAAGAGAAAAGAGAGGTAAGGGAAATCTTGAAGGCAAATTACCTTTGAAATGTTTTTCATGTAACAAGATTGGTCATTTTGCATCTAGACGTCCTACAAGAGTTCCAAAGCACAAACCTAATTTTTTCAAGTCTAAGTATTCAAAATACAAGGAATGTTATTATGCTAGTGAGGGAATATATGATGATGATGGTGGTGGTGACTATGATGAAATTGGATTTATTGCTATTAAGGATGATGAACCTATACATGAAGAAAAAGCCTTAGTATCTCGAGTTGAAAATAAATTTGAATGGGTTATAGACAGTGGTTGTTCACACCATATGACTGGAGATAAAAACAAGTTTGTTAGTTTGAAAATACATGATGGTGGTATTGTCAGATTTGGTGACAATACTCCTAAGCTTATTATTAGATTTGGGTCTATTTATTTGGATGGAAAGACTAACATTGACAATATATTGCTTGTTGACGGACTTAAGCATAATTTGTTGAGTGTTGGAAAATTAGTGGACAAGGTTTATAAATTGAAACTCGTTGATGGGAAATGCTCTATCAGAAGTAAAGTAGGAGACTTGGTCACATCTGGTACAAAATATAGAGAGAGTGTGTTATGGGGAAGCAGACTAAAAGCACTTTCAAAAGCAAATCTTATTCAAAAAAAGGGAAGTAGGATCTGGTACATACAGATCTGTGTAGTCCTACATGAATAAGATCATACTATGGTGAAAGATAGAGGAGGAGAGTTTACATCGGAGCTATTTAATACATACTGTGAAGAGCAAGAAATATACAGACATACATCAGCCCCTAGAACTCAACAATAGCATGGGATAGCATAGCGAAGAAACAGAACTATATTAGATGTTGCAAGGACTATGTTGCTAGAAGGAAATGTGTCACATGTTCACTGGAGAGAAGTAGTTGGGACTATTTTATACACACTGAATAGAATTCAGATCAGAGAAGGTACAAGTAAGACTCCTTATGAATTATGGTTTGATCATACACCTACTATAAAATATTTTAGAATATTTGATAGTAAATGTTATATTAAAAGAGATGGTGAAATAGGCAAGTTTGATGCTAGAAGTGATGAAGGAATCTTTCTTGGTTATTCCACTAAGACTAAAGCATATAAATGTTTCAATCTAAGATTGAGAAAGTTAATTGAAAGCGCCAATGTGAGGATAGATGAAAAGTTTCAGATTCAGGAAAGGTTGTATGACTGTGGTTAGATTACAAAAGTGAAAGAGGTTACTGCTGAACCTAAAGAATCTTTGATGATTTACAATGAGATTGAAGATGAACATACTAAAGCTACTGAGACATTGAAGACACCAAGGTATGTTAAGAAGAACCATCTTGAAGATCAAATTATTGGTGATGCAAATAAAGGTATGATGACTAGATCTAGAGCTAGAGATGAGATATGTTTGATTTCTGAAGTTGAACCAAAGACTACTGATGAAGCATGTAGAGATGAATCTTGGACTGAAGAAAAACTTGAACAGATAAAGAAAAACAATACTTGGGAATTGGTTCCAACACCTAAGAACAAAAATGTGATTTGTACTAAATGGGTTTTTAGAGATAAGATGGATGATGACGGAATAATGGTAAGAAACAAAGAAAGACTAGTATGTAAAGGATATTCACAACAAGAAGGCATAGACTATGAAGAAAAATTTTCTCATGTTGTGAGATTGGAAGCTGTGAGATCATTTCTTTCTTATGTTGCACATAAAGACTTTAAGGTTTATCAGATGGATGTGAAGTCAACATTCTTGAATGGTGATCTAGAGGAAGAAGTTTACATTGAGCAACCTAATGGTTTTCCTTTGACAGATGATGAAAACATAGTTTTTAGATTGAAGAAGGCATTTTATGGACTGAAACATGCACCAAGAGCATGGTATGCAAGACTGGAAAAATATCTACTTCGTCTTGGTTTCAGAAAAGGTAATATAGATAGTAATTTATATTTGATAACTGATGAAGATGGAATCTTGATTATAGAATTTTTTTTTGATGATATCATTTTTGGAGGCAATGATAAGATGAGTAAGAAGTTTTCTAAAGAAATGGAAAATGAATTTGAGATGTCAATGATTGGTGAGATGAAATTCTTTATTGGTTTAAAAAATTAATCAGAGTAAGAATGGCATTTTTATATCCTAGACCAAGTATCTTAAGGAAATGTTGAAAATTTTTAGAATGGAAGATTTTAAACCTCTCAAGACACCTATGGTGATTGGAAACAAACTGACTAATAGTGATGAGACTCAAAGTGTTGTTTAGACTAAGTACAGATCGATGATTAGAGGTCTACAATATCTAACTCACACTAGACCAAATATTACCAATGCAGTTGGAATTGTGGCTAGATATCAGGCAGATCCTAAAGAGACACATTTTGCTGCTGTGAAATTTTTTTTCAGATATTTGAAAGGGACAATAAAATATGGACTGTGGTATGAAAAATTAGAATATTTTACTTTGCAGGATTATATTGATGTTGTTTGGGCAGGTAATGCGGATGACAGGAAGAGTACAAGTGGTGGTGAATTTTTACTTGGAAAAAGATTAGTTTCTTGGTTGAGCAAGAGGCAAAACTGTATTGCTCAATCTACTACTGAGTCAAAGTATGTTGCTACTATAATAAAATATACACAAGTTTTTTGGATGAAACAGATGTTGAAGAACATTGGAATAACTTTCAAACAAACAGTGGTTATCCATTGTGATAACACTGGCACAGTAAATATGTCAAAGAATCTTGTAATACATTCAAAGACTAAACATATTTCTATTAAGTATCATTTCTTGAGGGAGAAGTTAGCAGATAAAGAGATTAAACTGGAGTATATTAGCACAAAGGAATGTATAGTAGTTATATTTACTAAAACTTTGCCAAAATATTCTTTTGAATATCTCAGAGGCATGCTTGGGGTGGTGGCCCCTCCCTATGGTAATTAAATGATGCAAATGTGCATCAGTCCAATGGATCTTGGAGCTATATCATTCTCTGGACTTGATGTATAGATCTACTCCTTAGGGGGAGTGATCGCGGGAGAACACTATGGAGTACATTTGGGTGATCTTGCACCTGGTTGATGGACATGGAGATTTTAAAAAGATACACCTTACAGAAGACTACAGATGAGTTATGACACCCTTTGCCATTGCTGCCAAAGGGGGAAAGAATTTATGTGAAAATCCCTACTATTTTGAGAAATTTGTGTTGATGATATTGAGAAGATTGTATTGAGAGAGAGTACTTTTGGGTTGATTCATATGGATTTTATCATATGTTTTCATCAATGCCAAAGGGGGAGATTTTTGGATGATATCAATTTTGGTTACTGATCGTGTTGTTGATATTCATGTTTTGTCACTGATGTCAACATATATTTATGTGGAGAGGACAGACTGGTTACTTGACTGGAAGAAGTGTATAGACACTATACAGATGATTCAGAATGATCAAATTTGGATTTATGCAGAAGGATGTGTGTTGACCTTATTCCTAAGGTAGCTTGGATTTATTTTGTATATTGCAAATGTTATAGTTGATTTGGTGAAGACTGGTTTCTGGACTGTGACTGTGATTCTGGACAGAGCAGGTCTCTGTGTTTCTGGTGAAGATATTTTAGATGATCCAAGCTTACTGGCAGACATATGACATATGTTGAAATAATGGGTTGAGTTCGATTGTGGTTTGGGTACTGGTGATGTCAGTTGTGGCATGTATTCTGAAAGAGACCTATTTGCTAGTGGACTTCAGACATGTAGCGTGTAAAATGAATTGTGAGCGTGGATTACGGATTTGGAAGCATAATTGATGGATTGTTAATAATGTTTACTTGTTATAAGTACCATGTGTATCTTAGCAAGGGGTCAAATAATTATTTGTATACTGGAAAGCCTTAATTGGCTAACCTCATTAATTATTTGTGTATTAGGAAAGCTTAACTGGCCGACCTAAGGAATTATTGTAAGAGGTTATATATGAGTGATCTTTTCTTTTGAAAAGATGTGACAAAGATTAAAAAGGGAAAGAAGAAGTGAAAGCTGCAAGGCTTGTTTGGCTACTAGATGTAAAGAAGAGTCTATGAGAAGAGTACTTCATTGGAATTAACCAAGCAAAGACAATTGCTATTAGATAGTTTATTGGATTGTGTATTTACTTTATACACTTATTCAGATTGTAAATCCTTGAGGGTGGCTTTAACCTTCTTTGGGAAGTGTGCCTTGGCAGTGAGCCTGCTATTTCTTTTGACTCCTAACAGGGTTTGTCTCCTAATAGGGACTATGTACTGTAATGTTGTAACAAGCTCCTAAAAGGGCTAAATCTTTCAACAGGGATACTATACTCTTAGTACATTATTTGTGGGTGTTAATTCCCACCGGGGTTTTACCTTTAACAGGGTTTCCTTAACAACAAATATTGTGTTATGGTGTTGGCATTTACTGTGTTATCATTTACATTTTCATATTTGGTTTATAAAGTATAAAGTTTAATAATCTATATCATAATTGATTCACCCCCCCTCTCAGTTGTCTTGTGGACTGTTATTCCTAACAGACTCTGCCTGACCATTTACTTGGGGATGATAAGGAGAGGAATACTATAGACTAATACCATAGTTATTGCAAAAATCTGAAAATTCTTTAGATCTGAAACACATACCATTGTCACATGGGATTTTACAAGGAACACCAAATCTGGTTAGTATGTTTTTTGTTAAGAACTTTATGACTACCTTACTTGTAGCCTGTCTTGTAGGTGTGGCTTCAACCCATTTTGTAAAATAATCTGTTGCAACCAATATCCATTTATGATCTCTACTTGAAGCATCTACAGTTTCTCCAATAAAGTCTATTTACCACATTTTGAATGGTTCTTCAGTTTGTAGAGGGTTAAGAGGCAATGAGCCATTATATTTCAATTTTCTTGATAAATTTTGGCATGCTTCACATTTTTTAACATATGTATAACGGTACTTAATTATATGTGGCCAATAATATCCAGTTTGTAGTATCTTATGAGCGGTTGTCTTGGCTGAGAAATGCCCACTACATACTCCATCATGCATTTCCTTTACAACTGACCCTGCTTGATGCATGTCCAAACAAAATAAGAGGATATCATCCCTATTTTTCCAGTACAAATCCCCCTTAACCAATACATATCTTGCTGCTTGTAACTTTATGTTTCTTTTCTAATTGTCACTTAACCCTTCCTGACATTTCATGTACTTTAGGAAATAAACTATGTCAGTATACCATGGGCAATGTTCAATGGTGTTTGCTGATTCTTCCAGCTCTGCATGATTCACTTGAGCTACATCTAGGTTTGTCTTTTCCATGAGTTTAGCCAATCTGTGTCCTCTTACCAACTTAGTAATCTGAATTTCAATATCAAACTCCTGAATTTGATTTACCCATCGACATCTTCTTCATGTGACCTCAGATTGTCTAAATATATCCTAAAGTGCAGCATTAGGAACATAAGCAACAATTTTGGCACCCACTAGATAAAGTCTAAATTATTTCATAGATTTTACCATCACATAAGCCTACTTCTCATTAATATCATAATTCAATTCTGATGATTGAAGGGTCTTACTGAAAAAAGATATTGGTTGCTCATATCCCTCATCATTCTTTTGCAAAAGGACGGCGGCTATAGTATGAAAAGAAGCAAATGAAAACAATTGGAATAGTTTTGAGAAATCAAGGGATTTAAAAATAGGAGCCTCTTTAATTTCTTTCTTAATATTCACAAATTTGTTTAGTGCTTCATCAGTCCAACTCAAAATTGCTTTCTTCTTAAGCATCTTGGCTATAGGTTTAACAATCTCAGAAAAATTTAGAACAAATCATCTCACAAAATTAATTTGTCCAAAGAAGGATTGAATTCCCTTAATAGTCTTGGGAATGTGGATTTTATCAATAGCTTCAATCCTTTCAAGATCTATTCTTACATCATTCCTTGATACGATGTGGCCAAGCAATTTACCTTTTGTTACTCCAAAATGGCACTTTTTTGGATTTAGGGATATCCCGTATTCAAGGGATTTTTTGAAAATCTACTCCAAATGTCCACAGTGATCTTCTAATTTTTTGGAATAGGCAGTAAGATCATCTTGGTAGATCACCATACAGACATCGATGAACTCTTCGAATTCCACATCAATGGCTCTTTGAAATGTAGCCTCGACATTTGTGAGTATGAATGACATCTTAGAAAAAACATATGTGCCCCAATGTGTAGTGAATGTTGTCTTATATTATTCCTCCTCCTTAACCTTTACTTAGTTATATCCAAAAAATTCATCCATCATTGACAATAACTCATTTCCTGTCACTTTCTGCAATAATGCCTCCATATTTGGTAGAGCATAGTTATCCTTTAGTGAAGATATATTAATATTTATGAATCCTACACAGTCTGATATCCCCATTCTTCTTTCTGATAGGTACCAAATTGGAAACCCATGTGGAATGTCAAATTGGTTTTATGATACCAGCATCTCTCATTTTGAGTAGTTCTTCTTTCATTTTACGAGCCAAAGTTGGGTTTATAGGTCTTTTCTTTTCCTAAAAGGTTTTGCATAAGTTTTAAAAGGTATTTCATGTTGGAACAAGTCTTCCTTGTATGCCTTAACATCATCATAAGACCAAGCGAATATATGTCTATATTTTCTCAGTAAACCAATAATATCTACTCTAATTTTTGGAGTCAATTTTTTTACCAATAAACACTTCCCTAGGAGTCTGCTCATTTCCCAAATTTATTTTCTCCACTTCCTCCACAATGTTATTATCAACTTTAACTTCTTTCTTTGAATCCTTGACATTAAACATCCTCTCTAGTACCACAAGACCTTTTGGGATTTTGTTGGTTTTGAGTTGGATTACTTCTTTTCCAAACAATGTTTCTTTCTCATCTACTGTTTCAACATGGGCATTCAAATCAATAAACTGATCTTCATACCTTTCTTCACATGCTAGGAATTTTATGATATCTCTGTCATCCTCAAAAACTTGCCAATTTTGAATGTTATTAGGAATTGCAGGTCTTGCCTTAATTTCTACTTGTGTGATGTCTTCATAGGGGATGTCATTATACTTGATAGCTAGATTACCCATGAAATCTGCAAGAATATTATCAGACCTATCCACCCAAGTTATAGGAAAAGCATCAAAATATTCTAAGGAATCCAAAATCTCATTTCTATATTTCTTTAGTATATAATTATTAGCAACAAACTTATTCCTAATTTGAGATATAATTAACTTGGAATCAGCATAAACATATAAGATTTTAATACCATGCTCATGCGCTATTCTTAGAACTAATAAGAGGGTTTCATATTCCACAACATTATTAGTACAATCAAATGCTAATAGAAAGAATATTTAAAATATTTCCCATTTGGAGAAACAAAAACCACACATGTCCCATTACCCTCTTTACAACATGAACCATCAAAAAATATTTTCCAAATAAAATCATTATTTTCTCTTGCACATATCTCAATAGGATTGATATTTTGGATATTTTCTTTATGAATACTTACCTTAAAGTTGTCCATGCCAGTGTGGCAAAAGCATGTGGCCAAGCTTGGATCAATCTCTTCAATAATATGAGCAGATCTTGGTTCCCTGTCAATTCTCATATTCCTACCATTCAATGGGATAGAAGATAAAGACAAATCCAATTGAACGTTACCACCTACTAAATTAGACCATTGTATAGATAAAAACATTCCATAACTAGGTGGAACTTCTACCACAATAATAACAATTTTATAAGATTTTTTAGGATATTCAAGAAATTTAAATTCAACTTCTTTCATTATTCCTATGACAGGAACATATCTATTTTCCATTGCATGAAATTTTCCATATGTAGTGTCAACATTCATTCCCAACCCTTTCATGACTTCATTTGGCATAATATTTACTGTTGCCCCTTAATCAATCATACAATTTCTTACCAGCTTATTATTTATCATTAAAGTCAGAAAAAATGGATCAACTTGAGAAGAATCCCTATTAAGAGTAGTTCCTAGATATATGACTGGTGGTTCTTGATTCTCTTGTTTCATCTTACTTTCTTCCCTAGTGTCCTTAACATCTACTAAAATTTTAATAGTTTCATTTTTGTAATCAGGAAATTTCATAAGTTCAAGTAAGGGGACAATTTTTTTTACCTGAGTTAAAGCTTGAGACATGAATGCATTGGAATTAGAAAATTGTTTACCATGATTTTTCTTTTCCATAGGCTTTGTAATATTTGGGGATTGCACTATTTCATCCTTTTTCTTTTGGGGATTACTTCTATGGAATTTCCTCCTTTTTCTTTTTAGTCTTGTTTTCAACCTTGAACATCCCTAACACTTACCCTTGATCTAAATTCACTATTCAGTTTCTTAAGTAGTATGTGCTATGGGCTTGTTCTAATGTTGCTATCATATACGCCTCTCTTTCTTCTTCAATCAGCCCTCTGACTTCAGGCCTCTCATCATCAACTGAAAAAACTTGTTGAGCTTGTTGACACCCCAATTTCCTATAATCTTCATTTGGCACATAAACTTCTTCAGAATCATCACTATCCTCTGCCCAAAATGGGTTGGATGACAAATTATTTATCATAGGCCTTTCCTCACCCCTCTGATCTCCTTCTCGTAGAATTTTTTGTGCTATAAGACATTGTTCTTGTGGGTGAGGCAATCTGCAAATATCACACCAAGGCTCATTATCAACAAAGTGGTTATTTATTTTTCAATGGATCAGGGGTATCCATTGGTTTCTTTACTAGTCTCCCATCCTTCCATTTAGTATGATAGGGCATATCATGTAGCCTATATCTGTCATTTTTCCCAAAAGGTCTTTCATTTTTACTTGATTAGAAATAACCTTTGTTTGATTTTTATATTTTTTACCAAACTTATTAACTCATCAATTTTGTCCACTTCTTTGGTCTACCTTGGGACTTTAGGGTTGAAAATTTTAGTATCATTTCTTTTATCCATTCTCCCAGCATCTATCATATTACTTTCAATGGTTAATACAGTTTTGAAGGCTTGGTGCAATGTTGTTGGGTTATGGGATCTTATCTCATAATATGTATTTGTTTCAAAAGATGTCAAATAAAACGTTATCAACAATCAATCAATGAGCTGAATGTCTTTTGGGATTTTATTTAGCACCCGATTAAAACTTTTATTGAAATCCTTTACAGATTCATTTTGATTTTCTTTATGGCAGTCAACTCATGAGAGGAAAAAGATGGATCATTATGATCCCCAAATTCTTCCAAAAATTGATTTACAAAATTTTGCCATCAATCAAAAGATCTGTTAGGTATATTTCTATACCATTGATCTGCACTATCCTTAAGATACTACACAAATAACTTTATAAGCACATCTTCGTAGGTTATTTCAAAATCATTTACAATATTTTTTACGTTGATAACATGTTGTTCTGCTAATTATGTTCCATCACCAGTAAATTAGGAATAGCAGACTTTAGATCATTAGGTATATTTTCAGGATAACACATAATACCTGTGAGGCCTATTTGTCTGTACCTTTCATTCACCACATGCGTTCTAAAATTCACTTGTTTTATAGCCTAATTATTTGTCTAGAGACCTCCATTTTGCAGGTTCTGGTGGTTGAATGCATTATTATGATAATAATTAATTTGTTGATGGTCGTGATTCTAATTTTATTGTGGCATGTTTTGTTGGCTTTGCACATGATGCTGGTATATAGGGTTTCCACCATTATGGTCAAAGTGGGTATACCTATTTTATGTATTATGATATCTTTGTGCATTATCAGACACATTATAATTTACAACATTTTGATTATGAACGTTGTAATAACTTAAATTGTTTTGATCACATGTATCATGCATATTAACATGCTTAAAGCTACCTAGGTCACCACGTACTTTTCTATTTATTTCATTTTGTGTATGTGCATTATTACGCATGTTAGAATACTTTACCTTACTTTTACCTCACATATCATGGTGATCACACATGTTGTCATCTTGATTGTTCTCCTGATGTTCATTGTGATTGTTTTGATGTTTCATGTTTCTGACTCCATTATTCTGAATATGATTAAATTGTAGATTAGTATGTGCATGATTCTGGTATTGATGTTGTGTGTGATGTGTGTCATTTTTCTCCTTTATATTGTCTTGCAAAATATGACATTCTTGAGCATATTGATGTGATTCCAGTTATCATGTGGCAATGCGCAATGCTGTTGATCCCCATTTTCATTACTACGCTAGTTATATTTTTCAGGCACATCATTCAATTGGCCCTACGCGCAATGCAAATTATAATTATTATGTTGCTGCTTATTACATTTCCCTTGAACATCATTATACGAATCATACTGCTGGTAATTAATTTGTTGTGTGTGACGATGCATCTGATAATGCACACCATCATTATGTAGGCCTTGTGCATCATTGTATCAATAGCCTGCATTCCTATTTTGTTCACACACATCCCATTATTCTTTCATACAGTCTCTCTGATCGGGTCTATTTAAGGTATCAAATACTAGGCAAGTACCATAACTCAGGGATTGGACATCCAACCGAGCAGCTATCCTCCTTTATAGAAACTCATTTAATTTATCAACCTAGGGACGTGTTACTTGAAACGGGGCAACAAATTATATGCACCAAGGATTTTAACTCAGACCACACTATGGCTATAAGAAACAAATTGCTTTTGAAGGGAAACTATTCTATGGCTGTAGGAAGTAAATTACTTTTGAGAAGAAACTATTTTAAGCTATAAAGGATGCTAGAAACAAAATGCGAAAGTGAAAGTACTTGAAGGAACACTATAACTTGAAAATATTAGAAAACATAATCATAGTGTTTCAACAGCTCTACCTCTTTGGCTACATGAAGTTCTGGACTACCTTGCGGCTTATGGGTGCAGGAACTGTATTAACATCAGAGTTATAAAACCAAAATTCAGGGAACTTAAACTATATGCAAATGATCCTATCTAGCTAACCTATATTCCTCACCAAGTGGGCCCCCTTGAGTGAGTATCCAAACTCAATTATACTGAACTATAGATTTAAAACTTCATTTGCTATTGCTCAAAAATGTATTACAAATTCAACTAAACAGAATGTAAACTATACCTGATAATGCCCTCCTTCTCACGCAGAAGTGGGCCTTTATTTAAAGAAAAACATCTAACTACTATCTAGTCACACCATAAATATGGGTGGAGCTTTTATTATAACCCTACTAAACATGAAAGGAAACTACAAAATGCGAGATTGAATCGATCCATGAAAGAGGAAAGAAATGATTTTGACAACAAATCCATCTTCCCACTCTTCCCTAGATTTCCTCAGAGAATTTATTATGATGCATGGTCCTTTCTTGCTTGCTACCACCTTGATCATCCTGAATCCATCTTCCCTACACCTGAGGCTTCCCTATATGCACCTAATGTACGACCAGGTCAAGCATCCAGAACATGGGCGCGGTCTACCTGGTCAAGGTAACAGTTGCTAATTTGGTGCACTGCACTCCAGATGTTAGAGACATTTATAATAACAGACATTAAGATACACATTCATCATTCATGTTTAAACAACAAATTTACTTCAAAAAGACAACTATATTTCCAAAATAAGTAATCTAGTATCTTCATCCAGGCGTAGCATGTTTAAGTATTTCCAATCACAAAATAGGTTTGGTGGAAACATGCCATATAACAACAAATATAAGTAAAAGTATCTGGAAAAGCATAATAAGCATGATAAAAACATGGAAAATATCCTAGCAAGAGTATGTCCTATGGATTCTATAGCATGACATTAATATGCCTTGTCATTTTTTCCCTCTATGAAGACCAATTCCTGTCCTCAGGCACCGAAACATTCCTGATCTTCACAAGTACCCAAAGATCCCCTTCCTGTGTCTCACCAGTTATAGAGGTGCCCGCACATCAGTAATAACCATTGGTGCACTCCATCTTGATTTCCCTGCTCATTTCAAGTTGTTCATCTACCTCATTGTCAATACAACTATATAGTGGCCATAGGAGAAGAGGGGGTTGGAAGGAAAGTGGAAGCCACCTTTCAAGACAAGGTTTCCTGCCCAAGCGTAAGTACCATTGAACTCTCTGTACAAAAGCTCTTAATTTGATAAGGCTGTGAGGCTCGGCCTTCTTTAATGTCAATGCTAATCTTTCCCATCTTTGTCTCAACCCTTCTGCTGCCTTGTTCCCATCCGATAAAGAGAGTTGTTAAAATGATGCAAATACCTCTTCTCTGTTGTTCAGTATTCTTTTCCAGTGGGTAGAGTCTTTCATCCCATATACTATTTCCATCCAATCACAATACATCTTGTGGGGATTACCACTCTTTGGTCATAAGGGTAGTGTGATAGTTTGTTCCACTCCCCTATATTTTCTCAAGTGTTCCCCATAGTTGATTTCATTATTAGACCAAGAAAGTAAAGCAGACAAGTGGACATCTCCAACAAATAGCAAAGGATTCCAATTGGTATTAGAGGGAACATCATAATTATCCAGGTAAATTTCACACAACAAATTCTAAATAGAGTCTGGGGATTGATCATATGCAACCACAAACTCCTGTGGCAAATTTATGCATGTGTGTAGATCTCGAAGGACCCTCATCAATTTAACATAAAAAATTGTTCTTTCAAGCACAGAGCATAGACCCTAGGAGGGGTTCTGCATTCTATCAAGTCTGGAATTAGATGTGTAACCGAATCTAGTTTGCTTTGTAGCAACTATACTTCTTGTTGTTTCCTGCCTATTTCTCTTTTTAATCTATCCTTTTCCAACTCCCACATTGACTTTTCACATTGCATTTGGTAAAAATAGTCAATGGAAAGGGAGTGTAGTATTACCTAACTCTTTTGAACTAAAGTAGTTTGTAGTGACCTATTTTTTTGTTGTGATTGTGCCTGACCCATCAAAGGGTAATTCTTCTGGGGTTGAAACTAGGGCACATTTCCCCTGATCGACTTCCTATTGAGAGGAAGGAATATGTCTAGCTTCAGGGTATTTAGCCTCCATGCATGTTGTTTCCAAATTCACTATTTATGTGTCCCTTTCCTTAGTTGCATGATCTATTTCCATGATGTTCAAACATTCTGTACCCGGGCTTCCTACTTGTGGTTGTTCTTTTAAAGATTCCTTAATTGGATATTTAGGAGATGACCCATTCATCACAGGTGAGTCTGTTTCGTCTGCCTGAGGTGTGCTCAAATGACAACTTCATCATGGAGGTATTTCCATAGACGCAGCGGGGCGCTTCTATGATGTATGTTGTTTCTTCATTGGCATGGCTGCAGGAGAAATAGGGTTTTCTGATAAAATAGGAGTTTTCTCCTTAGCATCCATAGCTATTTTTGCCTTGCTGTTTTTCTAAAGGCATTATATTTTTCCATTAGTATATTCAAGGAAAAACATGATCTACACCATCGGTCTACACTACACTAACAAATAGGGAACAACACTACCTGACGCCAAGGTTACCTGATACTGCCTAGTACAAAGCATCCTGACAAACACTATTTAGTGTTACTTGATAACAAAAAGGATAAAGGAACCTGACGAGTAACAACAGTGCAACCTGATGAAACAATAAAGAGAGGAACCTGACAGATGAAGGGAACCCGACGATCAGTTCAACAAAGGAACACCGATAGACTTTTAGTTCAACCCGACGACCAAGAACCGACAGTTAGTTACATCCCGCAAAAAGTGGATCTGACTTTCCACGTCAAATAAAACACTGAAGTTGTATATTTAGCTTCTTGATTTGTTTTAAATCCATTAAGTGCAGAGGAAGCAATGTAATAATTATTGTTTTAATCGGTTCAATTGTTTTAAAACATGCAAACTAAAAGCTCAAGGTCAAGTTGTATACCTTGGATCTAGAGTTAACTTTGTAATGCATGATTCTAGAATAGGTCAATTACTTGTATAAATAGATGCTCGATCTATTCTGAACATGTTGTTCGATGATGATTGTAGCCACTAAGAGAATCTAAGGATCAAACAAGAGGATTCATGCAAAAGGACAGAAAAGGATCAAAGCAATTTCAAGAATAGAACACAGGCTACCGACAAGTAGAGAAAAGGTATTAATCAATCACTATAGGTGATATTCATATTATGAGAGCTTTAATGGATCTGTGATCAGCAATAATAGATTGCATACATTCAGGTCAAACATATTGTACTCATTCTAACAAGTGTAGTACACTTAAGAAATCCTTTCAAGAAAGGTGGACCTAACAGTCCTATTGTAAATCTCTTAACCGAGTGCATACTTCATTCATGTTGCTAAAAGCTCTTAACAGAGTAGATCTTAACAAGTCTCCATTTTAATACTCCTAACAGGGTAGATCATTAGAAGTTATCAATTGTAAGCCTTTACTGGCTCCCTTCCATTCTGCAGATAGTGAAGTTTTGTGGGTGTCATCACCTCCGTAGTTTTTACTTCCTAACAGGAGTTTTCCGTGATATCATATCTTGTGTTATGTGTTTATTACTTTCATGAATGTTTCTATGAATGATTGCAATCAATTAAAGAGTATGAATTAATACTAGTTGCATAAGAAGAACATCAGAAATGGTTGGTAATACAGTAAAGATTGTTTAGTAATGATAAAAGGTGGAAAGGGTTAAAAAATCTAGAGGTATTGATTCACCCCTCCCCTCTTAGTACTACTTCCCAACAATTGGTATCAGAGCTAAGTCTCTTCTTGGAAAGCTTAAAGGCTTAAGAGCAAAGATCATACAATGGAGAAGTACAAACTTGATAAGAATATTGATAATAAAAATCTTGAGATACAGATGTTCTATGAATAGTATAAATAAGTGAGAATCAAGATGAGAGAGTTGTTGGATGAGAGAAAAGGTATGGCAACACAGAGCAATGAAAAAGATTATCAAGAAGAAGAGATTCCAGATTTCTTTGAATCTTCAGGATCAAATACAAGTATTGCATCATACACATAAAAAGAGAACATCACAAATCTAAAGGAGATAAATCAACATCTGACAGAGCAAATAAAGATGTTGCAAATTAGTCAAGAGACCCAGATGGTAAGAATTATTTATGTGATGAGTTCTGCTAGACAAGCTGAAACAAAAAGAACAATAGCTATTGATGACATGAGGAAGATTACAAAGAAGCTACAAGAAAAGGAGTTAGAAATTCAAAGACATGCTGAGAATTACCATGAGATTACAAATCAGATTATTCTTATGAGTCAAGAAGCAAATAGAATGAATATAGAACTCATTGAAATAGTACAGGCTATCAGTGAACTAAGAGAAGAGAATGAGAAACTAAAGCATGAGGTTAGAGTTCAGCAACAACATAATGAAATTATCAAAAAAGCTAAAGAGAGCAATAAAAGAATGGATGATTTTCTTGAAGGACAACGAAGAGTCAACAACAACAATGGTCTAGGCTTTACCAAGAATGGAGAATCATCAAATCAAGACAATCCAAAGAATGTCTATGAAAATCCAAGACCAAGAAATTTGACATGCAAACACTGTGGAAAGCAAGGGCACACATCAAATATATGCAGAGGTAAAATGAAAGGTATTCCTAAATCTACATCTTCATTCATAGGATTATATTATAAATGTAACAAGAAAGGACATAAAGCATATGAATGTAAGTCTAAAATGGAACAACCAAAGAAGGAAACCTACATGGACAAATATTGTCCTACATGCAAGATGAATGGGCACACAACTAATGAATGCTAGAAAAAAGAAAAGGCAAGCATGGAAGCTTAAGGTCAAGAAACTCCCCATCAACCAAAGAGAATCGATAATCAATATCAGGGATAACTTTAAGAAACCCCCCCCTCCCAAAAAGTATAAAATTGTGGTGAATCACATTTTTTTTTGAGGGAAAATTTTTAATATTGATGGCGAATTGTGGTTCAAATTATAGATATTTGGTGGCGAATTTTTTAATTTCGTATACAATTTTTATAAAAAAATGGCGAAAACAAAGGATTTTAATACGAAAATTATTAATATAATTGGCGAAGCTGAAAAATTTTACTGATAAATTATGGCGAAATAATTTTCTAAATATTGTAATTAATTATTTGTCGTGGCGAATGTATTTAAAAAATACATATAAACTTGG
>MU227529.1:2511653-2536951 GCA_018584345.1 Thuja plicata | reverse complement strand
TGTACATACTAAACACTTTAGTATTATGCACATATCATTTTTTGATACTAATGTCAAAGGGGGAGATTGAAGGCATTATATTTTTCCATTAGTATATACAAGGAAAAACATGATCTACACCATCGGTCTACACTACACTGAAAAATAGGGCACAAGACTACCCGACGCCAAGGTTACCTGATACTACCTAGTAAAAAGCATCCCGACAAACATTATTCAGTGTTACCCAAGGACAAAAAGGATAAAGGAACCCGACAAGTAACAACAGTGCAACCCAATGAAACAACAAAGAGAGGAACCTAACAGATGAAGGGAACCTGAAGATCAGTTCAACAAAGGAACACCGACAGACTTTCAGTTCAACCCGACAACCAAGAATAAATAGTCAATTACATCCTGCAAAAAGTGGATTTGACTTTCCACGTCAGATAAAACATTGAAGTTGTATATTTAGCTTCTTGATTTGTTTTAAATCCATTAAGCATGGAGGAAGCAATGTAATTATTATTGCTTTAATCAGTTCAATTGTTTTAAAACATGCAAACTAAAATATCAAGGTCAAGTTGTATACCTTGGATCTAGAGTTTACTTTGTAATGTGTGATTCTAGAATAGGTCAAATACTTGTATAAATAGATGCTCAATCTATTATGAACATGTTGTTCGATGATGATTGTAGCCACTAAGAGCATCTAAGGATTAGACAAGAGGATTCATGCAGAAGGACAGAAAAGGATCAAATCAATTTCAAGAACATAACACAGGCTACCGACGAGAAGAGAAAAGGTATTAATCAATCACTATAGGTGATATTCATATTATGAGAGCTTTAATGGATTTGTGATTAGAAATAATAGATTGCATACAGTCAGGTCAAACATATTGTACTCATTCTAACAAGTGTAGTACGCTTAAGAAATCCTTTCAAGAAAGGTGGACCTAACAGTCCTATTGTAAATCTCTTAACCGAGTTCACACTTCATTAGTGTTGCTAAAAGCTCTTAACAAAGTAGATCTTAACAGGTCTCCACTTTGATACTCCTTGCAGGGTAGATCATCAAAAGTGATCAATTGTAAGCCTTTACTAGCTCCCTTCCATTCTGCAGATAGTGAAGTTTTGTGGGTGCCATCCCCACCACAGTTTTTACTTCCTAACAGGAGTTTTTTATGATATCATATCTTGTGTTATGTGTTTATTAATTTCATGAATGTTTCTATGAATGATTGCAAACAATTAAAGATTATGAATTAATGCTACTTGCATAAGAATAACATTAGAAATGGTCTGTAATACAGTAAAGATTTTTTACTAATGATGAAAGGTGAAAAGGGTTAAAAGTTTTAGAGGTACTGATTCAACCCTCCCCTCTCAGTACCACTTCCCATTAATCCCAACATTTTCTTCTTCTTGGCACTTTGTGGGGTCTGTAAATCTGAAGAACCCTCGGTTTGACCGCTCCCTGGACTAGGGTTTGGTTTAACCAGAGTGGTTTTCTTCGTTTCAGCCTTTGAAGAAGATGGAATTTCATGCATGGGCTCCATAATAATGGTTTCATCCTCATCAGGTGCATCTACCTCAGGAGCATTTTCTTGTGTTTCTTGTAATCCAGGTTTCCCTTCACCTCGTAACTGTACATGGGGTGTGGCGATAAATTATTCCCATGTCATAGGATAACTATCCCATAAAGACCTCTCTACCAAAAGTTTTATCAACCTGTGGTGAGTAGCTGCATTTAATTTCCCCTTTTTAACTTCTTATGAGTTTAGTTGCAACAAAGAATACAGGAAATTGGGTACATTGACAAGGCGGTGATAGTGTAAATGACTTAACAGTTTAAAATGCATAGCATGCAAGTAGAGAAATTTCCCTTCACAAGTAATGTACCTTATCACATGGACAACCAGTCTGGAGTAATCCTCTGGAAGAGATGTTCTCTTCGCTCCCTGCTTACTGGTTTCCAATGCATTGTCTGTGGGCAAGGAGAATTCTACCCTGGTTGCTCGTGTGTCATGCTCATGTGGAAACACTTCTCCTATAGCAAGAAGTCCTAAAACTTCTACAATTCATGCTTCTAAAGATTCCACCCTTAATCCCTTTACATAAGCAACTCCATTATTGTAAGTGCGCAAGAATTCCACTGCTATAGCCTCATCGTAACCATAGATCCTAAAAAAATAAGTAAGCCATCCCACATGGTTAAAGACTTGGACACTTTCTTGATCCTATAATAAAGATGAATGATCCCCTGGCTCATGGCTTATGGGTGGTCCTCCCATTATTACTGAAAAAATTTGCATCCCAAAAACTCTAAATCACTCGAACCTTCCTCTGCAACTGAAAATGGATATTTCAAAACTCTTCTCTCTGTATCCTCAATAACAATTTTTTCCTCTTGTGTTGCCATGTATTCTGCCTAAGCTTAAGGCTGAATAATGCTAGATAAATTCTTGGTATAGGGTTTTGGGGATTACAACAGAGGAGAAGTTTGAAAAACCAGAGCTGGGAATATGAGTTGGGTTTGAAAAATTAAAAACTTAGCAGAGAATTTCGCATTATTCAGGGTTATCACATCAATTAATTGCAAAATTACTGCACAATACTGCTTATGCAAGGGTTATCATGGAAAAAACATGAGTTAACAAACTACCCCCTACAAAAATTATGATAGGTATGGTTTGGAAGTACAACAACACTCGGATGAAGAACTAATATTAATTACAATGTAATGTATAATAATGTCTAATGAATAAAAAATGTTGCAAACAATAAATGAAGGCATACTTGGAGTTTAATCATGAATAAATGCCCAAATCTAGAAAGATCCGATGACGTGTGCAAAGTGAAAAAGTAATGGGTGGCATAATAATGATGGGGCACGTAAGTGAAAATGGAAGAAAAGATTGATGAGATGTGATGTGATGGTGACTTTATTATGGAGAGAGATATTTTTGTGGGAAATGAAAAAAAAAATTATGAGTGATGTGCGGTGAAGTTAAAGAGACGACCGAAGTGAAAATTCACCCCACTTAGCTGCAGGAGTTTCATCGGCGAGAGGAGGTCCATTGGGTATAGGAATGTCTTCAGCTGGAGGAGGTCCATTGGTTGCAGGAATGTCTTCAACTGGAGGAGATCCATTGACTATAGGAATGTCTTCAAATTATCATAGGAACTCTTCTTTAGTGGTGGGTTTATGGTACAGACGAAGTCTGTGACCATTGACCAATAACTTGAAGCGGACAGGGTCAATTGTAGATAACTAGACTACACCATTAGAAAACACTTTGTCAACCTCATAAGGGCCTATCCAATGATTTGTAATCTTACCTTGATTTTCTTGAAACTGAGAGTCATATAGAAGTTCCCAGTCACCAGAAATAAACCATTTATTTTGTATGTGTGAATCATGTCATTTATTGCATTGAAGTTGTATCAACTTGATATTCTGTACAACCACCTTGTGTATCTCATCCAGATGATTAAACTACAGGAGCCTCTCTTTCTAAGCTTCCAGAAGATTTAAGTTGAGCTATAATGTTGTGCATAAATTTTTATGCTCAAAATCAATGGTCATTACAGCGGTCTTGCCATACATAAATTCAAAAGGTGTAAATCCAGTAGGGATTTTCCATGTGGTGCGGTAGGCCCACACAACTTTTTGTAAGTGGCTAATCTAGTCTATTTTGTGAAAATGAACTGTCTTAGTGAGGATGGTCTTAATTTCCCTATTGGTGATTTCGGCCTCACCATTTGCCTAGGGATGATATGGACTAGACTTTATGTGGTGAATGTTGTATTCCTCCATAAGTGCAGTGATCAGATTTGAAGTGAATTGAGCTCCCTGGTCTATGACTAGTTCCCATGAAACACCATATCTGGTAAATATTTCCTCATATAAAAATTGTGCAACCCTATTATCCCTTGCATGCTTCATAGCCCACACTTCCACCCATTTAGTAACATAGTCAGTACAAACCAGAATGTAAGAGTTGTCATTTGATGGGGGGTGAATTGGTCCCACAAAATCTATTCCCCATTTATCAAATGGAGTGACTATTAGCTAAGGAAACAGAGGCATTTCATTAGATTTTGTGGGGCGGCCCATACGCTGACATCTATCACACTTGCAGGTGTAATTGGCTGCATCTTTGTAGAGAGTGGGCCAGTAATAGCCAGTATTGAGTATCTTCATGGTTGTACATTTGGCTACAAAATGGCCACCACAAGGTTCATCATGGGGAGCATGGAGTATATCATAGGTCTCATCCTCACAAAAACACCTTCTGAGGATCTGATTAGGGCCAGTGTAGAAGAGACAGTCAGCTAGATAAGAAAAATTGAAAGTCTTCAATTAATAGTCTCTTTTCCTTGAAAGAAAAATGTGGTGGTACCTTTTGAGTAACCAAATAATTGGCTATGTCGGCATACCAGGGGGTATGAGTGGAAATAGAAAATAGGTGGTCATCTAGAAATTCATCCTCTATGACATGTGGGTCATCATCATTGCGTAATCTATGATGACATGTAACTGATTGAATGTTTGATAACGTTAAGTTGAAGATGATGAATGACATTAAAACAGTTAATGGTTTGTATTGTCATTGATGTCAACTTGATATCATCTATACGGTCATGTATATAATGCCAAATACTTCAGAGAATCAATGGAACAATGATTATGCTTTCAGCAATACATAAAAGTCAAGTATTCACTAAGTGACAGACTACACCGACGGAGTGCACACCATCGGTAAAGGCAGAGAAAAAGTCACAGTGATGCCCGATGAGCAGAAGATAGTGTTTCCTAAAAAAGTAGAATCATAGGATGCCTGACGGACTAAAAATAGAGTTTCCCCACAGACAAAGATCCCAAAGCTAACTAAAGTTACACCGACGAAACTGGCAGTTGTCACCGACGATGAACTGCAGAATTGACTGACGGAATAGAGAGTTCAGAAAATGACAAAATATCTAGCTGGCAGAGCTTAAGGATAGACTTAACTGGTTGATTTATTTGTTTTATTTGACCATAGTCAAGTAATTGATTTAAAGAAGATTTATATAGTTGGCAAGAAGATAACTACGAGATAAATCAGGAGTTAAAGTCGTAAATCAATTTGGCTAGATTGTTTTTCACACCAAGAATCATGAATTAAAGAATATCATGTCTATATAAGAGACAAGCATAATTAATTTCTACAAGCCATCAGATACATGGAAGGGGAGTGAATAGAAAGAAGATGCTGAAGAGAAACTGGTGAAGGATAAACTTCATACAGTCCTGATCAATCAAGCTGAGGGAGAGCTAAAGAATTCTACAGACACCGACAAATAGTGAAGCACAACATCATAGAGTAGAAAGTGTGGAGCATAAAGGAATTGAATTGATACATTGATCAGAGAGGTATTGTACTTAAATAGATTTGAAAATCTGTAATTCAAAGTTGCATTAGAAACAGGTCATAGTGTTTCAGTTTAACCATTGAAGCATCAAGTCTCTTAATAGAGCAGGACTTAACAGTCTTCTATAATTGAGGTATATCCTAACATATTACCAAAAAGGTTGATTCAAGAAAGTAGCATTGAATTTTCATAAAGCCTATTGACAGCCTAAGAAGGAGGTTGATTCAAGGATGGTAGCAAGATTTGCCTAAAGCCTATTGACAGTCTAAGAAGGAGGCTGATTCAAGGATGGTAGAAAAATATTGCCAGATACTAAGTGACAACCTATATGTATAAAATCCTCTAATAAGGTCACACTTAATAGTGTGTTTGTAACCTTTAACAGGGTTGGCTCCTAACAGGGCTCACTTTAGAAGAGTGAAAATTTGGGGTGTCGGTCACAGTGGTTTTTCCCTTAACAGGGTTTCCACGTTAAAATCCATGTGTTATGTGTGTATGGTTTATTATTTTATTGTTTTACATTTCACATATGCATTTCTGGATTGATTGGTATACCTTGCATATTTACTGAGTATCGATAAATAAGTTTTACTACTTATCGGTAATCAAGGAGAATAAGGAAAGTCAAGGTAAACCGACAGATAGTTAATTATTTCAAGTATTTCAAGGCATGCATCTTGTAGGGACTTAATAATTTGAGGTGTATTGATTGGTGGATTAAAGTTTAAAGGATGAAAAATTGAGGCCACTGATTCACCCCCCCCCCCCTCTCNTTCCCCCCCCCCCCCCTCTCAGTTATTACTAACAATCTAGAGAGGAAATCAAAAACTACATTGGTTTTGCCCAGTTTATCCACTATCGTGATGTCGAACTCTTGTAGCAACAGGAGCTATCAGGCAAGCCTGCCTGAAATAGAAGGCTTGTTTACCAAATACTTGATGGCTGCATGATCAGTATGCACAAATATTGGGTAACCATTTATATAGTGGCAAAACTTATTCAGTGCATAAATTACAGCTAGGAGTTCTTTTTCGGTTACTGTGTAGTTCAACTTTGCACCTTGTAGATTCTTAGTGATAAAGTAGATGAGATGCTCTATGGGTCCATATTTTTGATTGAAAACAACACCCACAACATGGTTAGAGGCATCTATGTGGATGTGAAATGGTAATGCCCAATTAGGTCCTCTAAGTATTGGTGCCTGTGTAAGTACTTTCTTCAGCTGCAGGAAGGATTCTTCACAAGATTTTGTCCAGATGAACTCTGAATCCTTTGTGAGCAGGGAGTACATGGGCCCGACTAATTTTCTGAAATCCTTTATGAATCACCGGTAGTAACCAAAATGTCCCAGAAAGCTACAAACATCCTTCTTCTTACTGGGAGTAGGGATATTCATGATAACTTCAATTTTAGTTGGATTCACTTGTATTTCCTCGGCAGAGATGTAGTGACCTAACACCACACCTTCCTGCATCATCATGAAGCATTTCTCATTCTTGAGGGAAAAATTATGATCCTTACACTTGGTAATAACTTTGTCCAAATTGACCAATGCTTCCTCATATGCTTCCCCATAAGTTTTGAAGTTATCAATGTAGATTTCCATGCAATCATGGGAGATATCAGTAAAAATGTTGATAACTGCACGTTGGAATGTGGCTGGGACATTACAGAGGCCAAAAGGAAGTATAGAGTAAGCATACATTCCCCAAGGGCAAGTGAATGTTGTTTTCTCCTGATCTTTAGGAATGATCCTAATCTAGTTGTAGCCATTATATCCATCCAGGAAAGAAAAATAATGCTTTCCTGCGAGGGAATCTAGGACTTGGTATATAAAGGGCATGGGGAAATGGTCCTTCTTGGTGGCATTGTTAATTTCCCTATAGTCAACACATATGCACCACTTTCCTCCTTTCTTTGGTATAATAACTAAAGGTGAGACCCACTGGCTGTCAGAGATCAGGTAGATAAAACCAGCGTTCAGTAACTTTTGTAACTTTGTTTTGACAATTTCTCTTAACGCAGGGTTTATACGCCGCTGGAATTGTCTGACAGGATGCTTTTCTTCTTTTAGGAAGATCCAGTGGGTACATACTTTGGGGTCCAAACCATTCATATCAGAATAATCCCAGGCGAAGGTCGTAGCATGGCTTTTCAGCAGGGTGGTCAATGATGTCTGTTGTTGGTTCGTGATTTGGCTATTAATATGCAAGCAACGGTCAGGGGAAACTTCCAACTGCTTTGTGAGTTCTACCATAGATGCATCTATTAATGGAGGCACTTGGACCCCAAGGGGAATAATTTGGTGGTAGAGGTGCTTGGATTCAGGATAGGAAGGGACAACACAATCAGGGTATAATACTTGCAAGGAGCAGCTATGGGGATTGAGATAGTTAATGGATGCTGAGTCATGACCATACTGGTTTTGCAGAATGTTGGTGATTACCGTGTCCTCTTATTGTAGCTACAGGAATGGATCCCTTTCTAGCATCATGAGTTGGGCTACTCAATTAACTACTTTGGCTTCCTCTCCAATGTCAGGCCATATTGGTGAGGTAAAATCCATTTGTGGTTGTGCTGGCGGATATAAAGCTAGTGTATTAGTCTCCTGTCCATTAGAAATGGTCATACCGCCAAAGTGGCATCTGATAAAGGCATCAATAGTAGCCAGCTAGGGTCGACCAAGAATTTGTGGATGGCCTCCTAATGTGGCTTTAGGCGAGAGGATCATAAAGTTGGCAGGGTAGACCAGTTTTCAAGATCAACAACTATATCCTCCACTACTCCATCAGGTTTGACTGTGGAATTGTCTGCAAGCTACAGGATAGTTGGTGTTTCCCAGAGGATAGTGATGTGAAGTTGTTGCATGATATCCTTTGTCATGACATTTATGGCAGATCCTAGGTTAATTAGATCATTTTTATGCCTATCCCATTAATGATTACTTTGACAACTGGGCTACCTAGATCAGAATACTTGGGAACCACTATCTTACCGAGCATGATATCAGCAAGTTTACCAAGGAGATGGACTGTCTGGGGGTCCTTTTGCTTATGACCGGGCTTTTTAAAGCAGGCTTCCTTGATATCCTTCCCATATGTGAGAACATCCTTTATTGCTTGGAACAACAGAATCTGAGCATTGTTGTTCTTTAATTGATCTAGGATGTCAAAGGTTGCCTCTTCCTTAGGTTTAGAGTTGTCAACTCGCAACCTTTGTGGGAAGGGAGGTTGAGCTAGCTGCACTGGTGCTGGTAATACCGTTGGACCTATAGGAGTAGACTCTAGCATAGTTTGAGATAGGGGCTCTTCTGGAGTTACTTCAATTATAATAGGATGTGTAGGCAGAGTTGTGCCAGACCATAAATGAATGTCATTGATTATGTATGTAGGGTACTGGTTTGGATCCACTGAATAGACATTTTGCTGAGGTGTTGATGGCCTATTATTAGTATTTGGCTAAGGTTTCACAGGTAGTTGAGTGGGCTTAGGGGGTGCTATTATGGCTGTAGGAGGTGGAAGAAGGTCTTGCTATTGTGGTTTTTGTGGTGGCTGCAAGAGTCCCTGCTGCTGGTTTGGCCATTGCTGACCTCCACGCTACTAAGGGTTTTGTTGCCAATTCCCTTGGTGTTATTGCCAATTCCCTTGGGGTTGTTTCCAATTCCCTTGGGTTTGTTTCCATTGATGACTTGGGTAAGGTTTCCATTGAGGTTGAGGATTAGTCCAATGAGGGTATTGATTATTCATAGGTTGTTGTCATTTATTACCATAAAATAGACCAGTAAAATTAAGTGGGTCTTGAGGCATACCTTGTCTTTGAGCCCATGGTGTTTTTTGTGCAATGAAGAATACTTTCTCATCATACATTCAATTGGCTTGTAATCAGTGGGTAGCTACACAGTCTCCATGTTGGTAACCAATTTGCAATGATAATCTCTCTTCTTCTATCTACAATGTGGACAGAACTCTGCTAGTATAGCTTCGGCCTCCTCGTGTTTCTTTTTTGCCTGCAGTCTGTCCAACTAGGTGGCCATGTTATTGATAATGTCCTTCTTAAAGTCAAACAACAAATGTGTGATTTCTGCCCTTGAGGCTCCAACGCCCATAGTTTTGCCTGTTGTGGCTCTATATCCTCTGCCCTTCTTCACCGCAGCTCTCAAGTAATTGAGGCAATTTTTCTTGATATCACCCCATGTGTATTGGGTGATATCTCCTCCATCCATAAGATCCAAGGCCTCAGTGCATCCTTAATTTATACCCCGTAGAAAGAGAAGTTTTTGGGACTCCTCATTAAGTTGATGATGAGTATTTTTTTGCAGGCTGAACAAGAATCTCGACACATAATCCTCTAAGATTTCATCCTCCTTTTGGGTCATTTTGAAGATTTCATCCCCTCTCATATCATTTCCCCTACAGTATTCTTTGTATTTCTCTAGGAACGCTACCTTCATTTCATCCCAATTATGAACAACATCCTGACCTAAGCCCATAAACCATCTTAATGTAGACTCTTTAAGAGTTGCAAGAAACTATTTGAGCCTATGGGCATCCATGGTGTAGTCGTAACTATGGCAGAGGATGTCAAACTCGAAGAGAAAGTTATCTGGATCTTCGGTCACTAGACCATAAAATTTGGGAAGAGCTGATGGGGGAATATTCTTGAGGTTGTTGTTATCATGCTGATCAGTAATGGGAAATGGAAAGGTAGGGGGATTTTCCATCCTGAGCGGACACTGAGGAAGACCTTGTGGTTGGTAAATGACTAGAGGTAGCATATTTTCTTCTTGATTGTCAGAGTTTTGAATTCTGAGATTGGCTAAGGCTTCTGCAAATGGATTAAACTCCAGTTCTCTTTCTAGAAGATGAAAGTTCAGTGCATTACCTTATGAGGATGATGATGATGATTCAGATAAAGGAAGGTTGACAATTGCATCCACAAACTAACCCTCCTCTTTGTCTTCGTCTGGTACAAAGATATCTCCTAAACGACTATTGGGGTATTTGGGTAAGTACCTTCCTAGAGTGTCTCTTCTTCTTCTATGCATACAGGTAAGTGAAAAAAATTAGCGGTGGAGTGAAAGACTTGTTGATAGAAAACCCTATTTAAAAAGGATGTACATGCTAGAATTGAAATCTACCAATGGCTGAGGGAAAATACTTGGCTTGACACTATCCCCGGCAGCCGTGCCAAAAATGATCGGTTCTATTTAAGGTATCAAATACTAGGCAAGTACCATAACTCAAGGATTGGACATCCGACCGAGCAGCTATCCTCCTTTATAAAAACTCATTTAATTTATCAACCCAGGGACGTGTTACTTGAAATGGGTTAGCAAAGTATATGCACCAAGAATTTTAACTCAAACCATGCTATGGCTGCAGGAAACAAATTGCTTTTGAAGGGAAACTATTCTATGGCTGCATGAAGTAAATTACTTTTGAGAAGAAACTACTTTAAGCTATAAAGAATACAAGAAAGGAAATGCAGAAGTGAAAGTACTTGAAGTGAGACTATAACTTGAAAAGATTGGAAAATATAATCATAGTGTTTCAACAGCTCTACCTCTTTGGCTGCAGGAAGTTCTGGACTACCCTGCGCCTTGTGATTGCAGGAACTGTATTAACACCAGAGTTACAAAACCAAAATTCAGGGAACTTAAACTATATGCAAATGATCCTATCTAGCTAACCTGGATTCCTCACCAAGTGGTCCCCCTTGAGTGAGTATCCAAACATAATTATACTGAACTATAGATTTAAAACTTCACTCATTATTGCTCAAAAATGTATTACAAATTCAACTGTAAAGAAAATAGAATGTAAACTATAACTGATAACACCCTCCTACATCTAACTGCTATCTAGTCACACCATAAAGATAGGTAGAGCTTTTATTATAACCCTACTAAATATGAAAGGAAACTACAAAACTAGAGATTGAATCGATCCATGAAAGAGGAAAGAAATGTTTTTGACAACAAATCTTCCCACTCTTCTCTAGATTTCCTTAGAGAATTTATTTTGATCCCTGCTCCTTGCTTTTTTTGTTTCCACCTTGATCATCCCAAATCCATCTGCGATGCGCTTGAGGCTTCCCCATATGCACCTATTGTACGACTGGGTCGAGCGTCCAGAACATGTGTGCGGTCTACCTGGTCAAGGTAATGATTGCTAATTTGGTGCGCTGCACTCCAGATGTTAGAGACATTTATGATAACATACATCAAGATACACATTCATAATTCATGTTTAAACAAAAAAATTATTTCAAAAAGACATAACTATATTTCCAAAATAAGTCATCTAGTATCTTCATCCAGGCGTAGCATGTTTAAGTATTTCCTTTCACAAAATAGGTTCGGTGGCAGCATGCCATATAACAACAAATATAAGTAAAAGTATCTGGAAAAGCATAATAGGCATGATCAAAACATGGAAATGATCCTAGCAATAGTATGTCATAGGGATTCTATAGCATGGCATTAATATGCCCTATCACTCTCCATTATTGCACATGTTTATGTTGTTCAAAGACATCATTTTTACTATTTACGTGATCTCCATGTGTATGTTGCGTAGTATCCTTTGGGTGTTGCATCTTGAAGCGATGCTTCTCATTATCATCATCATTTCTTTGTTGCTTATTGTATTCAGCGTTATCTTGTTGATCATCATGCTGACGCACATGATGTTGATGTGCAAGCTTACCAAAATACTGGTCTTGTTGGTGCATGTTGAATTGTGTGGGAATGCCGCCAAGATGATGTTGGTTTTGTTGTTGATGCATATAGGATTATTGCGCAGGATATAGGTTTAAGTATTCTTGAGGCTAACATGTACTCCAGTCACCGTATGTATCATATTGTGTATGATATAAATTTTGATGATAATGATTCCTTTTATCATCGCAGACCTTCGCACAATCTTCTTATATGTGTTGCGCAATATCCCCAGACTGTTGGGCATTGAAATAATTTTGTTCACTACAATCATTTCCCTGTGCATGGTTTCTCCATTGTTGCGCATTATAATTTTGTTTGTTTTGAACATTATCTTTGCTATGTATAATTCCATGAAGTTGCATATTAAGATTTTGCCTAGAATTATTATAACGCTGACCAAAATGACTTCTATTGTCATCTTTGTGTTGCTGTGCATTGTGATCTCCTCCAACATCAAATAACAAATTATCATGAGCATTGTTTAAAATATGCTTTTAATCTTTCTTATGTGGAGGGGTATATCTTAATGTCCTATTATTTTGATTCATTTCATTTTTTCCAATTCCCTCCTCTTTATCCATTTGTTCTTCGTGTGCCATTTCAGATCCTTTTCTACTTCCAGAGGGTGTATTAATTAGATCTCTAATCAACCCTAATTTTGCCAAAATTTCATCATCTTGTATTATGAAAGCCTTTGCAAACTTCTTTCCATTTTGAACGTTGTCAGCAAGTTCCTTAATAGTCTGTCATAGCCTTAGATCCATTTCATCATCTTCATCTTCATTTTGGTAATTGCATTGATTTGTGTTTGAATAAAAAGGGTTTATGTTATTTTCATCGCTACTTTGACTGCCTCGACTATGTTGAGGATCTTCATCCTCATATTGTCTGTCTGTAAATTGTTTAAAATTAGTCGATATCATCTCTGAATCGGGATTCTTGAGTCTGCTCGGTTGAGTCTTGAAGTCTAATTCAATATGATTATTTATTGTTTTGTGCAGAGATCTTCTCCCCTACATATATTATGCCACTTCTTAATTCTCACTGAAACTTGAATGTAGAGTCACCGCCTCACCTTTTGTGAGGAAATACGATGATGTTTTTGGATTCTTCCTTCCCAGTAGAGTCTAACCAAACCGTCACAACTCACAATCTTAACTAGAAATTCTAAAAATATCTTTCATAGATAACTCCTCCCCAGTAGAGTCGTCAATTTGTTGGTACTCAAAAATGTTGGATCTGATATCCAGTTATTTACACCAACTAACGAATTCAACCATGATTGTGATTTGAATCTCTGCAATTTAGGTTAGTAAACCTAGGCTGGTAGGCCCAAATGTCAAAATTTTCAAAATACTTCAAACTAATCTAAATTATAAAAAATGCTATAAAGATAAATTACTTACACTGTATAAACCTACATCAACATATAATCATCAAAATATATTTGAAATAAAAATATAATGAATGAATCTAATATTAGTAAACTCTAAGATATAACTCAAGAATATCAGTTTCTAGTAGATGATGAGATCGGTGCCTAATCAATACTTGGGCTATGGAGTCAGGGATGCTTTCAATCCTATGTACAATTCATAGACGGTTTTAGGACTACTCGTTTAATCATAAAACAATACCATCATTCTAAAGGCTTCCATGTGAAATATAATTCAATTCAAATTTTACAGTCAGTTCAATCGAATTTAACTCTATTACCAGAGACCAATTGAATAGGAGAAAGATTGATAAATACAACTTTCTACTGATAACTCAGAATACAAACTAAATTTGAAATATAAAATCAAGAGAATAGAACACAATGAAATAATCTATTTCTAGATAAATCTGAAGACTAATTGAAAACATGCAAAAACTTATAACCTCAAGCAATAAAGAAAAAGACACTTATCTTTATTAATGTCAGAAAATAGGTACATATGAGTTCATCGTTGCAGTAGTGAATCCAATTTCTACCAAGAGTTTTTCATCAATCATCATATCACTCTCATCTCGGTCTTGGTATCCATATTAATATATTTTTGAATGGATACAAATAAGCTACAGACCGAGATGTCATTTCATGACAAAACCTAATCGCTAACTACAACATTATATAATTACAATATAAAACATTAACTGTAAAAAAGGTTAATATATGTAATAATCAAATCTTCCATTACTGCTTTTGTTGAAATAATCTTTCTCCTTCAATGTCGTCAAATACTTTATGAATAATCCCTTTTGAAAATACTTTATCACATTGACAAATATATTCCTGCAATAATCATTTGAAATTCATTATTCACATGATATATAAAATCTACCCTTATATTGATTTTTAAATATTAACATTAGGGTAAAAACATTATATTATAAAGTGTATTTAATCATGTGGATATATACTTTGCAAAAATAGATCCAACATTAGTCATAATGCTCCTTAGAAATTAATGTTCTAATATAAGCCAAAAAACATTATAACAAAATGTAAAAGAAATTATAGCCCTAAAATTATACAATTTACCTTAATAAGTATTTTCAAGAATAATCATAAGGTAAAAAGAGTATATTTCAAAATAAAAATATCCTTTTACAATTCCATTCTATGAGAAATGTAAATATATTTCACTTTTTTGGGTAAATTAATTCCCTTGGAATAAATACATTAAATGGAACCTATCACCCCTTTTATAAATATTACCCTAAAATCAATAAATATCTATACAAAGTAAAAGGAAAATATCTCAAAGCATGATCCATTTTAGTTATTATAACGTAAAAGTGTTGTAATTATATCTTTTCACCCTAACAATTATTTTCAAGGAATACAATAGAGCAATTGGTTAGGGTAGGATGGGTAGTTAGGATAGAAAAAAGGGTAGGGTTGAGAGGTTGAGTGTTCAACTCCCTCTCCCAACGCTTTTGTAAAAATATTTTTATTTAAAACTATTTCTTTTTGCTTTCAAATAGGGAATATTTAAATATTTGGGGTATGCATTTTGAAATCTTCCGATATTAAAATTTACTCTAAACAATTATTAACATTTTTAAAAGAATATACATTTCCCTGTTTGAAAAAATAAATTTTACCCTAATGATAGATTTCATTTGTTTGACAAGGGCAAACATATTTTATGTTGAAAATATAAGGAGTATAGTTTCTATAAAACCACTACTAAATAATCAAGTATTTTAGCCATAAAGAATACTTCCCTATCAAATTTGAGCCTGCAAATTTAGGTCTCAACATGCCCCTAGCTAGATATGACTATCCTACAAACAAGATGTGGACTTGCTCCAAGCTATGACGATAGGATACAAAACTGACTGAGACATACACGGATGCATAAGATATACAACATCTGTACAAGTGATGAGGATAGATGTATATGCAAAATCTATGAAATTGATAGATACGTGAATAAACCTAAGATTTTACGATTTTTGGATTTTTACAATTTTGTTTGGATTTTTAAAGATTTGAAGATTTGTTTGGGTTTTTAAAGATTTTAACATTGATCACTTATTCTCAAGAAATATCAAATTTGTTTTCCCTCAATGTCTATAAAGGTATAGGGCATTACTGATGGATGAGAAAACTGATGGATTTGAAGTGGATAGGCCATGATGGATGAAGCGAGGGAATGCGACCTTCAAGGACAGTCTCCTTAAGATTATCCAAGCTAGGGAAAAAGAATATAGCAATGTAGGTTCATGAAGCAGTGTTGGATAACATATAGGATAATGCCTTGATTTCATGAAAAACATGTGGTCCAAAAGAGTGGACATGTCAAGAGAGGTCTAAGAACCTGTTTTGTATTTTGTTCTTCCTTTTGATCAAGACCAAGGGGTTAATTCAAAGAGGATACTAATGGGATAACATGATCAAGATAAGGTGTGATGGAGGTATAAGTTATTGTTTTTGGATTATTTCAAGGATGTTTATGGATAATGAGTATTGGCTTGGGATAATCAAGATCATGATAGGGTAGCATGAAGGAAAACACATGAATAGGTTGATGGAAAGGATAATGAATGTTAGGATACATGATGCTCATGGATATGTTTGACCTTATCAAGATCAAAGGTGTAAGAGGGAATATGAATGTAAATAGGATAGTTGCATGATGGAGGATATGATGGATAGGGAAACATGTATGGAACGTGCCTCTAAGAGAGAGTGCAAGGGGAAGAAATTATGTATGACACCTATTTACCAGGTTTTCATCATGGTAATTGCTCAAGGATCCACAAGAAGTAGTTTTCACCATAGGACGGATTTATTTCTCTTTACTTTTTCTACCAAGGTGTCTGTTTACCAGGTTTTCACCAAGGCACTTTTTCGCTTTTTCAAATTTTTTTATAGTTTTGATTTTATGGAGGAACTTAAGCCTCTTGCTCTTTGGATAGTGCTCGTTTGGAGGATATTCTTATGATGGTCCAAGGCTGCTAAAAGTATTCTCAAAGATATTGATAGGGTGATGGTAAGGGAATTTGATGGAGGACAAGGTATATGGTGACTAAGGATTTATACGATGGATTGGATAAGGTAGATGGAAGGATAGTAAGTGGGAGGATAAGAAGAATTTGTAGGTGTTGGATAGTAGATAGGGTATTGAAAGGTTTGCATAGGGGTAGATGGATTGGGTGACAAGATCAACATCGACACACACCTTGAAGTGTGGTGGAAAATAGAGGAAAAGTGGGTAGAACAACTTGAGGCTTTGATGTAGGAAGTGATGTGGATCTTGGGATACAAGGACCCAAAATGGATGGAGAAGATGACGAAGTATTCAAGGTAATTTATTTTGGGACATGAGGACCCATAATAGATTTGGAAAGTGGAAAATGTTTGGAAGGAGGTGGGAAGCTTGGATGTCAACTTTGATTTTTCTTTTGTATTCAAGTGTTTTAAGAATGACTTGGGAATCCACATAGATTTTGATTTTTCTTTTCTTTTGGATGCTTTAGCATGTACTTCTTCAATGAGATATTTAGGAACCCACATTGTCTTTGTTTTTCTTCTTTTCTTGTTGGAGATTTGTGGTCTCTTTAGTATCTATTTTATCTTTGTATTAACATGTTGATTAGATAGGACATGGTGATCACCATATATAAGTGGATTCTTATATTTTTTTATTTTTATGTTGTACATCCAATTTACTTCCAAAAGCCTTGGGAAATATGGGTGAATGAGGTTGATATGGCAGGTTTAGATGGATGGGTGGATTGAAATTTCTCAAGGATGCATGTCTTTGTTGATTTGAGGTATGATGTAGAAAGTGGATGGAGGGACATATGGGGCCAATATGGATGGAAGATATGAAGGATTCAACTTTGGGATATAGGGACCAAGGATGGATTTGTATGATGGTAAAGGTAGATGCTTGTGTTTAAATGGAAGGAGATAAGGTGTGAAATTGATATCAACATCTTTAGAGTGAGTTGCATGGACAATGCTCTAATCGTTAGGAGTCATCTTTATACCAATAGGCTCATGAGTATCTTTGATAGGAGAAAATTTGATAGGAACAAATGAAGCTCGAGGGAAATTATTTTCATGCAAGGAATTTTGAGGAATGATAGTTTCTTGAGGTGTATATGGAGGAGTATGACAAGGAGATGATGGGATACTATGATCTTGACAAGGATCTTTGGATAATGCAGGAAGAGGACTTTTCTCTTGATGTTCAATAGCCTTATTATAAATGGAAGGAATGTCTTTATCTTTCTTAGGAGGTGGAGGGATGTGTAGCTCTTTAGGTGGAGGGATATCTTCTTGGAAGAAATAAAAAATGTATGAGGGAATCATCATGATACTTTAGGGATATCGGATCTTCGACAATTTTTGGATAGGAATGGATAGTATCTTGATATTGATCCTTACTGATACTTGCTTCTTCACACATTGAATTATCCTCTTGACATAGAGCCGCTTCTAAGGATAAGGTAGGAGTTTTAATCTGCATGAGGGATTCTTGAAGGGTTGATGGAGGATCATTTAGAATAGGCATGCTAGGAATTGAAGGGAATGGAAGCTCAAAGTATATGATCTTGGAAGCATGGAATAGAATTTCATCAAGATGTAGATTAGCTTGGATTTATTTTAGAGATAGCCCTTGAGCATAGATATAGTAAACATAGAAAGTATCATCATTAGGCTCAGTCTTTAATAGAGTTGGTGTGACTAGTTGTGATGTTTTATGAGATGGAGGAATGATGGAAGAAGTAGGGGTGGCATGTGGATCATTGCTAGGCATAGGTTTATGATTTTTATCATACTTGGGATTAGTATCTTGTGCTTCATTGGGTGAATCATTAATATTTTTTGCTTCAATTATGACATCATCATTAAGATCTTCAGTTATGCCATCCTCAACTTACTAATACATGCATTTGCTTCCTTCGGGTTTTATTTCAACTCCTCATTTTCTGATTTGGTACTCTCAATGTCACACATCATGATCTATTAATCCTCAACAATGTAGTATCCTCCTTCCATCTATTCAAACAACCAAGATCTCCCTCAAGCGGTGAAGCTCTATCTGTAAGGGACAAAGCTTTGATACCAATTGTTGAGCAGGACAAATAACTAAGAGGGGGGTGAATCAATTATTCATAAACAAATTCTAAATTTTTTTACCGAATCAGTAAAACATATCAACCATGTAATCATACATGCATCAATAAATTCACTAATCTTCCACTTTACCAACAAGCAAAATGAATCAAACTGAAACTTAGAAAACACCAACACAATGAACACTAGAATTTACTTGGAAACCCAAACATAGAAAAACAATAGAGAAACTAATTCTCATGAAAAGAATACTAGCTAAGGTGATACTGATTAAGGTGATTTTTACAGGGGCTCACTATGGGTTGGCTCACTGTTGGTTGGGATAAATACCCTAAAATATGAAATGTGGATAACTTCCAATACAAAATATGTTTATTGAATAAAGTGTGAACTGGTAGAATTACATTTGACTATGCATGGAATGGTTCCAATTGATAGCACAAAGATCACTGATAGCAAAGATCTGATACAAAACTTCTACTAGCATACGCTAAAATTTTGCAAAATAGTATATAAGGCCTTCTTCTATTTCACTCAGCTTCTTGTTGGCAAGTTGTATGTGTTGTCATTGATGTCAACATATTAGTAGGATTGATCAAAAGGTCTAATTATTTGGTGCTAACTTATATGTTGCAATTCTTCCAGTGGAACAAGATGTTCAGTGGTCAGGTGAGGTTTGAATATTGGAGACAAGGTGTAGCACACCTCATGGGATGTTGGTGAGGTTGTCTACTTAGTCCCTATAAATTTACATAGGTTGGAATGAAGATTTACGTATGTTTTGAAGACAAAGTTGGTAATTGTCAGACAATGTGGTAGATAGAGTAGACAACGAGAAAGAAAGAGGTTCAGCATGCATGATCAATCTAGAATTTCTCAATGTGCATCAAGGAGTATGTTTGGGACATGCTCAAGTGTTCCCAATTCAAAGTGTTCATGCTTAAAATATCTGTAAGGCATATTTTTTGTTGTCTCAGAGGTTGTATACAGTGTTCTTGAGGTGCAATTTAACATTTGCTAACAAATCCAATGGCTGGGATGGATTTGAATGTTTGTGTGTTGTTAATTATGCTGAAGGATGTTCTTGAAGTGTGTGCTTGAGTAGTTGGCAGTCCACATAGATTGGAATGATAAGGTTGGTGGTTTTTTGGTCAACAATAATATTCTTACTTTCTCTTTTATTCTTGGTCGACTTGGTTGGTAAATCTTGTTGCACAAGATCTAGGTGTAAAATATGGAAGGGTTATGATCTCGAGGTGGTTGTTATGGATTGAACTATTGTTTAGCTGTGGAAGAAGTAGTTGAAACATGATTTTTTGCATGTGATTTCAAGTTGAAATCAAGGTGGTGGCTAACCTTGTTATTTGTCAAGGTTGATTATATAAATCCGATATAGGGTTTGACGTAGATGCACGGATCATGTGTGCAGATGTTAGAGATTTATAGTAAAGCAAGAGCCTGATTCAGTGGTGATCAAAAGGGGTTCAACAAAGGTTTGAACATAGGTTTGCATTGTGTTGCATCATAACTATATCAGACATATGGTAGATGCCAATTTCATAGCTCACAAATTTCACAGATCATTGTAGTGATCTTTTGTAAGGCAACAAGCCTTCCTTAGGTTTGTATCCTAAGGCTTTTTCGTTTGAGCAATGAACTCTAGGAAGTGATCCTGAATGCATGTGCATTCCCCGTTATTGTAATAGGTTTATACTTCTGACAATGTATTTATTTATTGTGGGTAATTAGCCCCACCATGGTTTTTCCCCTAACATGGTTTCCACGATAAAAATATCTATGTCAAGCATTGTGGATGTGTTTATGATTTGTGGATGCTTCTATTTTTCCATGGTTAATTAATCAGATTAGATCTTAGGAGTTTATTCTTGAAATTTTTGAAAATTAATAGTTTAGAAGTTGACGTTTAGGAACAACTAATTCACCCCTCACCTCTTAATTATTCTCTACTATATTATCAACAATTGGTATCATAGAGTTGGTCCCTTGAAGGAAGCTTAACAACTTGAGGGTGATCTTTGAAGGAACAATGAAATCTAATTTGCAAAAATAACTCATAGTATCACTAGATGATATGAATCAGACTCAAAGAGACCTTAGAGAAGTTGAAGAGTTCATTAGAAATCTCAAGGCACAACTAAAGCAAGCCAAGATGAGGAGAACATAACTTTGTGAATAGTAACAATAAAAAGAATACAAAAATTAGATGATGAATAGCTAAGCCAAGATCTGAAAGAGAGGACTACAAAATGTGAGAAACTCAAGCAAGATAATGTCAACCTGAAGCATGAGATGACATCCATGATGATGAGGATGACTAGAGATATTGAAACTAGAAGGAAAAATGAAGAAAACCTAGAACAATCCTTGAAAGAGAGATTTGAGGAATGCAATAGACTTGTTGCTAATTTACAGGAAGCAAAGGGTCTTGAAGAGGAATTGAGAAGTGAACTTGTGATTGCAAATGACTCTAAGGAAAATTTCATGATAAGCTCAACCAAGATATATTCAGTTCTTGAAAGCCAAAGAAATCTAAAAGACAAAAGAGGCGTCAGTTATGAAGAAGGGGAAACTTCCAAGTCTACACAAAAGAAGACCATATCTGACAAGCCTAGACCTGAAAAAAAAGATGAATAAGAAACCATATGCAAGACAACCTAATACTCAAAATATTAATGATAAGTGCTTTATCTACCATAAATATGGACATAAATCAATGCATTGTATAAATAGGATGAATAGAATAATGCATCTTTTTCTGGTCAATGCTTTAAATGCAATAAAAATGATCATAATGAAAGTGAGTGTAGGAGTGTTGTAAAGAACAATTTTCCCAATAAAGGTAATGCTAAGTATTATGCATGTAATGTATTTGGGCACATTTCCAAGAAATGCACAATCAAGATAAGCTAGATAAAAAACCTAGGTAGATAGAAGAATGTTGTTTGCTACAAGTGCAACAAATGTGGACACATTGAAAGGGATTACATAAAAAAGAATGTGAGCAATAGAGGTTTAGTGAAAAGAAGTAGGAAAGGAAAAAAAATGAATAGAAATATGATAATAACAAGGCTAAGGTGTCAGTTGAAGAGGTGTGAAAGCAAATGAAGAAAATTTGGATCAAGAAGAGTCAAGATGAACTATTTGGAGGGTCCGCAATAGGATCTAATGAAAGTAATTCCATAGGGAATTGAAGATAGGATTTTGGCCCAGTTAGAGCTTATTAGCTAAAATACTAGGAACCCCCTAAAGTTGTTAAGTGCTTGGATCAGTCAAGCAAGAAGAAGCTTAAGGATGATAGGAAAGACATTTTGAAGTCATTACCATATGTATATGACATGATATAGAGGTGCACAATCAAATTTTGAAGACACAAAAAATCAATGAAGTTCTTTTTGGGAATTAGGGTACATGCATTTATTGCATCATCAAATTAGAAAAAAGCGGATACAAAAAGTAATTTTAGAGTCTTATTTGATACACTGTGATCAAAAGCACAAACAAGGAGCAAGTTGGAACATGAATTAAATCAAGGATAGCAGATAAGAGTGATCTTATATTAGAGAAAGGGGAATGCTCCAAATCCAGGACAAGTCTAGATCAGAAAGGAAGAAGAAGAAGAACTCAACAAGGGAGCCTAAAGCTCAGAAGTTCAGAGGTAACTATTTTGTTTGTGACGAAGACAGACATAAAGAAGTTGATTATAGAAATAAGAATCTTTATTCTATTTGTAAAGTGCATGATCATGATTCGAGTACGTGTAGTAGCATGAGGAAGAAAACTGATACTGCCAACAAGGGAAAGGTTAGATGTAAATCATGCAAGAAATTTGGTCACATTGCTAGTCAATGCACCGTAAAGAAGGAAGAAAAGAATGGACAAAAGATTTTTCTATGGATCAGATGCAACCTATTTGAACTTACTATTGATAATTGCATAAACAAGAAGGTGAACAAAAGTGGTTTAGAAGAAGTAAACAACAAAGTGCAAAAGAACGATCAAAGAAAGGAGAAGAAAATAGATAGGAAAGACAAGCATGAAAAGAGAGTACAAGGGATGTCAAAGAAAAATAAAAGGTGAAAGGGGACAAGGAACAAAAGCACAAGAGTATTTCAATAAGAAGAAGACAAACAAGGAGAAGTCAAAGTTGGATAAAAGACAAAATTATGAAAGCAAGTCCAAGAGAAAGATGAGTAAGGATAAAAATTCCATTCTTGAACATCTTAGAGGAAGTTAGGGGTCATTTCCCCTCCTAATCAGAGATAAGATGAAAGATATTGCATCAATCTGGTATGATCTAAAGAAGAATCTTACAACTGGATTGATGTATGGAGGTTGCTACTCAGGGGGAGTAGTAAGCATGATAAGGAAGATGTGTTTGACCATTAGTTGGATGTGTTTGGTTCCTAGGAGCAAGTAATACAACTTTTTCATTGATGTCAAAGGGGGGGAGAGAGAAGATGTGAAAATAATCAAGTGTGAAGAGAAAGTGCAAAAGAGGAGAGCATATGTGAAGAAATAGAGAAAGTAGATGTGAAGAGCAAGTTTATATACTTTCACATAGGAAAGGGTTTTAGCCAAGAAGAGGAGTCTATATCCAAGGGGGAGAAAATGATGGAGAGAAGAGCATGTGATAATATTGGAACCAAAATGAGCTTGTTCCTAGGGGGAGAAGTGATATCATAAATGAGGTAGCAGAGCAAAGTTAAAGACTCCAAAAGATATTGTGGATATTGCTAGTAGTATTGTTGGGTTATGATTGCATTATTGTTTTTCCCATCACATGTTATCATGAATTAAAAAGGGAAATATTTTTGGAAATTTGGCTATGTTGTCATTGATGTCAACATATTAGTAGGATTGATTATAAGGTCTGATTGTTTGGTGCTAACTTATCTGTTGTTGTTTTTCCAGTGGAAAAAGATGTTTAGAGGTCTAGTGAGGTTCATATATTATAGATAATGTGTAGCACACCTCATGGTATGTTGGTGAGGCTGTCTACTTAGTTTGTGTCAATTCATAGAGGTTGGCATGAATATTTGAGTATACTTTGAAGACAAAGTCGGTAACTAGTAGACAATGTAGTAGACAGAGTTGACAGTGAGAAAGAAAGAGGTTTGGTGTGCATGATCAGTATGGAATTTATTGATGTGTGTCAAGGAGTATATTTGGGACATAATCAGGTGTTCCCAATTCAAAGGTTTCATACTTCAGAGATCCACAAGATATATTTTTGTTGGCTTAGAGGTTGTGTATAGTGTTCTTGACATACAATTTAAAAGGTACTAACAAATCCAATGACTGGGATGGATTTGAATGTTTGTGTGTTGTTAATGATGCTGAAGGATGTTCTTGAAGTGTGTGCTTAATGATTTGGCATCCCACATGGATTGGAATGATAAGATTGGTGGAATTTTTGGTCAACAAATAATATCCTTATTATTTTCTTTTGTTCTTGGCTGATTTGGAGAATATTATTTTCTTTTGTTATTGGCTGATTTGGTTGGTAAATCATGTTGCGTAAGATCTAGGCATAAAATCTGAAAGAGATATGGTTTCAAGGTGGTTGTTATAGATTGTGGCTATTGTTTAGTGGTGGGTAAAACCATGAATTTTGGCATGTGATTTGAAGTAGAAATCAAGGAAGTGGCCAACCTTGTTATTTTTCAAGGTTGATGATATAAATTTGATCAAGGGTTTGATGTAGATGCGCATATCGTGTGTGCGAATGTTAGAGATTAATAGCCTAATTTAGTGGTGATTAGAATAAGTTCAAAAAAGTGTTGAACAAAGGTCTGCATTGTGCTACATCAGAACTATATCAGACATATGGTAGATGTCATTTTCATAGTTCACAAAAATCTCAGATCATTGTAGTGATTTTTTGTAAGGTAGTGAGCCTTCCTCAGGGTTGTAGCCCAAGGCCTTTTCATTTGGGCAGTGAGCTCTAGGAAGTGATCCCAAATGCATGTGCATTCACCATTATTATAATATGTTTATGTTAGAATAGTCCCATAGGATAACTGAGAGGGGGGGTGAATTAGTTATCAGTAACTTTAATTATTTTCTCTTATTAACTTCATAATACAATAAAGTAAATGCTCAATAATATAACACAGTACACAACACACAATTTGATTATGGGGAAAACAAATGGTAAAAACCCCGGTGGGAATAGCACCCATAATGAACTATACTTGTTTATAGTAATCCCTGTTAGAAGATATATCAACCCTGTTAGGAGTTGTACTTTACAATGCAATAACTATAGTGACCTGGTTAAGGGTCTGACCATCTTAAGAGTCTTCTACAAATAACCCTGTTAGGGGTGAGGACTCACTGTCCAAAAGCTCACTGCTTCAATGGTGAAGGCTACAACCTTCTATAGAACAGATATGCACTATATCTGATGATGAACTATAGAGTAGACCTATTATCTTGATCAGTTCTAATGTATTGTAATCTTCTACTTCTTCTTCACATAGACTCTTGATGAATGAACCACAACTGATATTCTGCTCTGTACATTTTCTATCTCTTTTCGTATCATTCACACTTAGCGTATCACAAATGACTTGC
>MU227529.1:2460100-2504783 GCA_018584345.1 Thuja plicata | reverse complement strand
GGGGGGGTGAGTCAGTTATCAGTAACTTTAATTATTTTCTCTTATTTACTTCACGATACAATAAAGTAAATGCTCAATTAGATAACACAGTACACAACTCACAATTTGATTTCGGGGAAACCAAATGGTAAAAACCCCAGTGGGAATAACACCCACAATGAACTATACTTGTTTATAGTAATTCTTGTTAGAAGATATTTCAACCCTATTAGGAGTTGTACTTTACAATGCAATAAGTATAGTGACCTAGTTAAGGGTCTAACCCTGTTAGGAGTCTTTTACAAATAACCCTGTTAGGGGTGAGGACTCACTATCCAAAAGCTCACAGCTTCAATGGTGAAGGCTACAACCTTCTGTAGAATAGATATGCACTATATCTGATGATGAACTATAGAGTAGACCTGCCGTCTTGATCAGTTCCAATGTATTTTAATCTTCTACTTCTTCTTCACATAGACTCTTGATGAATGAACCACAACTGATATTCTGCTATGTACATTTTCTGTCTCTTTTCGTATCATTCACACTTAGCGTATCACAAATGACTTGCTATAAGTATCTTCCTCAAAGTATGAGATCATGGGACCTATAAGACAACTCTTCATAACATCCTTGTCATCTTTACTAATCACGCAAGCATAATTACAACCATGCAAATATAAACTGAATAGACGCGATGCTTCACTAAGTCGGCTTCACCAAATCATCTCTAAATTTGCAATCTTCTTGAAACACATTTGGCACCTTTAGATAACTATCATCAACTCATAACTAATCATGAATATATACACACATATCCTGAAGATAGGTGCAACTCAAGAAACACGTTAAATATGTCGACTCTGAATAGATACTCTTCCAGAACTGTAACTGCTAATAACAGAATTACACAACTTGACTGAAACATCATATCTGGATCTGCGTGTATGAACATAACATACTAAACATGTCTACAACATGTATCTTACCACGTGAGGCTTGATATCATCATTTTGATAAGTACATACAGAATCACTACTGTGTATTAAATGTTGTCATCAATGACAAACATACAATCAATCAACTGCACATAAACAAATCTCCAATAGTTTATACTTATAACAAGTTATTTACTTATCGTAGGTAATCACCCCCACCATTTTTTTCCCATAACAAGGTTTCTATGATAAGAATATGCATGTCAAGCATTGTGGATGTGTTTTTGATTTGTGGATGCTTCTATTTTTCCATGGTTAATTAATCAGATCAGATCTTAGGATTTTATGCTTGAAAGTTTTGAAAGTTAAGGGTTTAGAAGTTGAAGTTTAGGAATAACTAATTCACCCTCCCAGTCTTAGTTATTCTCTTCCATATTATCAACACTTCTTTCACACCAATTCCTGATATACCAAGACAAACACACACTATATTACCTTCAATTCTTTGTCTCTAGCTTGCACATATACTCACATATGTCTCCACACCACACACTCACACACTCACCACATACAAAAGAGTTTTCTTTATTTACACAAGTATATGATCATACATATGTCAATGACACCAAAAGAGTGCGTTGACCACAATACAAAAAGATATTGTAATTATGTTTAACATGCTACCACTGAAACTAAATCTAAGTCATACATAAGAACCTATTACCACAAGACCCAAATATAGGCCACCCTTAAGATATACACGCTTCATATTACATTCATCGAGGATAAGTAAATATAAGAATCATCAGAATGCAACAACCAAAACCATGTCTAGTTCAACAAAACTTCTAAACCAACTGATAGATGAGAAATAATAAAACTTGTTCATACTATGATATGACCACATTACCAAAACTCCTGATGAACTGCAAGAAATTCTAGATATCAGAAACACCTAGAACAACATTGTAAGCACAACAATCAACAAATACCAACATACAACACCATCTAACTCCAAACACTGAAAGTACACAAGTATATTGAAAGATATAATTCATAAGTAGAACCTATTATGTATGTGGAGCCTAATCAGACTCAGTTTCTTTCAGTGTGGTTTCCCCCCAGACATATCTTTATCGGCCCCAAGCTCGGGGTCAAGGGGCAGAGCCCCTTGCGGGGTCCTAGGGTAGCGCCCCAGGCGGGGTCAAGGGGCAACGCCCCTTACGGGGGCCTTTTGGGGTAGTGCCCCAGGGCGGGGTCGAGGGCCAGCGTCCCTCGACGCCAACAATGACTTATTAATATTGTAAAGGGTCGACCATTGATTTTCTATTAGTCAGAGTATTGTTTGCCCTAATTAGGTTAGGTCAAATATGCTTGTGAAAAGGGCTTAGGGTTTCAAGATTTCATTGTATGAGGGATTTTTCATAACTTCCTGTGACGGTATTGAGTTGCAGGTTTCAGATTGTAATCGCTGGATAATAATAAAAATATTGGACTCGCTGTTGGTGGACGTAGCCCAGGGATTGGGTGAACCACGTTAAATCTCTGTGTCATTTGTGTTCTCTTCCGTGTTTATATTTGCATTATTCTGCTTATTATTCTAACAGAACCAAGTACACTTGTCACCGAGCACCAAAAATGTATGTTCTAAACTTGTTCTGCATATAACCAAAACCACTGATACCAATAACCACAACTGTCCACCGTATACTGAAACTGATATCTATACCGCCAATCAACCAACCGATACCGCTAGGTAGTCGATAAGAAGGTTTTGACATCAATGACAACAATGCCAACAACAACTCAATATGTATAACAATGTTCCAAAAATCATTAACAAAATTGGTAACATAACATATTTGTAAAGACCTTGACATATCCTTAAATTCTTATTATTATTTCTATATCTTCTACATGGGTTCAATGTGCAAGCCTTAAAAATCATGGTACACCACTATTGATAAAGATATACAAGCATAGAAGTAAACAAATGTCATAGAAATGTCAAATGATTGATTTCGTAGCAGTTTAGAGTGATCTTCATCACATTTCGTGCTACTTCATTTTTTGATACAATTATTAGACCAATGATATTAATTTTCATAACAATAGCAAATCATTATAGTACTACATCAACATAATTTCTCTATTATTTGTTTTGAAGCCAAGCCTCTCTATCCTCTTATAGTACTTGCCATGGGCAATACTATTGTATTCACTTAAAGTTTTTAATAAATTTGTTTTCCACCAATCATAAGAATTTATTTGTTTAATGTTTAATTTTTATAATAAAAGTGAACATGTGAAATTTTTAACTTTATAGTTTATTAAAAAATGATTTTTCATCAATGTGATTGGCTAAAATCATCTAGTGCTATAAGAGTAGGTTCTAAGAAGGATAAATTTTAGACTTTCTTTAGATTTTCTCTATATTAAAAAAATATCTATTTAAATAACTTTTATTTTTGTTTTTAAACAGTTAATAAAATTAAATAACTATTTATAAGGATTTGGATTCACACTATTAAAATAATAAAATACGACTTAGATTAAATCACATGCCTAAATTAGCTTAGCAAAATAATATTCTCTATTACATATATTTGATTTTATACCATTTAAAATTAATTTAAATCTCAAAACTATTTCATTACAAGTAATTATTTTAAAATTTCAAAATTATTAACTTTGATATATAAATAAATATATACAAAAAAGAATTAAATTAAAATTAAAAAAAACATTACAATTATTAATTATATTCTAATTCTAATATTAATTCTTATCAATTATTATAATTCTAGAAGCATTATAATTATAATTATATATATTTTATTTAATTGATATGTGGGATTTTTAACCTAGTTAAGACCATAAAAAATATAAGAAAGCTTAACCTGACCTATACCAGGTGAGACCACAAATGGAGGACCCCATCCCCACACAAATAACCCCTAACAACGAGCCCATGCAATCCCCTAAGCATGATTGAGAGCAGAAAGTAACCAAGGGAAGTAATACAATTCCCTTGAAATCTACCATAATAACTACATATTACAATTTTTTCTTGTGTTTTGAGTGGGAATGAAGATTCATATTAAACATAACCCCATTCTTCTTCCCTTTTTACCGCACTATAATCCAATTATCGTTTGGTGACCCAACACTACTAATCTCTTTAGATTTCTTTGGTGACTTTACTTTTTACCATGAAGATTTTTTTTTTGAGCTTGTCAATTTCTCCTCAACCACCTCACAAGGAGAAAATTAGATTCAAGCTTAACAATTTCATACCTAGCCAAAGAAGATCCTTCCCTGGTCTCAAGTGATGCCATATTTTGGCTTGGTATAACCTTGTGACAACCTTCCATACATACATTGGTTGTGGCAACAATATATTACATTTTATCCTGATTATATTCCTTTTTCTCTACTGCATATTAATGGGGGGAACATCCTTTTACCATGTAGCCTGACAATAATTGTTGTGATTTGAGCAATGGTTTGCAACATGTCATGTATTGAAACATCTTCGACACCTAAATAATAAACCTTTGTAATCAAAATGTTAGTTCCAATCCCCGTCAACAATTTTTGAAAGAATATCAACTCAAAAATATTTGGTTACATCTAAATCTACTAGGATATGGGCGGAAGTGGTTCACAAATAATTTGGGAGTCTCAATCCACCCTAGAACTCCCCTAGTGACATAACAACAACTTCAAAACAAGACTCAAGCCAAAATTGTAAATGAAAGATTGAGATCTCTTACCCAAACTACAATAACATCAAAAGATTCAATTATATAGTTGAACGGAGGGTGTCATGGTTTCAACATAAGAAAGTGTTGTTTGAAACTCCATTGATACTCATAGAGGACTATCTGTCTATCTTAGACATTGTCAAACACTACCACAAAGAAACTTTGCACACATGGGTAAATATATAAATCACCTTCTAAAATAGGTCACTTGATATCTCAAATCCAACAATGCAACTCCAAGAGGCTCAACCAAGACCCTAAAAACCTTCCAACCAATCCCAATTTTGCAAAATGCTATTCATTTTCTATCACTTCTATCCCGATTCTCTCACCAAAAACTACAATTAGAGAAGAATTAGCACAGGGAAGGGCTCGAAGCAAAGGGAAGAGCTAAAATTTTGCACACTGGAGTCCCCTGTTCATGCCATCTCTACAATTTTTCCCCTCAACCTTTATCTAAACCCTTATGCAAGATTATTGCTGGACGTTCACAAAAAATCTCCATGGCTTTGCCCATCAGAGCGTCATAACTAGAAACCCTAGGCTTTGCAATGTTAAACACATGCCACATTTCAGGAGTAGGCAAGAACAACATAAAACTTTGTATTGTAATTATGATTAGGACTAGAACAAGGAATAAGGTAAAAATTATGGTTAGAATGAATTTAAAATTTAAAAATATATTAATAAGAATAATAAAAATATGATTAATAGATCTAATGTTATCGTAGATTTTAAAATTCTCACATTTTCTTCATCTAATACTTTTATTCAAAATCCTACTCTCAATATTAATTCATAAGCTTTTGTTGCATTGCCACCCTAAAATTCTTTACTAACTAATCATCTCTTCATCAATATATAACAAATATTGAATCTACTCAAGAGATTTAGATGCACTTGTGTCTAATATGAATCAAACTCGAAGTCAACATCACTCAAAACAAATTATAATCTACCAATAATCGATTTGACTCAAATTATTGCTCACTCTATCTTTGAACTACTATGTCATAATTCATCTAACATTGAACACACAAATACTATTATGATAATGCTATAAAGACAAATATCCGCCACAAAATGATACTTGTTTCATTACTGTATTCATTTTAAAATATCAAACACAACTCTATTATATAAATTTAATTATAAATATAAAACTATTTATATTCATTAATCACTTATATTCATTCAATTAGCACCAAATAGTTTAGAGAAAGAAACTATGAAGTGAACATTCGAGAATTTATGATTCTTTTTTTTGTCTCTCCAAAATAAGCCTTCCATCCACTTGTTTTTTCTCCACGCCTCTAGAGCGAACTTGAGGCTTTTATCCTATTATTCTTACCTAATCTTACAAGGCCTTAGGTTGAATATAGTCACGCGTTAAACGTAGGAAGGGGTTGTTTTAAATAGCGTTTAAAACAAGGATAAAGATGCGAGTGAAGGAGAAGAAGAGGGCAGAAGAAGCAGAGCTCAAATAGAAAGGAACAAAATCCAATCCTTGTGCTGGAACTGTTTTTCTCATATCGCAAAACTTAATTTCCACACAAGCGGCCCAATTGCCTGTAAGTAATTATCCGTAGTAGGTTTCAAGTTTGTTAAGTCTGTTTGAATTTGGATAGTTTCGTTGGCACTTTGAAGCTCCATATTCTCATAATCATATCAGGGCTTCGGGCTTTTGTTGCACACGATATTAATGGAGTTCAAACTTGTTTGCAAAAGTTGGAAATGGAGTTTGAATGCCAGGATGTAAATGTAACACCGCTGAATGTAGCTTCTTGGGTTGTTTAGTGACCGTCTATTATTCTTTTCATCAAGAATTTAGTACCCATTTGTTGTTCTTCTCCGGGAGACGCTCTCTGCTGGTTTGTTATTGTGATGCTATCTGTGTTGGATGTAGGGAGAATCAAACCCATGGCCATTAGGTCACTTTTTAAAAGAGGATCGAATCCACATGATTCGTTTAGTTTTGGATAACTAGCATGCTACAGAGGAGATTTCAGGAGAGTTTTAAATATAGTTTATGGTAGTTTTATGCTACTTTTAGCATAGGAGCAAATAAAAAAAGTAAAAAACAACGATTTCTTACTTCATCCTGGCATGTTAAGCAGCTTCTGTAGTTTTGGAGGGAGTGAACCAACGTTGACTTACTCTCTTATTCCCCAAATGGACGTCTACTTTTTATTTAAGTTATCTTAGTTCTCTGGATTTTAAAATTATATACTTATTTGTAGACTACATGGTTTTATTCGTTTGCTTAATTTTTTTTTGATATGTTCATTTCTAGTTTATTGTGCTTTAAATATTTTTGAGCCCCTGGTATTTTGTTTTTACCAAAGGTTCTATGCTGCATGTTTGGTGAGGCTGGGTATCAGCTAGCTTCTGCGTAGGGGCTAAATTTGATGATTGACCTTACTTGTGATCCAAAATTGGTTATCAATTCAAAGTTGTCGTTCAGATGGGTGTAGTTTAGGCTCAGTTGATGTTGGACATATCAAAGAAAAATGCCAAACTGTTTTATATACACTTATTCTTATCTTGATAAATATCTTGTAGAATACTTGACCGTCTCAGGTATTACAACTTTTAAACTGGCAAGATATACGGTTTTTATGGTGAACTTTAAAATTTGGGCACACGGTCTGTCACTGGTGCCACACAGTTTACGCAGCGAATTCCCAGCATTTAATATAATGCAAATGGACCAGCCTCACTATGGATAGGCATCCCAGTGTAATGTGCCTTTCATAACATCTTATCAAAATATAAATATTTGTCAGCTAGGCAGTCTTCTGAAGGATTGGTGGAAGTTAACTACTGCTGTACTAGATTTGATTTTCAGTGCACCACTCCATATTCAGGTTCTACCTGGAGTCTCCAATGCAAGGCATTTCACTGGGGCACCTGACTAATTATGTTTTTACAATGCATAGGTTTATTCAGTATGTTTCTGAATGTAAGGAAGACAACAGCTCACGGGCAGCACAATCATTCAACTGCTTATGTACTGGATACCTTAGCTTGTTCATTATATGACCACATATAAGGATACCTTGTTGGAGAACAAATTGTCTCGATAAGATAACATCTTCTTTGGAATCTAAGCTTCAATCATCTATTGTTCGAGCTATGTCTCATTACCTTCATAGTTTTCTTAATAACTGTTGATGCACATTTTGGAGATTGTTGATTTAAATTTGACAACATTTTCTATGTTAAGGATGTTGATGTTTTCCATTCTCGTGGGACAAAAAAAATGCAGTTCTGTGAAATTAAACTTTTCATTGAGTATGAGGGGAGGATTCCTTTGCTAAAATAATTGTTATTTATTTATGTGAAGGAAGATTTACAAGATTTCCGAGATGGGTTTTTAACATACTTTGAAAATAAATGATATGCAAAACATTTTTCCCTTTGCATATAGACTTCAGCTGAATATTTGTTCACACAAACATACGTTCACAAATTTCCAAGCAAACGATAAAGTGGAGAAATCACATGCATTAAATAAGAAAGATATAATTGCTGAAAATGATTCCACACTATAGAATTTAGCTTGCACAATGGCACAATGGTAATTCAAGAGAAAAATACTTCTAAATGCAAAATGCTCACTATCTATATCAACGATACAAGCTAAATCCATTAGCTTGTTGATCTTATTTGTATGAATTTCAAGAACATCTTTTAAGTCTTCTTTGATTTTGTATAATTGACATTTCACCATTGTGGCCTTGCCTTAGTCTTTGTCCAACAAATTGGTGCATTTTATTTTGGCATGTGTAAGTTCCAACTCATACTCATTATGGTCAACTAATTCCTTATGACTCACTTGTTTGTCATCAATGCTGATTACACAAGCAAGGTCTTTCAATTTCAAGATTGCACTTAGTTCCTGTTTAATCTATTTGGTGAATTCCTCCTATAAATATCCCACATCCCTCACACTCATTTGTTCATCATGCAGTGGAAGAATTACCGATGCAATGACAAAAGGAGTCACTTGTTATGTGCACCTTAGGGAAAATTCAAACTATCCTACTGTGTAGCCTATCAAGAGAGCTTTCAAACATTTTAGTGAGACAAAAGAGGGGGTTCAGATGTGAAAGTTGGTTGTGCATGCAGATCTGGGCACACTTAGCGGAGAAAGGAAATAGTGCATTAGGCAGGCTTTCTAGGATTTTTTACATTTTTGGAACAAATGGTTTGGAAAGTGTGCCAAACACATTCAAAGGAGTTCGTGTCTTCATACAAAGACCCTTAACGTGTTTTGTGTTTGTTTATGTACAATAAGAAATAGGGATCATTCCAATCTCTTATTGAACATTAGTAATACAAAACCTCCTAAAGACAAATATGATTGGCAACACCTTGATGGAAGAGATGCCAATACAATATCTATGCTCTAGGGGTTTCGGTTCTTTTTGTTACTTGGAATGAAGGAAGAGGGATAAAGCTACAATGCAAAAAGTCTAATTATGAACTTGTTGAGGCTATAAATGAGATAAAGATGGAGATAGAAGAGGATTTGTGTGCATCTGGAAACAAAATAAGAAGTATGCTGCTACAAATCTGAATTTTGACAGATGGAATCTCAAAAATCTCTGTAATTGCTGATCTGAGACCCAGAAGTTGACACCTGTCTGCAAGTCAAATTTTAGCTGGTTCTGGGAGGTACACAACATTTGAAATATTCCGTACCCAGGAACAGAACGTTTGAAACATTCTATACCCAGAAATAGAACGTTTAAAACATTCCTTGGGTGTCTGCTGGAACTTGCAGGGATGATCCGACAATTCTTGATCTGCCCGCAAAAGTTTCGGTAGCTCCATAACTTGTTCCTTGATGGTGCAATGCCTCTTTGGATGTGATCACAAATGTTAATGTAATAGCTTAAACTCCACAAAAACCCAAAAGGAAATCATGAAATATAAGCCTTGTGTAATGGATGTTGTAGTTTGCCACAATGCTTGATGAAGAAGAATACTTTGAAGACTTGAAGACTTGGATGCATGAAGACCTTGAGAATGCTCTTGAAATCTTGATCTTGATTGTCCATGATGATGTTTGATGTCAAAATGAGGAGAGATAAGACCACTTATATACCTATCACTACATTTCGGGATTCAAAATTGAGCCAAGCCGACCACAGGATCTATTTTCCCACCAAAACATCGACACAGGGCACCGGGCCAAATTTGAGCCATTTTAGGTGGGAACATAACGTTTCAAATGTTATGTACTTACGAAAATGTGATGAAATTGGGATGGGAGGTCTGGGAGACAAGGTAGATGCTAGAAAAGAAGGTACAACTAATTTTGAGGTCGGAAAGGGGTACAAAAGCCACAAATGGTAACATATGGCCTATGTAGACCAATACATGATTGGAGAAGAAATATAATAAAGCACACTTAGCAATAAGGGCTTATTAAAGGTCTGATGAGCATTAGGAGAACGTGAAATCAATGTGGGGACCTATACATACTAAAATAGGGCTAAAATGAGCATCTAATTATGGATCCTTACTTTTTAGGACGATACATTTAGCCTCCACTTTAGTGGGGGAGTATGAGACAACCTCATGCTCACGGTAAAGTAGAAGAAAGAGAGAGAAAGAGATGAAGATGTGATCATGGGCAAACTGCAAAGAGATAAGATATCACTAAGTTTAAGGACACAAGTCCCCAAACCCAAGGATCTTACCTAGTACAACCATGTGCAAGGACACATAAAACAAAAACAAAAGCCTAAAGCTTACTAAGATTCCAAGGCAACTAGTTGAAGAGGCCTCGATAAAGAAAATGTCTCAACCACTAGCATCATGCTCAGGAAGCTAATGCAAAAGCACAAGTGGTCACATGGAAAGAGCGAGAGCACACATCAAAGATAAGACAAGACTCCATGATCCAATCTACTAGCAAAGTGTGTTGTGCTATGGAGTCATGGAGGAGAGAAAAATACAACCATGGATGACACAGGCTAGCCAGTTGTGTTGTGCTAGGTGATCCATGAGAGGTAAGAAAGAAAGAGAAGAGGGGGGGGAAACTGTCTTAGCAAATTGTGTTAAGCTAGTTTCACCCATCAAAAAGAATGTAAAGAGGGAGTTGATGGTCTAGCGCATGCTAGTCAACTCATAAAAAACTATGCAAATGAGAGGTTGAATGCTCTAGCAAATTGTGTTATGCTAGCAACCCATGAAAAGGATAGGTCAAATGGTCTAGCATATTGTGTTATGCTAGTCAACCAATCTTGAAAATGTATGCAAAGGAGAGGTCAAATGGGCTAGCAAGTTGTGTTATGCTAGTTCAACCAATCCTAAGGATAACCAAGGAAAGCATTGTATCCAAGGAAATCCGCCAAAAATGTATAAAGGAGAGTGATCTGGCCCTAGCAAGTTGTATTATGCTAGTGTACTCTACATGACATGCTTGAAATAGTTAGAAAATTTGCAATAAGGAGGCCATATATGCCCCACCTTAAGATGACAAAATAGGACTATTTTGACATCTTAAGGAAAAGAGGAACAAGGATAAGGCACCTTGAACACTAAAAACGTATCCCTTAAGCAACACCCAGTCCAAGCCAAAGAGGTCACAACTCCTATGAGGTCAAGGAAGGAATGAATGCATAGAGATACCATACAACAAATTTAAAGGGATCCTATCAAAGTGCTGAAAAGAGGATAAAGAAATCAGGAAAATCATCATTGATCCACAGAAGGGAAGAATTCACACATTCCCCATTGCTAGGTAAAGGGATTCTTAATGAAGGATGACACACTTTTAGCCCCCAAGGGTAAGGGATTTGTTTACCATGAATACTCAATTGCGAACAATGAAGAGGTTATGATCAAGGATACATACCTTTTGTATAAGAGAGAATCCCTAATGTAAACAAACAATTCTATGTAAGATTGGATATCACACGATAAACAAATGCCACTTAACCAAGGGAAAAGTGAATCCTTACGAAAAGGATGAGAGATTGACATACTACTCTTGCCCCCCAAGTGTGGAGACAAAGATAAAGAGAAAGAGGATTATTATGTTACTTGCAAAGTATGACTGCACCTGAAATTGTACCACCATGAATGACAATGAGCCCCCAATGGAGAGGCTAACAATGTCACATAGTGTGGAGCAACATAATAAAAACTTAAATGTTATTCAAAGTAATCATAATTGAAAAACAACTCATTACAACCTGTTATATGAATGATATCGTAATCAACTAGTTTCTGAATTTTGTAATGCAAAGCTTGACATTCATCAATAGAGTGGTCATGATACCGATGATACATGCAAAAAGGAAGATTCACAAGGTTTTGACTATGCTTCTTATTTCGTTTAGGCCGAGTAATCAATTTAGCACGAAGAAGGTTAGGCAAAATGATTTCTTGATTAAAACTAGGAGGGGATGAAGACAAAGGAGTTTGGAAACCAAACCCTTGAAGAGGCAAGTGTGTGGTAGGTTTCCCATGATTCACATCACTTTGTTGTATACACCTTAAACCATGTTGAAGATTGATAGATGAAATGTAAGGAGGATTGGGTTGGACAAATGAAACACTAGGTCCTTTAAAGGGTCTTGTGTTAAACTTAGGAAGTTTGTGTTCTCCCACAAAAGGTGGCGTAAAGTCTAATGGCCCCCAATCACCTTCTAAAAGAGGAGTATCTTTAGGAGAAGATATGTTTTGTTGAAATGGTGTAGGAATGGATGGAGAATCAGATTCGACTTGTACGCAACTTGGTGACTTATTATTAGTGACAAGGGTATACATGATATTGTTGTAGATGAACTTCACTCTGTGATGAAGTGTTGAAGGAACAACTTGCATGGCATGTAGCCATGGTCGTCCTAAGAGAAGATTATAACTAAGAGCACCAGGCATGACATGTATAGGTGTAGGTAAAGTGACAGGACCTGTTTTAACAGGTAAAGTGATAATATCCATAGTTTGTTTAGCAACTGTCAAAGCCACAGATATAAATAGAATCAGGCTTGATTGGAGAAATATCTGCATTTATCTTGTGTAACAAGTCAATGCTACAAACATTAAGTTTTGAGCCATTATCAATTAAGGTTCGGCGATTAAGATTACTATTGATAAGGATAACAACCATAAGAGAATCATGTTGATCTTGAATTTCCGTAGAAGGCAACTCATCTTGAGAAAACACAAATTGAGCTCTATTATCGGTCGCATTCATGCATTCCAATATTGAAGTTATATTAGTTTGCATAGAAGGTGGGACAATCATGTTTCTCAAGGCTTGTTGCAACGCTTCATGATATGTAGGTGAAGTTTGAAGAAGCTCCCAAAGGGATATCTTGGTATGAATAGCATGAAGTTGTTCTACTAAATCATACTCCTTTCCAAGATTTTGAGGTAGACAAGGTACATGAGGAAACACTAGTTGAGAAGTAGGAAGAGAAGAAGGAACAACTAAACTGGTAGGTTGTCTATTATTTCTTGTGCTATATGTGTGAGCAACCACATGCTAATTAGGTTGTTGAGCACCTTTTACCACAATGATTGGTTTATTTTGAGGTTGATAGGTATCTTGATGAAAATGAATAACTTAGGCTTTTCACTACCCAACACATTGACAACATTGACTCAACTAGGTTCTTGATTGTATGAGGGAGAGCATCTTGGATGGTATCCTCTTTCTCCACTCATTATTGTAAAGACAAACTTTAGAAGAGGGTCAAACACAACTCATTGATGCTTTAGTAGAAGGAAGATTATTGAAATGAATAGAAAAAAATATACTACCTCTACCACAATATTATCTTCTTTTATAGAAGTTCTTTCATAGGGGAGAGAATAATCAACATTGTTGTCCAATGACTCATCCCAAATAGGGGAATCATCAAGAGTAGGAACATTGCTATGAATAAAACAAACGTAAGGAGTGGGATAATCATAACTCACTAAAGCTTCATCCCTAAAGGGGGAGTCATTGAAATGAATAGAAGGTAAGGTATCATAAGGGGGATTATCATCTTTGTAAAAGGTATTCTCATAGGGGAGGCTCATATTAGGAGAAGAGTTAACATCAATTTTCAACGCTTCTCCCCAAAGAGAGAGATCATTGAGAGAGGTTAAATACATCTTCTTGCACTAATATGTCCTTATGAGGAAGAGAATAGGTGGGAGATGGTGATATAAGAGAAGCCAAAGCAACATCACACGTATTAAATTAATTCTTTTTAAAGCTAACATAATGTAAAGGCAAGTTGATGGGAGGATGCTGTTTTATCTCAAAATTGACACACTGGTTTTGTGTCAATGCCCCAAACAATTGTTGTGACATGAAAAGAAAGAAAGTAATGCATACAAATCAAGTTAAGATACAACAATGCATGAAATGAAAGTTTTTTTTTATGGAAATGCAAGAATGAAAGAGATAACAATGCACAATTTTTATGTCTTTTTTAGAAATGAATGATAATGGCATGCAAAATTTAGATCTAAGAGTACAAAATCAGAAGTGGAAATGTTGAGTCGGGTTCACCAAAATGTTCAATAAGAAATGGGGATCAATCCAATCTCCTATTGAACATTAGGAATATGAAACCTCCTCAAGACAAATATGATTGACAACACCTTGATGGAAGAGATTCCAATACAATATATATGCTCTAGGGGTTTCGGTTCCTTTTGCTACTTGGAATGAAGGAAGAGGGATAAAGCTACAATGCAAAAAGTCTAATTATGAACTTGCTGAGCTTATAAATTGAGATAAAGATGGAGATAGAAGAGAATTTGTGTGCACCTGGAAACAAAATAGGAAGTATGCTGATACAGATCTGAATTTCTGACAAACGGAATCCCGAAAATACCTGTAACTGTTGATCTGAGACTTTGAAGCAGACACCTATTTGCAAGTCAAATTCCAGCTGGTTTTGGGAGGTACAAAATGTTTGAAACATTTTCTACATAGGAACAAAATGTTTGAAATTGAAATTTGCAGGGATGCTCTGAAAATTCCCGATCTGCTCGCAAAAGTTCTAGTAGCTTTGTAACCCGTTCCTTGATGGTGCAATGCCTCTTTTGATGTGATCACAAATGTTAATGCAATAGCTTGAACTCCACAAAAACCCAAAAGGAAATCATGAAATATAAGCCGTGTAATGGATGTTGTAGTTTGCCACAATGCATGATGAAGCAGAAGAATGCTTTGTAAACTTGAAGACTTGCATGCACGAAGACCTTGAGAATGCTCTTGAAATCTTGATCTTGATTGTCCTTGATGATACTTGATGTCAAAATGAGGAGAGATAGGCCACTTATATACCTTTCACTGCATGTCTGGATTCAAAATTGAGCCAAGCCGACCACAAGATCTATTTTTCCACCAAAACACTGACACAAGGCTCTAGGCCAAATTTGAGCCATTTTAGGTGGGAACATAACATTTCAAACGTTATGTACCTAGGAAAATGTGATGAAATTGGAATGGGAGGCTTGGGAGACAAGGTCGATGCAAGAAAAGACGGTGCAACTGAATCCGAGGTCAGAAAGGGGTACAAAAACCACAAATGGTAACATAGGGCCTACGTAGACCAATAAATGATTGAAGAAGAAAAATAATAAAGGAGCACACTTAGCATAAGGGCTTACCTCGAGTTTTGAAGAAATTGAATCAGCAGAGGACTTATAATATTAAATTAAAGGTTCGATGAGCATTAGGAGAACGTAAATCAATGTGGGGACCCATACATACTAAAATGGAGATAAAATGAGCATCTAATTATAGATGCTTACTTTTTAGGACAATATAGTTTATAATGCCAAGTTTTCTTTTTCCCAAACAATGTGGCACTATTTTTTCTTTGCAAGTAAAATTTAGATTTGAGCGTATGCAAGACAAAGGAGGAATGAAAAAGGGCATGTGAATGGTCAGGTATGCAAACAAGGGAAGGATGGATAGGTTGGCTAGGCATGCCGTATATGTAGACACCTCCTAAGTGGGTGCTTGCTTTGCCTAATAAACTTTGATATATTGCATGTGGCATTAATCACTCTATGTTGTTAAATTTTTTTCCACTACTTATAGATGAGTGAATCACATTTGAATTAGCAAACAAGTGGTAACAAAGGACAAGCTATGCCATGTGGTGAGGTGAGGGATGTGTGGAGCACATCATGTGGTGAGAGGAGAGATGGTGCATGGGGTATGTAGAAGGGAAGAGAAGGGCGTAGTTAAATGTCTTTGAAGACACTTAAATATGAAGTGCGCCCTAAAATGAAGACAATTATCCTCCCTCATCCCATCAATATAAAAGCTCTTTCATTTGGTTCTTCAAGAGTAATCTATGCCACTTTATGAAAAGATATTACATGTGTGAGAAGAGGAACAAAAGTGAATTTTATTGAGTGGAGCATTTGGAGAGTATATTGGATATTGAAGTGGAAAAGGAGTTGGGATGCTTGGTGTGTGCTTGGAGTGTGTATGGATGGGGTGGGAGGGATGCACGATGGGTGCACACAACATGCCATATATTTTTAGTAAATAAAAATTTAGACTGATTTAATTTTTTCATTATTTATTTACTTGTTTTCCTTTTTGTTCATCCCAATCAGAGGAAAAATATATAAATTTCCATTTTCCTTAATTTGGACCAAGGGAAAAATGTTTTTTAATGCTTCTTTTACTTTATGAACACACTTTAATGAGTCAATTGCCCTAGAGTTGCGAAGTGATGAATGCCAAAATTGATCTAACGATCCAACAAAATATGGATAGTGATAGACACCTAGGTAGATTTTGACAGAAAAATAGATGCAAGCAGGGTTGTGTAGAAGGGTGTAGCAAAGGACCAATTTTCCTTAACTTCCTAGGTTTTGTAATTTTGGATTTTAACTGTCAAATTTTAAAGAGGCAAGAAGGTGCTTGCATGCTTCAAAGTTTAAGTTTTGAAATTTAGTTTTGTTGAAGCTGAATGTTGAAACTATTCAGCTTTTTCTACACTCACAAATCTCATAAATTTCCTAGTTTATAGTTCCTCCATGTTAGAGTGAGACTTTTTTAGAGTTGTGTAATTTTTTTGATACTGTTATTGAGGGATCTATTGGAGTCTTCGCCCATATAATATTAAAAAAATATTAATAAGATTCTAGTACAAATAACCATAACTACGTACGAAACCTCTAAGAGGCCTAAGTACTTGTGAAAAAGCTAACAAAAGCCCTATGGTAACAAGGGGAAGCAACAAACATACCCAAAAAAATAAAATCATGCAAAACATTATCTAGGAACAAGGGTTGACAACCAATAGAGCCAAGAAACAAGGTACAATCGAGACAAAAGAAGCAAAGCTTGATGACACCCCAACTTCCTACCCTATGACAACCCTTAGGTGATTCTCTTAGAACAATAGACATGATATTCCAACCTTGTGTGACTACTACAACTTATTTAGAAGCCAAATCTTCACCACTACTAGAATTAGCCAAGGACTTGGAACAAACATCATAAATAAGCTCTTATCTCTTTCATCCATGAACCAAAACATCCCTTGTCAAAGTTGGAAGCATGAATGTACTTGCAATCTCTTGGGTGTTGTTCTTATGGAGACTACTAGAGTTTTCATCACCATTCAAAGGTCAAGGGATTGCGATGTGTGCATCTCAAGCTGAAAAATCCCAACATTAGCCCTCTGGGGAGGGGATTGAGGATTCTTGAAAGAACCTCGATTTTGCAAATCACTATTCTCCAATGACAAATAGAGTTTTTCACTAGCATTAAAAGGTCATGGCAAAAAATTGTAAGAGAGTGAATTTCATGTTGTAAGGCCTTCACCTCAAGCTCAAAAGTCTGTATATTCTAATGGAGACTACAAGAGTTCTCAACACCATTCAAAAGTCAAGATAGAAAAATGTAAGAGACTAAAATTCTTGTTGCAATGTCTGCATATCTAGCACAAAAGCTTGTACATGACCAGTCCCCTTAAGAAGGGGATTGAGGGTCTTGAAAGAACCTAGATCTAGCAAAGTAACGTTCTCCAATGGCACATGCTCGTCATGTTCCAATGGAAAATCTTAAACTTGACCTGCCACAACCAACATAGAAATTTTAGATCATTGTGATCAAGCAACAAACTCTCTATCCCTACAACTCATTACAGATCACCAACGCACCAAGTTTGAACTCAAAGTAAGCAAGGGTTGATGTCTTAGAATAGATCTTTCAAAATTCCCTGGACCATCTTAGCCTAAAACTACCTTAACCATATTCAACAAAGAAGAGTGCAAATGATGGATCCAATAGTTTCCCACAATGAAAGAGGTCCCTTAAGACACTAGAGTGATACCTAGGAGCCATAATACAAAAAGAAAACTTATACAAACACTACCTAGCCTAAGGTAAAACTTAGAGAGCAACAAACAAGAAACTGTATGTGCAATGCCAAGGGCAACTAAATTGGTGCTATGGAGAAAAAAGGAGATTCAACATGTGTCAAAGGCCAAAGCCATTGTCATTAAGAGACGACACCAATGTTAGCCTAAGTGAATACAAATGATAGAGAGCCACTTCAAAAAGTACAAACTGAAGTTGAAAAAAAAATCATTGGGAAAATAGGAGGAAAATTGAACCTGCCATGCATTTGAGGAAAGTCGAAACTACCATGAATTTGAGGAAAGTTGGACCCACCATTAATTCAAGGGAAGTGGTCATACAAAATCAATCTTCTCAATTGTGGACATTTGTCACGTATTCCTCTTATAGGGGCTGAAAAAGAAGCTTGAGAGATACTAGCATTGGCAAAGGCCTCAACTGATCTAATATCTTTTCTATAATAATGCATGAAAGTGATAGTGTCTGACATGAATCAATAGCTTCATCAAGTAATCTTTGAAGTTTCCATTTAACATGAGCTTGCTTCTAAAAGTCTGAGATGACACTGATTGAGTCCCTTTCAACAATAGCATCTCTGCAATTATAGTCTAACAACAGATTTAAACTTGCCACTGCTGCCATCTATTTGGCTTAATTATTTTACTTATGGCTAAACTGGAGAGAACTGGCTTGAACTAGAGAACCTTTAGAATCTCAGATTAAGATCTCCCCCTAGCCAAGCCAGGGTTACCCTTAGATGCCCCATCAAAGTTGACCTTGAGAAGGCCCTTTGAGGGTGTTTTACCAAACACCGTTCTTTCTAACAATTGTTATAAACTAATGTTATTATTTGGAATCTAAGCTTCCAACATCTATTGTTGAAGTTGTGGCTGAGTAACCCATTATCTTTGTAAATATGGTAAAGAGCACTAGTGCATATGTTAGAGGTTATTGATTTGTATTGAATATATATTTGTTTGATAATTATTCTTTGCTATCATTGTAATCTATTTCAATACCTTGAAATGTTAATCTTTTTTTTTAAACTCTAAGCAATTCAGTATATAAAATTCTATAAAGCTGCATGTCTACTGTATGCTCATTTATTTCTAAATTTAAATTATATATACTTTTTAATTTTCTTTTTGCCGTCTCCAAGTGCCCACTGACAATGTTTTTTGAAAATAGCGTACTGATAACTTTGCCCATCACCTGACCACTATCAGTGCCTATTTCAAAAAACCATCTGTTTTAGTTCTCAAACAAACTTTGAGTTGATGCAACATGAGAATAATTTGTCCCTAAACGTTTGCTTTCTGCCAACTTTATAACCAGGATTAGTACTGAAAAGAATTAAAGGGCTTTCCTCCCAAAGACAACTGTAAATTTGAAATGGTACTTTAGTAATTTTGAGTCAACTATAGGACTGTTGAATTGATGTGGAGAGATATTTTCTTGTCTTGTTAGTAGAAAAAAAGTTAAGAATTGATTTCGTATTGTAACTTTTTTGCAGCCGAGGCAAAAGATAGAATAGTGAACTGACCATCTTCTCCAGATTAGCTATCTGATGGCGTGTATACCATGTGGAGGTGCATGGTCAGTGCATCTGAGGCTACAGCATCAGTGTTTGGCAGGACGTTCTTTGCCACAAGCTTCTACTCTTGTGCAGCCACAGCGAGTGACAAATCTTCATTGCAGGTTGTTTTATTCTTTCTTCTGCCCAAAGTTTAGGCCTGTTCCTATTTTTTTTGGTTGGAGGTACTGATTTTACAGTAGTTTCTATTTCTGTTATCTTTTCTGCAAATAACTTTATGGGAGGCCCAATTTTAATACTTTGTTCCTATTAACAATGCTCCTCTATAAAAAGTACCAGAAAGTTTGTTCAACTAGGGAATAAAGTAAATCAGAAAGGTCTGTGTTTTCCTATTTGCGATGCCCTCTAGGCTGGTATCAAAATTCATTCTTTGCTGTTTCTACAGAAATGAGTGTTATGACAAGCATTTCCTCCTTTTTAATTTTTATTTAATTTCACAATCTTCTCAGTAAATTAGATTTATTAAATGGTAGTAATGTGGATTGAATGTTTTACAGTGGCTGGAGTAGAGAGAATCCTTTGGCTTCATCAAATTCAAGCTTCCTTGCAAAAGAATCTATCAATTTAATGTTTGATTCGAGCTTATATTTCCGGGGTTCTAGACGACGAGGCAGTAGGCTAGTTGTCAGAGCAGATTCGGCAAGTCAAATTTCTGTTCTAAGAATATTTTGCACATTGTTTTTGCTTAAATAATTTTTGTTCTATGAATCTGGTTTTATAGTTTTAAAATACTTAAAATATATTTTGTATCGCTAAATAAAATATTCTGGCTACAGGACTATTACAGTATCCTTGGAGTTTCTCGCAATGCAAGCAAGCCTGAAATAAAAAGTGGTAAGTAGATCACATGTTTCATCATCATGGAACCAATTTAATTTCTTTTTATGGGAGAACCTGGAAATAATTAAATATTGGAGCTGCTTTTGTGATACTGAAGTGGACAGCACTGTATTCCTTTACAATACTGCAGGTTAACGCTATTACAAGTTTTATTGGTATACTCTGTAGTTTGTATAAATGAACTATCCTTGCAATAATGCCAATTCTCAAAATAATTTGCGATCATTGGGGAGCTGTTTGTTACAGGAATGGTTGTCAAATCCCTTACAATTTTAAATCAGGAGAAGTGAGTTGGGAATGTGACCATGCTATTATTGTCTTGTTTGTAGTTAATACAAAGTTTCCATTTGGGTTTGGGGTTACACATATGGTTTGCGATATGACAGATATTATTTTTTTCCTGGGTTCAGTACAGCTAGGTACAACTATACCTATATACATATATGTTTAATAAAAATATCTAAAAATACTCATAATTTGCAAAAAAGGTAAACTAGTCATATTCATTGATTCAATGTCAAATGTAAAATCAATAAAAAGAGATGAGCAATATTCCTCAAAGAGATGTGAGTGTATATGACAATCTATAATGCCCATATAAATTTTACATATTGATCAATCTGGTATGTAGTGTGGGGTCCCATTTGCATGAATATGCTCTAATTTATATATTATACAACCAAAATAGTTACAAAAATGTTGGAATCCCACATCTGCAAAGTGTGTTAGGACCTTCATTTCCAATTTCTTTATTCCAGTGGCAATTCTTTTAAAATTCCAAATAAAATCTGATTTTCAATGCCAGACAGGAATGCAATCCATAAGTAAATGATCACAGGCATTTCAAATGTTGTAAGTTAATAACAAAGCTTAAGAAAAACACTCCTCAAAAAGGAAGAAAAATAAATCTTATTGTAAAAAGAATAGAATGACTGAGAGGAGAGGCATTGTCGGAGTCAATTCTCTGATGTCTTGAGCTACAGCAGATGGTGTGGGAAGTCTAAGATACAGAGGAGCAAGAAAGAGATTGTGGGGGAAATGGGTGTCTGAGATAAGGATGCTCAATTGCCTGTCGTGGGCATGGCTGGTCATGTATTCGGCTGCTGAAAAGCTGTTGCATTTATGATGTTGCTTCCATTTGCTTGTGCAGCCCTTCTGCTCTTCTTAATTTTCTTGAGTTTCCTCTGGATGTACCCTATCACTGCAATCACTTAACCACTGAGGAGATTATAATGCTCGCCACTAAGGCTACCTTTAAACATGCTACACTTCTGCTTTTCACAGATACTTTGGGAAATTGGAGTGCCTGGGCTAGATGATGGGCAAATCTAGGTTTGTGTTGGCCCTAGACCCAAACCAAAACTGAACCTGTTCAATACACTGCTCAATTCTGCTAAACCTGGTAACATAATATAAATCCTATGATATTGGGTTCACCATGAACCCCTGCCGAAGCTGAGCTGGTCTGAGCTAGAGTTTTTATCTCTATCTGGATCCTCCTTGGATTCACCCCAGGTGTGGCTTTGTTCCTGGTCATTCAACCCATGTGCCCGAGCCAAATGGCCAGACCTTGGTCAAACCAAGGAGAACCCATGGGAATTTACAAAAGCAAATAAAACAAAACAAAACAAAACCTAATTAACTTGAGTTATCTGTTGAAGAATGTGGAGCTTGGGTAAAAGTGGCCAAGTTATTTGCTGCTTCCAGACCTTCACTCTGGTTTGTAAAAAGCAAAATGAAAATTTGTTTTGATCTGCATTGGATGGAAAAGCAGATTTTTTTTCTCATGTTTTTTTTATTAAGTCCGAATAAGTAAAATTCCATCTATTATACTTTTCGGCTATATATATAGCTGAAAGTAGTCAAAAAGTCTAAATGGGATTTAATATATATGTTATATTGTATGGCCAAACCCAGTCATAGCAAACCTGGGGAAAAAATTGATGAACCACCGGACCCGAATCTCAGACCTAAACCCAAACTGGCAGCATAGTTTAAATCTGAAGCATTCAGATTGGGGCTATGGTCCAAAGCTATGCCTGTTGTAAGAAAAGGTTAATATGTTTCATTTTTTATGAAGGGGCTACAATCTTCAAAAACAGTTTAGTGGTGAAAATTTGAAAAATTAGTGGTGGTTCTCCCCTGTTGACAGTGCATTCTCACTTCTCATATCTCTCAGTTTGTGCCGGGTTTGCATTTCAAAGTGTAGCTTTATTATACCCAATTAGTCATGGAATGCATGATAATTTCTTTGACAGATAGTAGACTCAACTGTCAGCTATGTTTTAAAAATAAAATTGCACTCATGAACGTGTTATTTAATCATTTAATATTTTAAACAAAGTGCTCATTTAGTGTTGTGAATATGTTATATATTTATTTCTGGATAACTTTTTGTTTTTATGTTGTACTTTTAGACATTTTACCAAAATTTCCCAAAATGTAGGTTTATTTATCATAGTTTGAATGTGGAAGTACACATTTCATAATGCATGCTGTAGCCATGATATTGATTTTATCCTCTTCTTGCCCAAATTGCTAAACTTTGAGCTCATGTTTGACTGCTGTGGCTTTGGGGAGCTATGTTATCTTGTGAATTATTTAGGCTGTATGCATTGATTGTATCCCAACCACATTGTTTTCAAGGTTTTTTTATTGCATATGTATCTTAAATTCCTATCTGGGTAACTTAGGCTAAAGCCTAAAACTATTGGGATATTTAAAATTCAAGAAAAAGTATCATAGAAGTCAATAATATGTATGTGTGAATAAGCCATGGTTACATGGTGACATCTGCCCTGCCACCTGTTACCCGTCTCTTCTATATGAAATACATCCTTGTCTTGGAGACATGTATTGGGGATCTCTAGATATCAGAAGACTTAAAATGAAGTTTCTTTTGTGTCTCTATATGTCTTTTGGGAGTTTACCTTGAAAATTGTAAAACATATATATCATATTTGGTTGACAAGAGTTAACTGTTAAACAAAAAAGAAATTTGCAAAGATTTGTAATTCTCTAATTACAAGGATTTTTAATTTTTTTTGTATTAGAAAATTTCCTTATCAAATTGCGAAGAAGTGTAAACAACAAAAGAGCTTAAGATGTCTACGTGCACTGATGTTTTATTAATAAATATTTATCAAAGGATTGAAAATAGAGCCATCTTAAAGTAACCACATACCATGTTTTTAATAATGTCATTCTCCTTTTGATCCCCAACTGCTGTTTCTGGATGATTATGGTTTACAATTTGGCCATTGGTTGCGACTATGGCCCCCTTTGCCGATGTACTTGGTCCATCTGGGTCTGAGTCTGGTGATTGGTTAGCCAGGGATCTCACCACAACACATCCTAGACACCGTGGGTATACTGCAGGCATACCTGGGTCACCCAGTCAGTGCCTTGGGTGTACCCAAGAAAATCTACAGGGTCTGCAGCTTAAAAAGGTTAAAAGAACATTAATTTCTTTGAAACCTCATTCAGGCAACTATTTTTTTCAAACTGTTTGACTGTATGATCTTCATCATGTTTTGGGCGTGAGGAAGGAAAATTCAAAATCTCTATCCTAGTCTGCATCTGAAAGCTGTGAAGTTGTGGCATGCTAAATTAGAGGAATAATTGTCTCCCAGACATTACATTGGTGAAGCATTCGAGAAATTAAAATACCCCATTGGGAAGTTGGCTCTCTGCAATATTTTATTGTAGGTTTTTGTTACTAGACGTTAAGTGATAAGGGGAATGAATGTCACTTTTCACACTTCTTTGTTATCATATTTTTGATTGGGCTTTGAAGTGACTCATTCAGTTCTTTTGGCCACCAGACTTTTTCAACAAGAAATTGGGAGCTATTCCAAATTTTTTTTAAGTCAAATCATGTTGCCAAAAGTACCGTAGGACATCTTGTAACATTACAAAATTTTGCAAATCTTTTCCACTTTATAGAACCGTGTTTGCAGTTTAAAACAATAAAAATGTTTTTATGTCTGTATATTTTATTTTCCAAATTATGGGTATTTTATATATATTTAAGTTATATATTGTATGACCAAAACAGCCTTACTGAACCTGGGGAAAACTTGGCCCTGCTGGGAAACCTGAACCCATGCCGGAAATGGTCACATAGTGTTGTGATGATGATTGCCAAATATCAATATGATTAACAGCCCTTCTGTGAGTTTCCAGGATGCTGGGATGGGTTTTAGGGAGGGTAATTTTTTTTTCTCTGGATTTTGCCTTTTGGGGATAGCAGGGGTATGGCTATTAAAATAATATGAAAACTAAGAATGTTTACAATACAAATAGATTAAAAATACCAAAAATAACTTAGATAAACAAAAAGAAACCTTAATATATCTACTAAAATATTTACACAAACCCATACAATGCCAGTCTGAAAGGGATTTAATTATGATGTCGAGGGATTTAACTTGCTCAGTGGAAGTCTGTCTGGTTTTGCAGACACATTGAAGACATTGTTTAAGAAAAAAATAAGTTTCAAGGCTCAATGTTTTCCTCTGGAAGGCACAGGATAAGGATGCCTTCTCGTGGATCTTGTTCCATGCTTTTCTAGTTTGACATTGATTCAACTTTCTTCTAGAATTAGGCTTATGACTGATATTTGAATAACCCTTTAGTCACCGCCAAAAAGGGGAGATGACTAGTTTTGTTTGCAGGAAACCGGAGTTATGGGCCTGGAATACCAATAAAATCCTTTTTGGTTTGTTGGTCTTGCCGGTTGGCCTCAATGGTTGTGAAGTTTGGGGGAGTAGCATATTAAACCACAAGGTGGAGACAATTAGAAAGAATTCAAAAACATCTAATCACTAGCAGTCTCAAAGTCAAATTAACTGTCCCATATGAGGTCCTTGTAGCTGGGTCTGGTACATTCCCAATGGAAGCCTCAGTGATAACTTGTTTGTTAAGTTGCTTAAAAAAGGTTGAAAACATGGATAAGCAGAGCTGGCCCAAAATGGTTGTTGAAGAGGAGTTTAAATGCAGGAAGAGGGCTTGGAGGAAACAAAACAAGCTGATGGACAAATGGGGGCTTTAATTGGCATGAATGTCCTAGCACTAATGAGGAGATAAAAAAGTTGGTGTTAGAAAAATTCAGACTTGTCATGTGGACAAAACAGACTGGCAGAAAAAAACACACTATGTCAAAGAATTTAACCCCATGCGAAAGCATGATGAAGAAGCCTGTTTGAGGTTTTCAATTAAGGGAAAGACTAGAATTTAGCGCAGCTGAGGACTGGTTCTCATCATCCTAGATGTGAAACAGGTAGATGGACAGCCCCAAAGGAAATGTGGGGAGGAAGAACTTGTTGCATCTTTTGTAGCAAAGCAGTGGCACTTCATCATAGAGTGTGCAGCATATGAGGATATCCGTAATCAGTTTGAAAACATTTTGAAGGTGGGCAGTCTGAATGAGCTTTTTGAGGAGGCAAGCTTCACAAATTAGTGAGCTTCTTGGTCAAGATTCATAATAGAACAGCTGACATCGAAAAAAGTCTGAAAATGTGTTAATTTTATGGCTCTTGGTCCCTTGGACCGCTTGGTCTTGTGGAGGTCATTAAAATTCCTTCATTTCATCTCGTTCAGCAGGTCCCCATGTTTCATTAATGTCTGCGCTCTATAATTTATTCCTTGCTGCTAAACAGCGATACCCTTTTGTCTATGTTCTTGTGTTTGTTTGTGAATGCACTTTAGTTCAATTGGAGTTTGTAGAGGATCAAGGGTTCCCAGTTTCCTTGCAAATGGTTCTGAATCACGTGACAAATTTCAGTAGGTGTACACTACCAATTGAGCTTCACTTAATTTGTAAGGCTACCTAGATTTGTCACTCTCCTCTCTGCTCCAACTTAGAAGGCTTAATAATCTCAGTCACAACAAGTTCCCAGGAAACTTTCCTTATATTTTTTCTTCTGTTTAATAGATGCCTGCGCAGGGGACTTCTTTACATCCTTGGGATGCTCAGTTGTCCACGATTTCAGAAAAAAACATATAGATAGCTCCACGATGATCCAATTTCATTTAAAAAAGGTGGGACTTCCTGCCCCTGTCGCCTCATCCCCAGACATCCCATATCTCTGGTATGGGTGTCTAATCTCCAGTGAAGCGTCTCTGGGGAATGCGGAAGCTTTGCTTTTTCTGGCATCTATTTTGGTACTTCAAAATGTTAGTTTTTTTATTTTTAGCATTTTTACATGTTCTGAAGTTTGTATATTCATTATAATAGTTCTAAGTTTTTGTACATTTAAATTGTCTTTCATATTAGTTTTTTTTAGCAGTTTACATGTTCTGAAGTTTGTACATCCATTATAATAGTTTTTGTACATTTAAATAGTCGTTCATATTTGCTGTCTGAATTATATCCATGTCCATTTTTTTGAAAAGTGATGTACATGTACCTATTCTTTTCTCCCATATCTCCTGGTTACGATAATATAAATATATCTTTAATCACTCATTATTGAAATTTAAACTGAAACAGAAGAGATTTACTGTCTCAAAAGGACGGTCGAACATAACTTTCCTACATGTTTACTGAAATTTTGACTAGTTATAAATTTAATTATAAATAAACTTGAAATGCAAATGTATGCTAATCTACTCATTATATATTATCAAGTAAAGCACACAATTAATATTAGAATTGTTCAATTCTCAATCATTATTCAAACTTTTCACAAGCACTTAAATATTTCATGGAATAATCCTACTTTTGGATTGCATCTGACTATGAATTGGAAGTGGCAGAGAAATCTTTGGTTGCTCTAGACAAATTTGATTGTAGACAAACTAGATGAGGATCTTTATGTGTGCCAAATGTAATTGATTGTAGAAAATTTAAATAAAGTAAGCTATCTTGACATTAACTTATTACTTATCTTGGAATGAACAGAATGGGAGATCTGCCTATTTATTTTAACATCAACAGGGTCACTCCCTTTAAAATATCTTTTGAATTTATAGGATTGAAAAAGCCAACAAACAGTTACAGATCTACCTGCTGCAAAAGTGTGACTTGTATTATCAGTGTTTAAGAGTTCATATTACATCTAATGCATGCAATTGCCCCCCACGGAATCCAAAATGCAGGTGGCCATCCAAGGACAAACCAATGCAGAAACTTACAATACAAGACTTAAAGATATCTCAAGTAGGAAAAGTGAAGCAGAGCCATATGCACCTGCAGCCAAAGTGCTTCCTCTCCCCCACCCATCATCTTTCCACTGCTCATCATTGGATTCAGCTGCTTTTTGATCTCTACTGACATCAGTACCTGAATATAAAAAATCTCAATAATCTTTTAATCTCTTTATTTGATACTTGATTTTATTAAAGTAATATTGTAATATTTTGGTTTTTAATGGTCAATTAAGTCATTAGGATAGATTTCAGGAATATTCTTTCGTTCTTTTAGATAATTTCTTATCCTTTATTTTATTAGTTATCGATCTTACCCTTTATGGATAGGTCTTTTGTAACTCCTATTGAAGGAGACTCTCACTCCTTGGTTATTATCGAATATCTTGGTAATCGTTCTATGTTCTTATTTTTTCTAATATGATATCAGATCTCAGGCTCACACCACACCTTGGAATCTGTGAATGTGTGAGATCTACAGATTGTTGCATTGACGAATCACACACGTGACACAGAAGAATGTGCCAAAGGAGTAATGTGCAAAGTAGTAAAGTACTCTACGGATTCAACAAAATTGTGGGTCTTTTTTTGCTTAAAATTGACAAATATTTTGTGAAAAATCCTGGGTCTATTTCTGCTTAAAATTCACACAATTGTTTTGTAAAAAAATGTGCTCATGGAAAATTGTTGTAGCTAAGGCACATAAACGAAATTGCATGAAGGTTTCTTGAGGACTTTTGCTGATTTTTAGCCTTTTTTTGACAATTTTTAAAAAATTTGTAGATTATTTGGATAGTTCTTGGTCAATCTAATGACGGGCTAGGGTACACATAACAGATAACAGAAAAAATAGTGAAGTTTTTCTTTAATTTTTTCGATATTTTTTTCCAAAAATGTGGGCTGCTAGGGTTTTAGTTAAAACTTTCAGAATTTCGTTGTAGGTTTTTTTTTGACAATTTTTTGATAAAATTGTGTTTTTGCTGCACAGCTAGGTTTTTTAGATCATTGCATCACCTAGATGCAATGAGTACTAAGTGTTCCATTCATTCTCATGAGAGATGGGTTCTTGTGAACTACTAATAAAACATGGGTGAATGAGTTCGACTCAAATTACTACATAGTTGAATCCTGATAGAAATATCACAATCATTTTATCTGTTTTTGGCATTTTTTTGTTAAAGTCGTGGGATTTACTTTGTTGGCTAAGGTTTTACTTGATTTTCTAAACTTACTACAGCAGCAAAAAGGTTTTTATTTTAAATTGCAGGAGGGATGACTTCAATACTCAACGTCATGTTGAAGGCAGCCTATTCCCCATTGGCAAGAATTGGAACACTTGGAAACAACACATACTCACAATCTTCAAGTAAAGATGCCTCGATAAGATTGCCCGTGGTACTAACAATCAACCAATGGTTGTAGGTAAAGATTAGGACAAGTTTGATGAGTGTGATTGAGGAGTCGTCATGTTGATCAGGTTATTAGGTACATATGAGATGCTTTTGAAGGTTCAAATAGGCAAAACCTCTGCGAAAATTTGGAAGCACATGCTAGATCTGCACAAGATGTCATATAAAGGCAGGGTTTTCTTCTTTAAAAATATGATGGATGAGAAGATGCCTTTGAAAGATCATTTGATAAAGATCAAAGACATTTGTGATCAAACGGAAGCCACATGTTGCAAGATGGAAGAAGATGATATGGTGGTCATAACGCTAAAAAAACTTACCATGAATGAGCATATGACCATTTCATTGAGTCACTCATCATCACATCTACCAATGTTGATTTGAAGTTCGGTGATTTGTGCAACAAGGTCTTGTAGGAGTTATGGAAGTAGTTGTTTTGTAGCAATAGTGATCCATATAGTGTGAAGCAAGCCTCTGCAGCCAAGGACAATGGCAAAGGCAATTGTGCCTCATAAGAAAGGTCAAGGACTTCTAACGAAGATACTCCAAAGAATCTGAAAAATACCATGTCATTATTGTGGTAAACTTGGTCATATGAAGAAGCACTAAAAGAATAGGTTGGCTGAAACTCAACTCAACTTGGGAGGGCCTCCATAAAAGGCTCATGTTGCAAACCATTTTGAGGAGTAGTCAACCTTCTACACATTCATGGCTGAATGACCAACAAATTTTTCAGAGTCTTCTATGCGGCACATAGATTCTATAGCATCTTGATATTTCACACACTGGAAGGATTGGTTCATGGAGTACATGGCTTGCTCCAATGCAGTAATCTTCAATGTTGGTGAGGAGTACATAGTGGTTGGCAAGATAATGTGTAGATACTAGATATCCTTTGTAGGGAAATCTCATTTTTCTTAATGTGTACTATGTATCGAGAATGGAGCTCAATCCGCTCTTAGTGACTCAAATTATGCACCATTGTCCCAATTTGGATGTCATATTTATTAAACACATGCTATATTTTTGACAAGGAATCGACGCACACAATCATTGTTGGTATTGGAGATCATGGTTTGTATGATGTATTGGCCTATTGATATTGGAGAAGGTTCAAAAGTGTGCTTAGGCAGCCAAGAGTGCATCAAATGTCAGTACACTAGCATCATAAGCATGGGCATATCAACCTAGCTTACCTCTTAACTCAGCTTAGGAGAATTTGGTAGACAACTTACATGCCATATTACAACAAATACAAGGTGTTTGTGGAGCTTACCAAGTAGGGAAGCATTACAAAATTCCACTTTCAGTTGGAATCGCTGCAAATGTAATAACACTATGTTTTTGTATATTTCCAAATGCAGCGATCTCTCTTTCATTTATATTGAGGATGAGGCAAGGGAAGACTTGTCCCTTCATGGGACATGTCTATTCATTATTATGTGATTAATATAATGACAATTGATTACGTAACTACATATATACATATATACACACATAATATCTTTGAATCATTATTATATTAATTTCTCCTAATAGTATTTTAGATATATATCTATATATATTATATCTCACATTATATATATATATATATATATATATATATATTGAAGAGTCTCATAGGATTTATTCGACAGAAGCTACAAAACATCAACACTCCCTCTTAGCTAGGGAGGATAAACACTGGATATGATATTACCTCAGCGTAATATCAAGAATGGCATGTTTAAGAGTATCTTTGATCAAAAGATATTCACCATTAGATATCATCTCATGATATCAGGAGTAATGGCCTCAAAATATCAAGTCGCATGATGTTCACCAAGTACTCAAAATGTCCATAAGGTATGTGCACACATATCCTCAATGATACTTACCATAGGAACATTATATTCATGCTTTGTTTAAGGAAATTAATCCACCATGCAAGATATAATCTATCATGATCTGCTTAGACATCAACCATATGATATCCATCATGATAGAAGGTTAGACTATTGTAAGATCGTCACCATACTATAATAACCACAAAGTTATGTAGTAACTCACATGACATCCACCATGCCTCAGATAAAGGGTGGAAACAAGGGTTTTCACCTCGAACTTATCTCACAGAGAAGAACTCATTGAGCAGATATCAATTTGTTGATCTTTTCATCCAAGATTGCTTATGATGAACTGTTAGATTCCCTCTGAATTTGGTATCAATCTTCTGAGCTCCTCGTCCAAAGTTATCTATGAAGAGTCAGACACTCTGAATCTGATATCAATGTTCTTTTTCCTGCTAGAGCATCCCCGAAAAAGATCAAGACAAATAGCTCTTATAGTACATATAGAAATACAAATAAGAGAGAGACTACAATGAGTAGATAAAGTAATACTCAAGGATAATAAATACTTATCTGCGCATCAACATACTTGATACAAGTTGCTCCAATGAGGGTCGATATGCAACAAATCAGAAAACGTCTACAAATAAGCATTTGTCAGCAATATTACTCCAATCAAACTTATATTGTAACCATTATACAACAACCTCTGTATTCCACGATGACTTTGTATCTTATAGTGAACTCTACCAGTTCCTTCTTATTGATTTCCATTCACATTTGTTTTTACTTCTTGTACGTAGATGATTGTTGGTTGTCCTCTCTGTCCAAATTGTTAATGTTTTCAGATTCTAACAAGGAATATACAATCTATAGAGATGTTTCATAAACTAAGCACAAGATATAAATAAGTAATCACAAAGAAAGAGAGATTGTACCCGGAAGTCAAATTTTGGCAAAGCCTTCAATCTCTCCAATGTGTCTTCTGTGAATATTGAATTAGCCCACCTAGGGCTTCTCCCAAGTCTGGTTCAAAACCTGTTACTAATCAGTGCTCAGATCTGGTCCATACTGCAGTATATATATACTGAAGATGTCCTCCTTAACGCTATTATCTATAATAGATAAGTTCTTGAATCTGCCCTTTAAATAGACTGACATTTCGCTCCCTCTATGGTGTCTACTAATTGCAGGTTTGAATACTGAATTGACTCAGCTATTCCAAGTTTCGCCAATTCAAGAATGATATCGGAATTTCAAATGCTGGACAGAATTCGCTCTTATTGAATTCGATCTTATTTAATCCTTGATCCAAAGTCTTGAACTCGCTCTCTAAATTCGCTCATCAAGGTGGATACAATGCTAATCAACCAAGCATAATTCGCTGCTCTAAGAATTCGATAAAAAGGAAGAAATCAATGTTTATTGCAGATTTGATTCTTGAAGGAAGAAGCACATGTTATGTTTGCCAATTCAAGAATGATATCGGAATTTCAAGTGCTGGACAGAATTCGCTCTTATTGAATTCAATCTTATTTAATCCTTGATCCAAAGTCTTGAACTCGCTCTCTAAATTTGCTCATCAAGGTGGATACAATGCTAATCAACCAAGCATAATTCGCTGCTCTAAGGATTTGATAAAAAGGAAGAAATCAATGTTTAATGCAGATTTGATTCATGAAGGAAGAAGCACATGTTATGTTTTTGATATGCTTTTCCTTCAAGGATTCGATTGCATATATATGGGTGTGTTTTGGAAACTCTACCTCTTCTAGAGGTAGCTGACTTGGGCCCTTCCAAGTCTTTTAAATAAAATGCCTTTATTTATTGTCCCATACATAAGACGACTTCTTTAGCAATAATAATAGCCAACAATAATTTATTATTGCAAGTCGTCCTCTTGTCATTTTACTTTAACATTATTATTTCAAGATCAAAACATTAACACAAATTGACTCTGCACTCCAACAATTTATAACAAAAATACTGGGCGCGTGGTCTGCCACTGTTTGGGCATTCTGTCAAACAATTTCGCAGGGTTCCTCTAACACATTACTACCTACGAATTCTTACTACCTTCGCCAACCACCCACTAGCACTTGCTCAGAGGCTTTAATTTCACTCAATACGTGTCTACTAGCCCTCATCTTCTTCGAATCCAACTGGAGCTTTGACTCCACTTCGTCTAGAATCACACGCCCCCCTGGGTGCACAACCTAGAAGAGTTCGTTACAGTCCAAGATGTTGAATTGCCTCCACCAGATCTTTTTCGATTTTGTTCAAGATCAGTCAGGTTGCCGTCAAGGATGAGTCCGACCTCTCTTAGGTGGCCGTCGATGGTGCCCTTGCAGCTAGGCAGAATGGTCTGAGCAGTCTAAAGGAGTTGAAAAGAGGGCTTCTCTACCTCAGAAATGTGATCGACTCCCACAATCGTTGTTGTCGTGCCATCAGAAAAGATTGCATGCCTGACTAGACAGTCAAAGTGAATATCGGAGGGGCCACGAAAAGCGGTGGCCGTGACCTCACTGCAAACGACCAGGACTCTTGCTCCGCGGTTGTTCTCATCCTAGTAGAAGGGATGTATTTAAAAGCCGAAGTAGCTGAGGAAAACAATAGAAGCTACTAAATGAGAAATTTTATGCTCTCGTTTTGTGTATATCAAGCCTTTACTCTTAGTTGGAAGTAAAGCTAGTATGGGAAAGACGAACTGCTGTTCTTTATTCAAAATTATGAAATGAATCTAACTACCATGCCTTTAAACACTTTCTTACATTTGTAGCCTGGCTCTGATACCATGTTAAAGTTTGGAATCGCTACAAATGTAATAGCACTATATTTTCTGTATATTTCCAAATGCAGCAATCTCTCTTTCATTTATATTGAGGAAGAGGCAAGGAGAACATGTCCCTTCATGGGACATGTCTATTCATTATTATGTGATTAATATAATGACAATTGATTATATATATATATATATACGCACACACATATAATATCTTTGAATCATTATTATATTAATTTCTCCTAATAGTATTTTATATATATATATATATATATATTCAATAGTCTCATTGGATTTATTTGTCAAAAGCTACAAAACATCAACACAGATGGATAGGACAATAAAGAAGTTGGGCCTTTTTATCTTTCTTCAAACATCAACATACACTCTATTAAACTGAAGTATGCTATTATCTTTGACATAATGAAAGTAAAAACATGAGTAAATAATTTGCAATACATTTTTTCTTTTTCTTATTTCATTTTTATCACACGTCCAATATACAATTACATTTGGATTAGAGTTAAGAAAAGCTACTGTAAATGGAATCTTGTTTCTGTATAACAAGTCTCAGCGAGTCATCTGCAGGAAGGAGAGCATCGCCCAAGCACTTTTCCTCCAACCATAGATGGACAATCCCCTGCATACCTTCCAACTGGAAGTGGCCTTACTCTTCGCTTGGGTATAGATATGGGAACCATCACGGAATGCCATATGAGTTCTGGTGTTGTGTCCTACATAACTCAATCAACCATACATTTATAGAAATACCTCTAACTATGCATGACCATCCTGACTGGACTATGCACTCTGAAACACTATGAACAGGCTGAATGCAAGTAGAGACTGTTGCATCACTTTGGCCAAAGTTTCATAATATTGACGCGTCTTAAATAAGTGTAGTTGTATATTCACCCGCCTCTAACTTGACTTGGAGAACAACAGTCATCCTAGGGTTACAACTCAATTAACTCAAAAATCTATTCTTAGTATTGACATTTAACTTCTTGTCATATGTTCTCGCATTTTACATGCTATGGGCTACTGCCACATGTTCACCGGTCTTTACAAAAATACAAGTGTGTTTAAGTATGTCTCATATCATGAGATAACGTAACTCTTAATTGGTTAAAGAACATGCAAATGATATCACCCCTCATGTACTTGTGACTTGGTGAGTATCATTGCGACCTGCAAGGGTAGAAGACTTACTGTTTTAGCAAAACAACTTTTTCTATGACCTGGAACTGGTCTTAAAATATGTTTTCAGCTTTTAATGTCCAAAAAGACTCTTAAAAATCATACTTTTAGAAACCAAAAAGGTTTAAATATACGAGTTCATTCCTATGAATTGAGCTGCCTTAATAAAAGTCATAAAATCAGATTTCTCACGCATTTTCATTCACACTGCACTTATGAAATACCTCATAGTATTCACACATTCCTATGTGTATTAGGTACAGACCTATGTACATATGTATACATAAGGACATATGAATATTAATCAAGTTCTACGTTTATATCAATATAAGAAGTAATCATTACTACTTCCAAATCAACTGAGTAAACACAACAGTAAGTTCTTTACTGCTGTTTCTTATGAATTTCATACGCTGTTAAAGTCAAGACTATCACAAGAATAAAATTGTTTTGAGAGAAAACTATATAATACTCATACACACACACACACATCCACCTGTAAATACATACATGAGCATGCATATATGATAATTTTAACCTCCAAGCATATTTAAGTTGCAGTTTCATTTTCAATAACAAAATATGAAGGAAATAAGTCTGCGGATGGGCTTGCGAATGTGGGCGCCCAGTATGATGTCATCAAAATTTGGAGAGGAAGCAGATCTTAAAAGTGAGATTTTAAGTCTAATAAAATTTGATAGACTTAATCACAAGGAAGGGGTCATTAATACAAAAAGCAATAATGAAGAGGACACTTAAATTTTCGAGGAGAGAAATCTGTCAAAGAAGCCAGACGTATATCTCTTTCTTGCTTGTTGGGATCCTGAGAAAACATAAAGTTGCAGAAGAAATGGGAGGTGGTCTGAGGAGGGAAGAGCCGCTATATTGTGACAAATGGAAAAAGGAGAAAAGCGTCTGGAGAAAGCTCAAGTGTGGCGGGGTGACCCCGTATATGGAAAGGCTCCATGGTTTTGATAAAGAGGTGACTGAAAATTTTGCAGCTGGGTGGGCAAATGGCAAGGTCAACCTGATGGGTAAGTCTTTTCTGCTTACGCTGAACCTAATTTTTGAGATAACGGGTATGTCTTTAGATGGAATGAAGTTCTATAGGGATAACAAGCGTATGGGGTCTCAAGCTTTTAAGCTTTTTCCTAAAAATGCTGAAGAAGAAGCAATGTTGAGTAAAGGTTCTGGGGATTATGTGGATATTGTTAAGATTAAGAGTATTTGGGCTAAAATTCTGAAAGTAATGATAGAGTACTTTACTCTTGATGTGCGCTACTCCAAAATTTACAATCTCCATTTCGTTCTTGTGAACCACTTCAAGCATAATAAGAAAGTTTCTTTTCCCTATTTCCTGCTTAGCTCTTTGAATAACAGTATTATGGAGCATAGGAAAAAGCCCAGAGTCCTAGTGCTGCATGTTGGGTTAATCATGCTCACCACAGACTATGCCAGGGACAAAATTCCCGAACCCATACCCAAAATGGTTAAAGGGAAGAATAAGAAAATCAAAATGGAAGAGATAAGGGCTGGAAAAAACAAGAAGGGAAATGTTGAAAGCAAAGAGGAAATTGAAAATCAAAGCCTTACTCTTCAGGGTAATGAAGAAGAAATGATGCTAGAGGAAAATATGGAGGATGTTCCTGTGGAAGAGAAGGAGGTGCTGAAGGAAGATACTAAGGGCACCACTTCTAAGGAGAATGAAAGAGAGGAGAGCAACTAGGAGGTCCAAGAAGATGGAAAAGATCAGGAGGTGGAAAAAGAGGAAGAAAAGGAAGAGCAGAGGGAGGTTGAGGATTCTGAGAAGAAAGACTCGAACAGGCAGCCTAATAACTCTAGGACTGGGAAAACAGATCAGAAAAGACAGAGGATTGGAAAGGAAAAGGAGATTTTTGATGGCTTTGACGTTGAGGACTGCACTCTGCAGGAGGTCAAGAGCAAGGAGGACTATGACATGAATTCAAAGAAAAGTATCACTTAGGAAATGAAAGAGATGAGGCACAGTTAGAGGGCTATGGAAGAAGCCGTGGAGTCCCTAAAAGTGAATTTGGATAAGCTAGATAAGGACTGCAAGGAAGAGTTTTTGTTGAAGGTAAAAAATAATAACTCGAATGAGGACCTGATGACCAGAATTTCTGCCATAGTGGATGCAAAAGCTGAAAGCTTTAAATGAAAAAGTTATTAATAACGAGCATATGATTAAGGAAATTTCAAAGCATAGCTATGAGGGACTCAATGTCTCTGTGATTAATCTGAAAGCCCTGTATACCTATCCGGAGAGTAGCATGCTGGAAAATACTACCATCACAGTGGATGATGATGCTGGGCCCTCAGGGCCGAGAACCAGAACCAGAAGCAGTCTCAAAAGGAAAATACTTGAAACACCTAAGGAGCTGAAAAGTCTGAAAGACTCCATTCAAATTATGGAGGAAATGCAAAAAGAGGCTGAAAAGGCCATGAAAACTAATATGTAGTACTTTATGGGATTTTGCTGGTAGAAAGCTGGTTGTAGAGTTAGACCCTGTTTTTTGGTTTTTTGTTGTAACTTGTTTTGGCTTTGTTGGTTGGGTCGGGGTCCTACTTTGTGTTTAGCAAGCATTCGATGTCTGTAAGGGCTTTATTGAATATCTTTACCCTATTTTGTAAATGGTATCGGGGTCCATTCAAAACCTGTATTTACCGTGATAAAAAATAAAATATGAAGGAAAGTGGGGAGTATTATACATGTTTGGAAGAATGTAATGCAGGGATTTTGTGATGCTAAGTAAGCTATAAACTTCTTCACACTCTTCTTCTTCTCCTTCTCAAACAACTACCCAATAGCAACAACTTCACATTCTCCGAAAACACTCCCTCTAGCAGCTAACAATATTGTTCTGGAAACCTTTTCCACTGCTCACACAACAGTTAAGGCATTAACTGTATAATATCCTATCAAAACCCCACGCTACTCAATGTACATTCTATTCTTTCGTTCTCTTAAGCACGGGACTCTATGAATCTCTAATTCCTTGTGTTGTTGTTCTGTCCAAACAAAAAACTAACAAAAGAACACATAAATAATTCTCATTCCCCTGTAAGCTCTCTGGAGCAATCCCACTTTCCTTCACAAGCAAAACATAGTGAAATATGTACCCACTCCCCCAACAAGCCAGAATGAGCTCAATAAAAAATGAATTACTTTCCTTTAATTGACTCAAGAAATGGTTTTTCCCCAAAAAGAGAGCCCCCATGAATGTCAGAAAGAATGAACCACCTCTATTTATTGCAACCCAAATCAAAACAGTTTTGATAATATAATAATGACAATTTTACTCTTACTTTTTTCAATATGCCACGATATTGATATCCTTCCTACCATGCAAAGCAAGAAATAATTTCAAAGACTCCCTCCTAAGTCACCCACTCACTCCTCAAAGTTTGGTTTCAAAACTGCCTCCTGTGCCATGCAAACAGCCAACTATGTGGCTAAAATAATAGCTCTAGTAACATGGGCATTTTCACATAACCCTCTGCACAGGTTTATAGAACGACAAGAAGTACTTTTCCTTGATCTAAGGTACGATAGAAAACTAATTGAACTTGAAATTGAATAAATAGAAAGATAATCATATAAAGCTTTTGCGCCCAAATGTTTAGAGAATTTGAAATATACATAGACCTTATTCTAATTTTATATCACATTAAAAGTTGGCATTAATGCCATATAGTAATGTTGTGAGGTTTTCACACCATCGCCCCATTGCAAATGGAGACCCCCTTTTTGCTTGGCAGTAAGGTTAGTTGTCCCAGGGAGTCCTAGTTTAGTGGCAGTTTCAAATTCTCCCGGCCTTAGAGACGAGTTTGAGCAACTTTTCCCATTTAGGAATCAAGAGTCTAGCCTAGAATCCAAGGTTTGCACCTCAGGGAGATGGGAGAAAGATGATGAAGATGATAGGTTGGAGTACAGACAACATGAACACAAATGATAAGACCAAGACATGAAGTGAGGAGTTGCAAATGAAGGTAATTTCAAGGGACATTAATGTGGGGAGTGAGGAACGAAATTGAAATCAAGATAAAAATCAAGTTGAAAAAATGAAAATGGAGAATTCAACATGCAGATTTGAGACAAAATCGGGAGAAAGATGATGAAAAGGGGGAAATTTTTAAGTAAACAAGGAGAACTTCGGATTTTGAAGGGAAGGCCACTTAAGCAAATTTTCTCACCCTTTGAAATAATCCCGACAACATGGTGGAATCCACTCCCCTCTCAGGATTCCCAATACCGACAATGAGGTGGAATCCACACTTCTCTCAGGATTCCCAATCCCGACAATGAGGTGGAATCTGCACCTGTCTCTAGACTCCAAATCCCGACACCCCTCAAAATTCCACCCAAGTTTAGGGGCATTTCAATGAGAAATTCAAGTCCGAGTTGATGGAAATGATGGAAATTAAAGATGAAAGGTGAAAATGAATTGAAATCTCGGATGAAATAATAAGATTTGGAGCAAAGTGAAGATAAAAAATCAGAATTTGGAATGGATTTCAATCAGCAAGGGGGTGGAAATCAGATTGAAAACATAAAGATGAGCCTTCAAAATAAGTTTAAAATCACAAAATAAGAGTTGAGAAGGCTAAAAAGACAAAGTGCAAATCAAGTGAAATTAGGATTTATCTTGACATAGGGTCGGAATCCGACCTCCTGTCAGGATTCCAAATCTTGACACTAGGTCGGAATCTGATCTCCTATCGGGATTCCAAATCCTGACAACCCCTAAGTCTCTGCCCTCAACATTTGGACAGATTTCACCTCCTTTGGCATTGTGGCATTAGAAGATAAGAAGTTCCAACGTGGAAACCATGATTATCCCCCTAATGGAGATCGGATCTTGGATGAAATAGCAAGGAAAATCAAACTAGGACATGAGTGTAAGCCCAAGAATCAAGATCAAAAGCATGAAATTCAAGTAAAATGGACTGAAAATGGTTTGGAGATCAAGTTCTAAATTAGAATAGTCTTGAGACTAGGTCGGAATTTGACCTCTTGTCAGGATTTTTATCCCAACAATGCCTAAATTACCGCCAGCCTATAAGCTTCAATATGATGTCGAAATCAGTTTGTCAATGGATATTCTTGATCAAGTTGGCCTTGAGAGGGGTTAGATGAGAAGTAAATCAATTAGAATTTAATCAAAGTTGAAAAAAGAATTAGGGCAAATCATCATTTGCGGGGCATGTTCTAAAAGAGCTTGACAAGTTAGAGAATCATAACTTGAGTCTGAATCTATAGTTGTTAATGTCAATGCTTGGTTGCTGTTAGCATTCTTCGCAAATAAAGTTTCTTTCGTTTAGGCATCATGCTGAAATCTTGTAATTAGAAAGGGCAGTTTGATCTTAACAATATTTTAATCTTGTTCATACTTATCATTTTATAAACTCAATGCATTTATCTCTTTTGTTTTGCTAGGTGAGACGGAGAAAGAAGATGCTCATGGAAAAGGAAAGATTGTGGCAAGATCAAAGGGAGATTGATACAAGAAGGTGCAAGTAAAAGAAGGTTTTCACCTCAAGATTTCAAGCAAGAGGATGGTTCAAGGTTGAGGATCAAACTGAAGATACAAACCCAAAGAACGAAATCAAGATGGAGGAGAGTGAACAAATTTACAAGTCTACAAGTAGAGAAAATTATCAAAACTTGAATTTCCTTCGGAAATCCAAGTTCACTTTGAAAGATCCAGCTACATGAAAGACTTCATCCCTTTAAGAATGTCAAGGTCAAGAAGATGAAAATGAGAAAATTTCCAAGAACAGGGATGAAAAGTTCGTGAAGATGAAACGATTTACATGACATCACCATCAAGCTAAGGCTGGGAAATGTCGAGTATCAAGAGATATTTTCTCATCACCAAGAGATTTATCAAGTCTATAAGATAAGCTTGTTGAGGTGGTGCCCAGTCATCTTCAACCAATCAGAAAATTCCTATTGCACGTGTTCAAGCATGTTCAATCAAATCATGCCAATTGTACATTGGAGTCCACTCAATGTTCTTACCTAACCAATTTTCTGATTGGTCACTAGAAGCTATGTAATTTTCTTATTGGCCCATAAAAGGGTGCCTTTTGTAATTGGCTAGCATTAAATGTTTGTAGTTGGAAACCCTAATTAGGGTTATGTGAATTGATCTTGGCCCTTCATTGTAATTGAACAACTATAAAAGCGCAAGGCCTTCTCATTTGTAACTCATTAAGATTAGATTAGAGGTAGAGTAGAGTAGGAGAGACTTGGAGAAATTGTTGCCATAATGCTATCAAAGTAATTGCTAATTCATTGTTGGTCTTCATGATGGATTACTTGTGTTGCTTTGGAGTATTGCATGGTTTTTACATTTCCTCACTTAGAGTAGATTTCATTTCATGTTGATTAGAAGTAGTGCTTAATTGGATGGAAGTGATTGTGGATGCATCTTTGGTGAACTCACTTGGACCAAACCACTAGCTATTTGCTGATTGTAAGTATGCCATTTGTGGTCGAATGGCATAATTATGAGCTTTTCTTCGATTATTGCTTGTACATTGATATGTGTCGATGGATGTTGTTAATGGAATGGTGATAGTTTGAACATCTTACATCTACCTTAGGAGATCGCATTAGGTTGGTTGATGTCGATGGCTTAACTAAGTCTAGCAGAGTCACAAAGACATTCATAGTTTCTTGCATTTTAGAAGTAGAATGACTTTCTAAACCCTTTCCCTTAGCAGTTTGTTGTTGGAAGAAGTTGAAGTAGTTGATATCCATTGATTGAACAACGTAAGTCCCTTTGTGATAATCAACATATCACATTACAAAATTGAGTTAAGTGCACAATTAAGAAGGAACCTTGGGGTTGCCTCATTTGATCACACAATCCATTTACATTGTTTAGCATATGAGCATCCTTGTTCAAGAGAGTTGGAAATTTGGTATTTCCTCTTGGAATATTAAGTCTTCGATTCTGCATATTGTAGTGGCATAAAACTCACATCAACAAGTAGTATCATAATTTTCTTTAGCTTTTAATCATAATTATATGCTTATATGTATATATATATATGTACATATAGTTCCTTACATGTATGCACATATCCATATCTATATGTATACATCTTTGTATCTACTTGTATTTTTTTTCATATAGCATTGTAGTTTAAAAAGTAATAAGAGAACATCAACTTAATCAAGGAGATCTTTACGAAAGCCAACCTAGAAACCAATTTGACTTTCGACCCAAGTAAATACTAGACCAAAGATAAACTTGGATAGACATAGGTTCAAGACAACCCTACACTCAAGGAGATACAAGCTATTTTGAAATAGTAGACTCGGCCACTTACCATCTTGCAACATCAAACCTACGTGATGGTGTGTGATCTAACTCAGGTGACATTACTCGCTTGTTCACATCGTCTATAGCTCTCTCTCTGATGATTCTCTCCCTCTCTATCCTGAAGGGCAAGGTAACTCATGCATCCAATTTAGTGATCGTGACGATAGTTAGCCATAACTTTCATAGTAATGAGAACATTTAAACAAAATGTGATAATCATATTTCTATAAGCATGAGTGAAAAACATTCAAGATACACTATGTTTGTTTCATAACATCTATATGCAAAAATCATTCTTGCATGCATAATTACACACATTAACATGAAAGTTAAAAGTATTTGCAATGTCATAAAATGCATTGTAATAGTTTTCAATTCTGTTACACATGTTTGGATTCTAGATGCAAAGAGAACCAAACTGGACTTGGAGAGTCAAAAGTTGATGCTAATTGGGTACAATGACAATCATAAAGCCTACACAGGCTGATTGGTGTTGAATTGAATCCAACATGACATGTCCAAGTTCGCCAAACTTAACTCATTCACAAGTGAACACGTGGAAAGCATTTGATGCATTCAATTTTCTCATCGGTTCGTCCTTGAAAGGATATATATTTAAAAATTGTAATCATCTCATTGCATGACATTAAATGTTTGTAAGTAGTGGTTTTAAGTAACCCTAACTATAGTTTCCTTGAATTATCTCAGCCGTTAATTTCAAATCAATCTGGGCCCTTTATTGTAATTGAGAAGTCTATAAAAGGCTTGGTGTTCTCACTTGTAAAAAAGTTAGTTATTAGATAGGAGTAAGCAGTAGTGGTAGGAAGATGAGATAAAAAATGTTGCCATTTTCATTGAAGATGTGGTGGATCCTTGTGTGTTGCTTCTACATTTTGGATGGTTTGTACTTCTCAAGTTTTAATTAAAGTTAATTTATTATGATGGAGAAATTTGGAGATATGTGTTGAATTCCTTGGTTCATACCATTTGTAGTTTCTTGATTGCAAATTGCAGTGTATGGTTAGTCTTAAACCACTTAAGCACTCGTTTGATTGTGGATGTTCATTTGGATTGCACTAGTATTGGGTATTTGATGAAAGTTTGCATCAAGTTACATGTAGTTGTTTCCGCATGGCAAAACGGAGCTTGGTTAAAGGAATTCTAATATCCAAACATCATCCATTGTTATCACTGTCCTTTGTAAGTAGCTTAGACTCTCTAAACCTTTTCCTTTTTTAATCTTTTTTTAAAGTTCAAGCCAGTTCAAGAATTTAAGTTCTAGCCACTTTGAGGGAAAATAATTGATTAAGTCAAGGATCATTTATGTAAGTCCCCTCATGATTAGTAGCATATCACGTCATATAAACTGAGTTGTATCCAACATAAAGTCGCTAGTATTTTATTTTGTATGTTGGAGTGGGCACAAAACTCACATTAACACAACCTAGCCCAAGAGTCTGACATATTGTTGATGAGAGTTGAGAACCGAGATTGCTTAATACTCTCATTCACCAAAAAATATGCCCACTTGGTTACCCTTTCAAAAGTGAAGAGCATATGAAATAACATCATATCCTTTACTCAAATACAAATGCCTCCTCTAACATAATTCACAACTTCCAATTTGGGCATGCCATCTCATTCAGGTACTGATAAAAAGAGACAAAACCCCTATGACTATAAGCTTCTCACAACCTAAGGAAGAAGCCATAGAAAGGCTTGCAACCACATATTTCCTTTCTCCTTCATTATTAGATCTCTCCTCGAGAAGAAACCTCTCCCTTGCACAAAACTAATTGAGGAATCTCTATTCACTACTGTCCGGCTGAGCCCAGATTTCCTTTAGAAGCAGAATTAAAGTATGACAAAAAAAATCTCCTAGGAGGAACCATCCAAGTAGCATTATTCTTAAAATATTGTCATCCCTTACCCTATGAACAGGTGAGGCCAGTCCTTTGTATTAATTAATCATGAAGTCAGTGTACGTATGAAAACAAATAGGAATGAGATTATCCAAATGCTCACTTCATTTGCACTTTGTAAATCCAATTAAAATGAATGGCACCATAACAAATAGTATCTAAATGGCATCAACAAACCTGAGGTTATTTTTCTTAATTTATTATTGTATAAGTTGTGATTTGGTGCAATGTTTTGATTATTATAATTTAATAAGTTAATAACTAAGAAGCATAAATAATTAATAGTTTGTGTAGCTACACCTGGAATATTATGTTAAAGTATTGTTCGTTCGTGTTTAATAAACGACGAGACAATCATGATATATATATATATATATATATATACCATATAATAATTGAATATATAGTGTATATTAATATGTTTATAAGTGAAACCATATATATATATAATATAAAATGAAGTAATGCAAATATTATTGAATCGACTTAATTGTCATTGAATCGACTTAATGGTCGAATATGATTATCGACCAAGTATGCAAAGGAAGTCACGTATCGTGACTGT
>MU227529.1:2371677-2444142 GCA_018584345.1 Thuja plicata | reverse complement strand
GTGCATGAAATAAGTTTTAAATTGTAAAAATCTCTAAATTTTAAGGGTTTTTTAAATTTGCCGATTCATGGGCGATTCGATTCCGATTCATGGGCGATTCGCGATTCGATTCGGCCTTGCCGATTCCAAGACGATTTCGATTCTCGTTTCTTTGGAACAACCACATCGTCTATATCTAAGAAATCTACAAAATCATCATCCAGATCACCCATAAAGACGTAAGAGTCCTCAGAATAAAACCCGTTTCCAACCCCTTCATCAAGCTGATTAAGACTATGAAGATCATCTTTGGGTTGGGAGGGGTGGCTCAGAAGGAGCACAAGAGGGCTAAGAGGAGGGCGGCTCCAAAGGAGTGTAAACAACCGCAAGAAACTCAGGATCAGGACAGGGATCCTCATGAGCAGCCAAAAATTTCCCCTATTTTTGCCAAATAAAATCAGTAAATGGATTGCCAGGCTTCTTGACCCTTTTTCAAGGCTAATTTTCCTTGAAGCAATCACCCAAGTAGAAGAGCACCTTGCAACGTTGTGACTGATCTTGTTGCAACGAAAGCATCTGAAGGGAAGACCTTCATAATTTAAATATTGGGTCTAGGTGCCGTGAGAAGAATGGTACAAGACTGAATGGTGTGCCGGCTTATAAATGTTAATGATGGCTCAAACTCTAGTGTATCTGCAATGGGGAGCAACTGAAACAAAATCCAACTTCACAAAGGATCCAATCTGCTCAATCATATCCTTAATGAGCCTTAGATCCCGCATGGTCAAAGGGAGATTATACAATCTGATCTAGATCGGAATGGCAGAGATCTTAATAGCAGTAGGATCAAAGAAGGGGGTCCAAGAGGAAATGAAAATGCCCCATTGACCGTAAAACCCGGGGCCATTCTGCTTCATCTAATTGTATTCCTTCGCAGAAGTGAAACAAAGCAGAAGGAAACCAAAATTTATTAGAATATTATAATGTTTCTTTAATGGTCATCTTAGTTAATCTTTAGTTTATTAGGTAGTTTCTATTTTTGTCTTTAGTTCACGATTGTTTCTTTTAGAAACATCGTCTTTGTAAATCTATATAAGGAGCTTTCATCTCCTCTGTTTAATACAACTACAATAACATCGATTTACCATAACATGGTATCAGAGTGGGTCGATGGGATTTCATAAAATTTGGCAAATTTTTTAAGAAAAATTTGAGCCTCTTCTGATCTCGAATTTTTTTCCAGAAATTAGTTTTTTGATTTTTTAAAACAAAAATTGTTGGAGGCATTTTATGAAAATTTTGTGGTTCGTCTTCTAAAGATTTTTGCTGAAGATCGCAAGCCTGGTTGAGGGTTTTGATTGTGCGATTTCATGGTTTGAGGAAAAGTCTTTGATTTTCGAGGGTTGCATGTGCTTTTTGTGAGTTGCTTGTTCTTGCATGTGCTGTTTTACCATGCGAAGTCTCGTGTTTTGCTGCATGAAGGTTTCTTTGTTGGGTTTATAATTTTTTCCCCAAAAATTATTTGTTGTGTTTTAATATTTTTTCCTTGACAAATATTTTGTTGGGTTTTCATAATTTTTTCCCTTGAAAAATTTCTGATGGGTTTTAATAATTTTTTCCTCAAAAATTATCTGTTGGGTTTTACCCTTTTTTCCTAAAAAACGAAGCTTTGTATTCTCTAATCCATGTCTCGGATTCTGTTGTCTGGTTTTGATTGATTTTTCACCTCAAAAATCGTGTGGTTTTTCTGGTTTTTTCCTAAAAAAATCGTGACTTTCTGCAGTTTGTTTTGGGGTGTCATGCTCTTTTGCAAAAATTTGGAGGGTTTGCTGATTTTTCCTCAAAATCGTGGTAGTTGTTCTCGATATGTCTCTGGGTACAAGGAAGGACAGCTCTGTTATCCAACATCAGGTTGGAATTTTGTTATCCAACAACTCTGGCAGACTCATCTCAGTGGCAGACTCTTGTCTCTTGTTGCAGAGCATTTTGAAGAAGGGAGCACCCTTCTCTGTTTTTTTGGATGGCTTCTTGGTCATTAACATTTTGCAGATCCAGGGAGGGTCTCAGTAGCAGCAGAGTGTTCAGAAGAATTTGTGACCAAAAGACAGCAGTTAGACGATGACCATTAAGGGAGGGTATTAGAATATTATAATGTTTTTTTAATGGTCATCTTAGTTAATCTTTAGTTTATTAGGTAGTTTCTATTTTTGTCTTCAGTTCACGATTGTTTCTTTTAGAAACATCGTCTTTGTAAATTTATAAAAGGAGCTTTCATCTCCTCTGTTTAATACAACTACAATAACATCGATTTACCATAACAAAATTTAGAAGTGATGGGTAGTATTATCTTAATGTAATTCATTCTCTTTTACAACTATGTTTTTAGAAGCTTGGCTGGTAACAAGGTCAGGGAAATGAATATAATGCATAAAAAAAACTATTTTGCAGAGTTATGCTATCTTACTTTCAGGAACTTTCAATGAGCTCTTGGAAGTTGATTAAATTCAAGCACAGATAATTTTCTCAGGCATAGATGTCTGAATTGTGTTTATGTGCTCAAGATATGATAAACTGTAATTGATGCATATTCATTATCTCGTGTTACCCTTGATACAAGTGTCCTTTGATTGACTACCTCAAATCATTTAATTTGTTTTTAAGTAACGGTTTTTTTGCAGTTTATTTGAATTTCTGTAACACCAAATAAAGGTGAATAGACTTTTGTGACTTTGAGTCTTATTGTCTGGGATGTTTTCACGATGTGCTATTATTTTGTAGTTTTGATCTGGAAACACATGGATAATTTTTGTGCAATTTCTACAAGAAAACCAGTTGGTGCATGCTTACTTTGTACTGAAAAGTGGAGGATTTGTGCTTTGCTGTGCATTATGTTTCTATGTATAGCTCCAACATAATTTTAATTTCTATTTCAAGTTTCTATTATGATTTGCAATGACTTTTGTCCAAAAAATACAGAGAAGCAGGCGCAGAGGTCAAATTCAAGGAAATAGGCAAGGCTTATGAGGTACTTCAGGAAATCATTTAATCAACTTAAACATTTCCCATGTAAGATGATGAATTTGCTGAAAGAAAATTTAAAAATGCTTTTTTATGGAAGAGAAATTTCTTGTTTGTAGGTATTGTCAGATGATGAGAAACGCACCATTTATGACAAATATGGTGAAGCTGGGCTCAAGGGTGCAGGTGCAGGTCCTGGGGTGAGTTTTCTTAGGACTAGATATGACCAAGCCACCACTTCCAGTTTTCTCTATGGAAAATTATTTTCATCAAAGCTGTTCCTAAGTTTCATTTCCAGCTAAAATTTTGCTGTCCATTGATACAGTAGTAGAGCAGATGGCTAATATATGAACTTGGTTGATTCTTCATTTTCAGGATTTTAGCAATCCATTCGATATTTTTGAATCCTTATTTGAAGGTATGGGGGGTATGGGTAGCATGGGAGGCAGAGCATCTCGAAACAGGCCAATGCAGGGAGATGATGAGAGGTATAATTTGGTTCTTAATTTTAAGGAGGCAGTTTTTGGAATAGACAAGGAAATAGAAGTCACCCGACTTGAGAACTGCACAACTTGTGATGGATCTGGGGTGAAGCCAGGGACTAAACCAACTACCTGCAAGACATGTGGAGGTCAAGGGCAGGTTGTGACAGCAGCACGGACACCATTGGGTGATTTTCGACAAGTCTCAACTTGCCAAGTTTGTGGTGGAACTGGAGAAAGTGCAACATCTTGTACCGCATGTCGGGGGGATGGACGGGTGAGACGTACAAAGAGGATTAGCTTGAAAGTTCCAGCTGGCGTTGACTCAGGTAGCCGCCTTCGTGTTCGGTCTGAAGGAAATGCAGGCAAAAGAGGTGGCCCTCCTGGAGACCTGTATGTATTTATTGAAGTGCTCTCAGATTCTGTGTTGAAACGTGATGGGTCAAATATACTCGTAACATGCAAGGTTTCTTACATTGATGCTATTCTAGGGACAACTGTTAAGGTTCCAACTGTAGATGGCATGGTTGATCTTAAAATACCTGCTGGAACACAACCTAGCACAACTTTAGTGATGGCAAAGAAGGGCGTTCCCTTACTTGGGAAGCCAAATTCACGCGGGGATGAGCTGGTGCGTGTCCAGGTTGAAATTCCCAAGCGCCTCAGTACTGAGGAAAGAAAACTGATTGAAGACCTCGCTAACCTGAACAAAGTCAAGGCTGCAAGTAGATGATACCTTGTGCTTTAATGATTTCCTATCTGCGATTTTCAACATTGGTCTGAGAAGTAATATGTATGCAGATGAGTCAAGGTATAATCCATACACTTATAGGGCCTTTCAAATCCATCTTTGGATACTGTGGGAACCTTACATACTAATCATGCTAATCTTTTACAAGTATGTGACTCACAGTTAGGCCATATCATAAATCCCCGACTGTTGAGTATAGTTGAAGCATATCACTCAAAATAGCAGGTCTGTTTGCTTGATAATTTATGAACACATACCTACCTTAATCTAGATGTAACGTTGCTTGCTTCCTTGTCACATGGCAGTTGGTGAACTTGTAAGTTAGGTAGTCAGATATCCATTCTTTGTAAGGTAGTTTTTTGTAAGGTAGTTTATGAGTGGCCTGGCTTTGGAAATCACTGCCATGGAAGCTGTTTTGCAATTTGAACACTTCAAAATAAACTACGTTTGGAAGGTCTTTTCACATACATGTATGGCATTTGTCACAGCCATTTCTAATTTTCTTCTTTTATTTTTCTGCCTCTGAAGGTAGAGGTTCCTCATACATTAAAAAATTATATTTATTCAAAAAGGGGATCGGAACATTTTGTCAATGGGACTGTTTTTGATTGCCCCATTTTTTTCATACATATTTATAGCCTGTCTTTTCTATAGAGTCGTGAATTAAATGTAGTCAATATTGTGAGTTATAGAGGTTGGTTATAAGTTCTGAATAAGTTAAATATTTTGAATTTGATCTTTGCACTGAAAATGGGGCCTTTCCTAATTGGGTATATGCATTATATAGTATTTCTATAGTTATGAATGTGTGTTTGTATTTTCTATATATATGCATGCATGAATGTGTTACGTATCTTTTCTACAAGTTGATCTCATTCCATAGTTACTGGGAAACTTCATTGTAGAAACATGGACTGCATCTGTCTCTGTACTCACAATTCCTAGTGACTACAATTATATATAATGTAGCCACATCCCTGTTCATTTATTCACACTCCTTAATTAGAATCCCTCTTTTTCTTCATTTATCTCTTGCAGTTTTTGGGCACCTTAATTGGGTTTGTTCTAGGTTTAGAAGGTAACCCCTCAAAACCAGGGAATTTGTTCTCCCATGCATGGCTTGTATGAATTACATCCACATGCATACACCCTCCTTTTGGTGTACATATTACCCTAAATTCTGTGTTATTGAAACATATATTTACATTGTTGCAGATTCAAAGTAATCAGCTGTCTTAATGCCCAAGAAAATAAACATTTTTTTTTTGTTCTAACGAAATATTGGTTTGTTGATGCCCATTTTGTGTCTAAATTTAAATGCGACTCGAGTATCCTCCCTTGCCAAAACTCAGGGTTTTCCTTTACATGTAGTAGGGCACTTCATCTTCCAGTGAAAGAGCCTATACAACACAATTACTGCAAATCAAAAGCACTTCATAGATCCCTCAGTCTTCCAAAGTAGGTTTAAGTGGGATTGTCTCTTTATTAATTGTTTTTACTTCGTCTATCAAATCAAAATTCGGAATTGTCATTACTACCCCAAAAATGCAAATAGTATTTCTAGTATAGTAACTGAAAAAGTGCTTTTTAAAAGTCACCTGACATGGAAAGTACATGTCAAAGCAAATAACATCTCCCAACAACAGTTTTTCAGGCGGTGAGGAAGTTTCTATATACCAAAAACTAGCCAGGATATCCCCAGCAGAAGATGAGAATGCATATCCACGATAAGATTTTTTCGACCTGCATAATTTTAATGCCAGAAAAACTGAGGAAGGCATTTGGCTTTTGATTAAATAAAAAACCCATTGCACCAGATGTGAGCCTAGGAGAGTTTTTAAGTGGCGTGCCTGACTTGAGCAACAACATTCTGTATTATCACATTTCTTTATTTGAACCACAATCATACTCCAATTGGTCCTTTTTAAATAGACTCCTACTGGCAACTGGACCATGATTCAATCCTATCATTGCATGGAATGAAAAATCAGGTATAGGTGATGATAGGATTGAATCATGGTCCAGTTTACCAGCATCATCTCCATTGTACATTTTTGAAAGGGCTTGTAAGAAGCCTGCCTTCACCTGAGTTGAACAGATAAAACACATATTAAATTAATAAATAATAGATATGAATCATGAATATTGAAGATTGAAGAGATAATCATAACTTCATAAGAGATCTACTTTGCAGCTTGCTATTTCACACTTACTTAAATAATTTTAAATCAAAAACTTGAGATTTCAAATTTGAGACTCACCTCCTCATCCCTAGATGTAGCCACTCTCCCAGGTTTGGGTGTATACCATTTAGGATTGACAACATAGGCTGCCATATGGAGTGGGGTGTTTATAATGTTGCATTGTTGCATCACAATGGGCCTAAGGTGCTTTTCATAAAATGCCAAAGTAGGGTCCTTGACATGAATAACATGCTTGATTTGCCCAAGCATGCTATCAAAAGTCTCATAAATCTCTTTAAGGCTAAGAGAGTCAGTATCAATATATGTAATGACCCACACAGTAGACTCATTGAAGGAGCAAATGTATTTGCAAATGCAAGCAAGTTACAAGTTAAAAACATCATAAATTTTTGAATTCTTAGTCCATAAATAATAAAATCAGCAAACGCTAAAATCAAATATATTTTTTACTAAATCAACAATAAATTTTTTGCAAGTTTCTTACCTCATTGTGGTCCACCAATTATCATCAAGGATTCTTTGTTTCACATTTCTTCCATCTGGTGTGCTAGATTCATGTCATCTATTCTACTCTGCATTGATCACTATGGATTGTAAGGCCTCTTGGACCTCAAGCACCCTCTCCAACAAAATAAAGTAGCTAGCAAATCTAGTCTCCACAGGCTTGAGAAATTCTTTCTTGGAAAATGTCCTCAATAATCCAAGAGATGTGTGATGATTGCATTTGCACATCTCTAGCCTCAAACACCATAGCTTTTATCCAATCATTTTTTCTAATGTCTTTCAAGGTGGTGTTCAATGCATGTACACAACAATGAGGTCCAAAAAATGTGCCTATAAGTACTCTCCACCATTAACCCAACTGACTTATGTACCCGGGTTGAATTAATCAGTACTTGCATAACATTTGAAGGCCCAATCTCTTCTATAACATTTTTTAAAATCTGAAAGTGGAAGGCTACATCTTTCATTTTCCTTTAACAATTTATAACTCTAAGGAAATAAGAGCCCGGTATGCTAGTGACAATAATATTGATGAGTGGCCGATGTTTGATATTGGTTCACCCATCTATGATGATGGATCATCCTTCACTCATTCATGTCTGTCTCTTATTCTCCATCAAAATGCTTACTTTTGAATACTCTTTATCAAGAATAGTGGTGCAGAGTTTTGTCTCTCCAGGTGGTACAAATGAGGGACCAACAACATAGATATCTATGCACATTTGTTTATAATTTGAGAAACGTGACACATGGTATGATATGCCATGAGCAAATAGAAACCTACCAATAGATTCTTCAGCATTCTCTTTTGCTTGCAAATTAAATATATCAGCAACATTGGTTTCTCTTTTACTCTTCTTCCCTACTTTAAGGTTCTTTCCCTTTCCGGTAGAAGTGGAGGTAGGTGCGACACTTTCTTCCCTAGTAGAAGGTTGACTTAAAGCTTGCAAAGTTTGCAAACTAGCTTCCACATGCTCTACTGGAGTCCCTGATTTTAATGCGTCCCCCTCTATGTGCAATCTAGTTGCCTAAATTTTTTTTATGTGTTATAGCTTTGCAACCTTTCACCCCTTGACCACCTATCCACAAAAAATGACAATAAACTCGAGTATAGCTGTCGAAATAATGTTTTTTTTTGCACAAATGACACTCCCAGTCCCTTCTACCCCTAGATTTTTTTTCTTATCTTTGTCTATTCTTGTGGCAAATTGAAGGAGACGTTTCTTGGAGTTGAATGGGCCTCTTGCATGCTTTTTGAGGGATTCAATAGGGCAATCAAATGCGGAAGAGGATGCTGGCCCTGATACATTGATGCTAGCTGAAGTTGAAACCCCCCTATGGTTGCCCTAGTACTGCGTTTTTTTTCTTTGAGGTTGAGTTTGATGAATTTTCACTTCAATACTATATTACCACTTCCCTCACTCTCACTGCTGTTGCTCATCTTTATGAAATATATAACATTGCTGCAAGTTGAAAAGAAAAATAAAAGTAATTCAAAATGCCCTCTTTATATGTTGCACAATGCAAAACAAATGTAAAACTAAAATGAAATGAAAACAAATGGCCATAACCAAATGGAACATGAAAGACATACTTGGAATGAAGAAGATTTTATGCCAAACCCTCTTGCAACTCAAAAATGAAAGCTTTCTTGCTACTCTTCTTTTCTTTCTTGCCAAGAATGGTTGAAATGAAGAAATGAACGAGAGTTCACCTTTTTAGCCTCCAAACAGGGTCTGGTAATTTTTAATTGAGACTAATACCCAAGTAGGGCCCGCCCATCATTTTTTTTTTAAATCACTTTTGAAAAAATGACAGACGTTTTTCTTGCTGGGAAATAGGGGACAGATTTGGGTATTGAGGATGGCTTGGGGATGGCCTGGTTGTCCTAGATACCCAAATCCGTCCCCAAGTTTCCTCAGACGCCCAAAATGACGTTTCAAAAATGTCCCCAAATATTGATAGAAAGGAGACAGAAATGGGACGCTGAAATTCCGTCATCGCGTCCCCATTTCGTACTCGGTACGGGAGCGGGGGTTCTAGGGCAGGGGACGCGTCCCCATGGAACACAAGAAAATTCATATCCTCCTTATGACTTAGATGAAGAAAACCCTACTCCATAGAATAGCCATTTTGATTTTTGCTATATGGAGAGGCTTGATTTGTTGATTTGCTATATATATCTATTTTGATTACATATAGAAATTCCTTACATAGTTTGGATGTGCTTGCTCCCATGCTTCTACTTTTCAATTGAGACATTTTGTCAAATAGTCATTATGCCTTGAATAGGTTGATATGTATTTGGGACATTAGTGACAGTTTGTGTACCATGTACACGTTTCTATATTTCTTGGGGCATTTTGTTGAGTAGATTACATTCCTTATACATTTTTCTACATCTTGCATATATGGTTACCATAGTCATTGTTTTATAACCAAGAACATATTTCCTTTATCCATAGTGCATTAATGAATGCTCTTACCTTATTCCAAGCTCTTGTTTTGGCGTGGGTTAGAGGATGTTGGTTAAATATTGTTCTAAATATGAATGTGATATGTCTTATAGAATGAAATGCTTGAAGAGTATTATTTAGGCAATGTTGATTAAATGTTTAGAAGTGGGAATGATTATGACGATTAACAATGAAGGGAGAAAGGTTTTGGACTTGTTTATACTTATTGTTTATTTATTTTGGGTCACACAAATGCCTTGGTAGAAAAATCACCTTCAATAATTAGCTAGTTAGGTAGATATTCTTGTCATTAATTCCATGTTCATTAAGAGAAGGTTGAGCAAAACGGTATGATGCCAATAAGTGGTTGTTGATGTTAACCCCTACATCATATTAGTTGGATTGAATTATGGAATATTTTATTGTATGATATTACCCAAGAGATGTGTTGTAGACTTTGCCCTGGCATTCTTACCTCGACATTTGAATTACATCATTGGAACACAAGGTTCCATCAAATTAGTCCATTATATTTATTTTATTTAGAGTCCTTGATATAATCTTTGTACTCCAGAAGATTGCTAGGTCAACCTCACGACCTTTGTAGTATGTGAACCATGGTTTCATAAATTTATAAGAGGTGCACTGCAATAGTTAAATGAGTGAAAAATAGTGTATTCTTATCTTGGGATTTAAAATCCTCATAATATGCTTTTTGATAGATGATTGCATCTGAGTAGCAATGTAGGGTTTCTATAGATTTCTGTAGAGCTAACCATGTTCTTATTTTGTCATAATTGTGTTAGAAGTGAGAAAACCTATCATTTAGATATGGGTTTCTTGTCGTAATTGGATATAAATTATGTTAATCACAGACCATTGAATTGCATGTATTGCAAGATAAATTAACACTAAGGGGAGGTCATCTAATATTGTATCTTGATAAGAAAGAAGTAAATTCTATTTATCATGCTAAATTCTAAGTTACACCTAAAGAATGATAAATGTGGAGCTACTTAGTAATATCAACACTCTCTTTATGTGTCTCATTTGTGAGTGTACCCTATGGGAATTGTAACAATACAAACATGTTGCTTGTGGAGGTAAATGCAATCTATGGTTAATCATCGAGAATTGGGAGGAGTTGTTTATGATTAAGGAAAAACCGGTTTTGAAGGGACCTGAAACCCTTTACAAAAAGGTCACAAAAGATAATCCATGAAGTCCACAACTAGGAACAATGCTAGACCAAGACAAAGGTTTTACCACTAGTTACCCACAACCTGATACAAATGCTGCACAAAAAAATCCACTTGCAGCCCAAAACAAAGCAAAGTCCCAAAGGAAATCCCAGCCTCAAATTAAGATTTATCTTTAGCCATACCCTTGTGGGAGCGAAGGGTCATATCTAAGGAGGATGTAGACGTCTTGGATTTCTAACCCTTCACTGTCATCCAACCCTCCACTTTAACAACCATATCCTGCCTAGCCAAAGAATTCGACGCTGGACTCCCAAAATCTCGAGAGGGAGGACCAACACCACTCGTAGAAGAACCAGAGATAGGGTCAACAACATCCAGAGAGACAGGGCCAACTACAACATGTCTCTCAATAGTTACAACACAATCTCCAGTAAAAACCCTAACATAGGCAACGCCATCCTGAGACGCAAATAGTGCATCAATACTGGGAGCAGAAGAACCAACCGAAATCTCAACATTCGGAGGGCAACAACTTCCTCCACACCCCTATCAACAGTAACCAAATCAGCTTGGGAGAATTGGCAAGAATTGTTGACTTGTGAAGAGCAATCATAATGATGGGTATCGCTTTATTGTGTAAATTGTTCTTATATTTGAAGTTCCTGGCAAAAATTATATTTCTAGTGCTCTTTCCAATGAATAAGTTGGTCATCTTTATGAAGTGGATATTGATAGTTATATGTTATGTATTGAATGCTAGATTTATAGGTTAAAGTCATTTATTATTAGCAAAGTAATCAATTGCAAAATTAAGTTATTCAAGGGTATTGCATTTATATTATCATCACTAAGTACTAATTGCTTAATCTATGTATTGTTTTACTAGTTAGAGATGATCATTTAGTTTATCATCACTAAGTACTAATTGGTTAATCTATGTATTGTTTTACTAGTTAGAGATGATCATTTAGTTTATGCATAAAGATGAGGTCATGAATGGATCTTACAGTCCACAGTTTTGTAAAACATATGGTAATCTTCCAAGAAGTTGGAATTATTGTCTATTATTAGAAACATTCTCTTTGGGCACGATCCGTAGTCTTTATTATACGAAGTCATTGAAATGTAAAAAAATAATTGTTTGTTTGCTTGACTTGTTAACCTTAATTGGTGGGGTTGTCATTATATGAATATATTCTAAATATAATGGATGGATGTAGAGCCTCTTATCCCTTGACAGGATATGTAGGAGTACGCATTTTGAATGAACTCCTTGATTGATAACTTTGGGTCTAAGGATATTTCATGCTTTGCAAAGCTTACCCATTTAGTGAAAGAATATAAATTTATAGAGTTAACACTTACAATAAATATGTAAGATATTGAAAAACTTGATGCCTACAAAACACCAATAGTAGCGTCAAACTACTACTACTACATATTAATTAGTTAAGTCATTTTATTTATATGCCTCATGAAGTGGATGGCTTACTAAGGTGCAGACAAAAATAGTATTAACCAATGGTGGTTAATACAACATCTCAATAAAGCAATCCTTCTTAGCAAGTGATGATTTGAGTTTCCTTTATTTTTCCAAAATGACAAGTCAATTTATTCATTAGTCTACACGTCGAGTTTCTTCTTTTGAAAAGTCGGTGTTGATTATTTGCTATGGAATTGTAAATAATATGCCTGTTTTGTATGTAGAACCAATCTAGAGTTGTAGGATTTCAATGCTTGAGTAGTGTTTTTCAAGAAAAAAAATTGAAAGTTGGAGCGATGTTATTCTATTTGGCCCCATGGCTGAGCTAATTTTCTTAGAATTCGTAGTAGCCAAGTTGAAGAAGGAACAAACCAGATTTTCTTAGATCTTAATGGATGATGAGTTTATCCAAGGTTAATTCTTGTTGTATGTTGTAGCTTCATCAATTTTCATGTTCATGCTATGTGTATCACAAACTTTATGTAAAATCTAATTTGTTAGCGTAAAATATTAGAACCCATGTTAGTACACCATTAGGATCTCTAACACGTGGTGATTGTTTATATATAGAGTTCTCCCTTGTTTTTGGGATTGTTTGGATTTTCTTGTTTTGCATTTATAATGACCTTGATTTTTTAAGAGAAACTAAGAGGTCTAAGGTGACTTATTTATTTCAAACGAGATATTTTTTCGAGGAAATACAAATTAATAGTATGAAATATCATATAAATGTACACTTTAAAATGGATAGCCTTGCGACCTTGCATTTAATTATTAATTTTCCTCTATTAATTAATAGTTTCTTTTAATCATTAGTTAATCATCTTTTTCTCCCAAATTCAATCATCTAATCATTTAATCATTTCTCCAAAGTTAATTAAATAATTAATTTTATTTAATTAATAAACCTTAATTAATTAATTAAATTCATTTTCCTAAAGTTTAAATTCAAATATTTAAACTTATTAATTATTCTTCTAATTAAATTAATTTTTATTAAATTAATTTAATTTCACTCTTAATTCTATTTTAAATCAAAATAGAATTCAAATACCTCATTTACATTTATGAGTATTTTAATTTCTAAAATCAAATAAATAATCAAATAAATCTTCTGTCTAGTTCCAAAAAGGGAACTCATGATCAATCTTTGAAATTGCATAAATTATTCCCTCTTCTCTCTAGTTCAAAAATAGAAATCATGATCAATCTTTGTAATTGTATAAATAATCTCATCTTCTCTCCAGTTCAGAAAGATAACTCATAATCAATTCTATAGTTGACTCAACCATTTCCTCTTCTCTTCAGTTGAGATGAGGAGTTTACTGATTGCTTCTTCAGTTCCTTTTGATCTTAAGCTCCATTTTCAAGTTTCTAGGATAAATCTCATCCGTCCAAATCATTTCCATATTCTATAAAATCAATCATTCTCAACCATTTTAAGGGATCCAGGATCTCCAACTTTGTGCACAATTACCATGCACGATTTTCGTATGAAGCATCAAGCAAAATCATTATCATTTTGATCTCATTTTCTCAACACTCCAAAGTCATAGATGTTGTCAATGCCAATACTGAGCACCATCCATACAACATTTCAGAAGGAGTAGAGAGAAGCAATAGAAGCTTCAAGCATTGGGATTTGCATTTATTTATTTTCCTTTCTAACGCTTGTTATTTTATTGTTCATAGGCTCATTCTTAGTAGTTTGTTGATTTCTTTCATTGCAAATCAATGCTACTAACCCTCGTTTGAGTGTGCAGATATAGGCCTATACATTTTGGTGAACCCGATGTGAACGTATAACCCGATAATCGCTTGCAGACAACCAAAAAAATGTTAGGATTAAGTAATACTGAGAGGGGGGGGGGGGTGAATCAGTATTACAACACTTTAAACATGAACTTAGTAAATTCCAACTTAACCAGATAATTGCAGAAATGAAAAGAACATAAACATAAAACACACAAATAATGATTTAATTAATAGAAAAATGGAGCACACGCAGGAGCGGGAAAGGTGGAGGCCCCAACGATCACTTGCAGGAAATTTTGAAGGCCGACCTGGCTCCTTTGATGGTCGTGGTGCTTTCCAGAAGCATGGATCGTTCACATATCAACCTAAACTGACATCACAGTGGCCTTTCAATAGGCGCAACACGACTAGGTTTCAAACACGGAGACCTAAAACCCGATAAGATAAAACCAATGCTCCCCTCATTGGCACTCAAGGAAAAGTAACCAGGGATGGAAAGAAATGGGAGAAGAATGGCTCAAGATCACATCCATACAGGGGCTATGAGTCTCATGTCAAAAACTTTGATTTTTCTAAGATTGTTGATAGATTCTACAAACCTAAGCAGCATATGGTTTCACAGAAAAACCAGAAGAAACCAACTCTGACACCTCAACATGAGCCAAATATCAGGTTTGAAGTCATCTCCACTATGCGTGTCTCTAACTCCACTTGGCAAGAATCTATAGACACTCTTAAGGATATAGCTTTCTTTTTCAAATGGTCCCTATCTAGAAACCTAACTCAGCTAGATGATGCTAAAATTGTTGCTAAACGCCCTGGTGATGATGCGTTGACTTCACCTGCCTGGCGAAAGGAGCGTCGTTTGGCTGTTGAGGTGGCTATCCAGGGCCCATCCTTTTCTAACCAATAGGTTCTTCAGAAGACAATAACTTCTATCCCCACATGCCCAAGCTCAAACTCTGTAGATTTGTTAGAAAATTATCCCCTTCATCATCCTATCATTTATGTTGCTGATGAAACCAAAGAGGACTCCCCACCCTGCACTCTCAACCTTCCAGATGAAATGGGTGCTCCTACTCATATGCATAGTGAGACCTGCCTCGACAATAGTGAGTTATCAAAACCAAAAATCTGGTTTAAGTATGCTCCTGAAACCCATGACTCATTGGAAGCCTTCTTTAGCCCCCTCTCTGAGACCATAGTCCTTGCCCCTGCTTATAAAGCACCCATTATTGGAGTCTCTGTAGCCCAGGACACTAGATATTGACCTATTAAGGTGGTCACGCTACTAGAGAAACCTGGTGTGGAGACAAAGCTCAAATGTATTGAAGCTGTTGGTGCTTCTTTAGGCTCACATGGGAAACAATCCCCAAGGAGCTCGGTAATCCTCTCCCCAACAATTCAAAGTTCTGAAGAATGCCAGAAGAGATCTTCTCAGAATAAGGTTAGTTGCTTCCTTCCTATTTTAGAAGCTCTTAACAGAATTCAGGATGATCATAATAAATATAAAGAGATTGGTGAAGAGATAGCTGCTGAGGGAGACCTCTAGGATGGTCAAATCTCTCCAATTAGAAATCTAGAAAGTTCTTTCAATGAAGCGAGAGATAGTGGGGATAATGAATTAGAATACTCCTTTAATTTAAGATTTTATAGAGATGATGGTGGGGATGATTAATTGGGGATAGATGAGTCTCTTGATGTTCTTGAAAGTAGAGGTTTGCACCAATCTGAGTCTAAAATGAAGAGACCAAAACTGGGGATGAAACGAAGAAGAGCAACTAAATCCACCAAAGAAAAGTTGGAACAAGCTGATTGTGCAGCAGACCAGACAAAATTGCTGAGATCGGGAAAGGTTATTGCCTTTTCCCGGAAGCAATAAGGATCCTCTTGTGGAATGTCAGGGGCTGCAATGCCCCTGAAAAAACTCGCTTGCTCAAGAGAGGTCTTGATCAGGCGAGAGCAGACTTAGTTCTTTTGCAACTTAAGGGTGAAGATATTATTTTGTTCTGAAAGAAATTTGCTAAATGGGGCGGGGTGTTTTCAGAGGCTTCTGGTGCTTCTGGGGGCATGGGCATTCTATGGGATGACAGTGCAGTGAATGTAGTGATGATCAGCCAAACAACTAGCTGGCAATGGATTGAAGTTACGTCTAAACAATTGCTTTCTAAATTCTATGTTTCCAACATCTATGGACCTAATAGCCCTTCTGAGAAAGAGGCTTTATGGAAGGTTATTTCCACCTTCCTAGCTGATAGAAGAGAGGAACTCTTCATTTTAGGGGGAGACTATAATGCCATTTTAAGTTCCCATGAGAAAAAAGGTGGAAAAGGCTGGCAAAGTAAAAGCCAGAAAGATTTTTCTGAATTTGTCCTGAATATGGGTTGGAGTAATTAGACTTTAGAATAGGTGATTACACTTGGACCAATGGAAGAAGTGGTTTATTGAATATAGCCGAGAAATTGGATAGATTTTTCCTTGCTGGAAATTGGGAAGAGTGTGACTAGATATGCACAATAGATATTTTACCTTTAACAGGTTCTAATTACTACCCAATCATGTGCAACATTCAAGAAGATGTTGCTCATGAAAGATCTCCTTTCAAGTTTGAAGCTATGTGGCTGAGGGCGGATGACTTTTATACCAACATAGAAATTTGGTGGTAGAATGCTCCTGTCTTGGAAGGTAACAAATCATTTATTTTTTTCAAAAAACTTCAATATGTTAAGGATCAGCTTAAATTGTGGAATCAAGATGTGTTCTGAAATATCTTTGTGGTAAAACTCAATGTTGAAAAGAGCTTAAACCTTCTTAATGAGCGAGTGATAACACAAGGTATGGATGAATTCATGTATCTAGAAGAACAAACCTTTCAAAAATAGTATAAAGAAATTCTTGCTAGGGAAGAGATTTATTGGAGACAGAAGTCAAGGGAGACTTGGCTAAAAGAGGGAGATAGAAACACAAAATTCTTCCACAAATTAGTTAAAGCTAGAAGGGCTAGAAATATAATTTTCGCTATTGAAACTTGTGAAGGGGAAGTTATTAATGAGCCACAAAAAATCAATCAAGAAGCTATTAACTATTTCTAGAACATCTTCACACAGCATGGGAGGAATGAAAATGATACTGAGGGGCTGCTAGATCTCATCCCTAAATGTATTTTTGATGCCCAGAATGCCATGCTCTCCTGCCCAGCCTCACTAGATGAAGTCAAGACCACTTTGTTTGGTTTGGGAGGGGATAAAGCCCCTGGCCCTAATGTCTTTCCTACCTTATTCTTTCAGAAGATTTGGAATATCATTAGTGAAGATCTCCTACAAGTGGTAGAGGAATCAAGATCTGAAGGCTTTATGCTTAAAGACTTCAATAACACCTGCATAGCCATGATTCCAAAAAAATTGGACATCAAGTCTTTTGATGAATTCAAACCCATTGCTTTGTGCAACACAATTTACAAAATTATTGTTAAAGTGGCTGCTAACAGACTGCAAACTGTCCTTGGTAGCATCATCTCTGAAGAGCAGAGTGGTTTTGCCCCACATAGATCTATTTTTGAAGAGATAATTATATCCCATGAAGCTGTTCATACCGTGAAAACAGCTAAGGTTAATAGCATGATGATTAAACTGGATATTAAGAAAGCCTATGACAATGTCAATAGGGATTTTCTTCTCAATGTTCTCAGGCGATTTGGGTTTGCTGAGGGTTGGGTAAAATGGATGGCTAGTTGTATTAATACACCAAGATTCTCTATCTTAGTGAATGGAAGTCCTCAAGGCTTCTTTGAAACCACAAAGGGAATAAGAAAGGGTGACCCTATTGCACCCTTCCTTTTTATTATCATGGCTGAAGTTCTTGGCTGCGTTATAACTAAACAAAGGACTACAGGTAAATGGAAGGGCATCGAGATTGCTGGTGGTGTTGAATCATCTACACACCTGCAATTTGTAGATGATAACTTCCTCCTTGGAGTTGCCTCTATATATGAAGCTCGTGTCATTATAATAACTTTAAACAATTATATCAATGCCACTGGCCAATGTATAAATTGACACAAATCAGAGATTTAATTCTTTAATACAAATCAAAATCTTCAACATGAAATCAGTGACATTTTGCAGATTAAAATAGGGTTGTGACTAGGTAAATATCTTGGGGTGCCTCTTTTTGATGGCGCCTCCAAGCCTCACCTATGGAAAGGTCTCTTGGACTCTTTCTTTACAATGATGGAGGGATGGAAGGGTTGATGGTTATCCTCTGCTGGCAGGATCTTACTTCTTCAAGTTGTTATCTCAGCCATCCCCATCTATTCGATGAGCAATTTCAAAATTCCACACAAAGTCCTTGATGCCATCACAAGGAGAATGAGGAAGTTTTTTTGGAATGGGGCTGAGGAGGGTGATAAATGGCCTCTCCTTTCATGGGACAAAATTTGTAATGATAAGTCCAATGGAGGTGCTGGTTTGAAGGACTGGAGGAAGATGAATTTAGCTCTAGGAGCAAAACTTGCTTGGAATATATGCAGTCACCCAGGAAGCTTATGGGTCAAAATTTTGAGAGCAAAATACTTGGACTCTACAAATGATGAAAGAATCCTTACTATTTCTAATCCTCCTAGAAGTTCTGCCATTCGATCTTAAAAGATGATGTTAAATTTTCTGAATTAAGATAATTTTTCACTCAAAGGTGGGGTCATAAGGTGTCTGATTATTTATAAAATATGAATTCTCTTCTTGGTCCCAAATGGCAATGGAAAGCGATAGATGATTTAGACCTCCCAGCTCACCAACAAACTTTAATGGAAGAAATGCTTTAGCAAATATGTTTTTTTAGATCTAATCTGGAAGACAAGCTGATTTGGTGTAGAGCTAAAAGTGGGATCTACTCAGTGAAGCTTGGTTATTCATCCTAGGAAGGAGGGGATCTCCCTCTTTGGCCAACTAAATTATTATGGGATAAAGAATGTTTTCCAAAGGTAGGGGCTTTTGCATGGCTAACAGTGCATAAGAGGATTCTCACTGCTGAAAGAAGAAAATAGTTTGGACTTTAGGGGCCTACTAGATGTGCCCTATGCAAAGTAGCATCAGAAGATATTGACCACTTGCTTATTCAATGCCCATTTGCTGAGGAGTGCTGGAGTATGATCAATGAAAGGCTTAACTAGATAGGACCTATGCAAAATGGTGTTCAAGAAGTGTTTCAGAGTTGGCCCATTCCACTTAAATCCACTGCTCGTTCTTCTGTGTGGAAGGTCTACCCCTCTATAGTAATCTGGGAGTTGTGGAAGGAACGAAATCAGAAGATTTTTCAAGAGAAGGAAATGTCCATTCATAGGGTAAAGATGAGCATTATTTGTGCCATTGAAGAAACTATGAAGGTTGCTCTGCAATCAGCCATAGGGAGCTATGTTTATACTAAGAATGATCGATTTCTTCATTCCAAGTGGCCTAGCTTGAAATTAAAAAATAGAGGAATTAAGAATGTTGCTGCAAATAAGCAGAACCAGAAGGATTTGAAGTGGATGCTGCTTGATCAAGACTGGGTGAAAATTAATTTTGATGGGGCTTCCAGAGGTAACCCTAGGCCCTTAGGTGCTGGTGTGGTTGTAAGAGATTGGAAGGGGAATGTTTTTGCCTTAGCTTCCCAACGATTGAATGATGGTACCAACAATGTAGTAGAAGCAAGTGTTGCCTTGTTGGCTCTTCAACTTGGAAAGATGATGAAACTGCAAAAGGTTCATCTTGAAAGGAACTCACAAATAATTGTGAATGCTATCAAGAATGGGTGTGCTAAAGCTTGACATCTTCAAAATATTATGGAAGAAATCTCCAATATCCTACAATCTTTCCCTGATTTCAGAATCAATCATGTTCATAGGGAATGTAATGAACAAGTGGATATTGTCTCTAAATGGGAAACAAACCTTGGGCATATCAATATGGTGTGCACAAAGTTTTTTAATGATGAAGATTTCTTAAACCTCTAATAGTTTTTTGGTGCAGGTTCATGACCGTTGATATTCAAAATTCATATTGTTAAGGTGTTGGCTCTAATTTTGAACCCACTGGGATTCCACTCATGACCATTTACCTCCAAAATGTCTCTCGATGACCGGTTAGGCACGTGGTGCCTCTCTCTCTCCCATATTGGCGAAGTGTGATGAGTTGATGACTGATTAACAGCGATGGCGTTAGCACAACCAAATGATGATTGTGATATCATTTGTTGCTCTGTGCAAAATAAAGGCATTTATTGTCATGTAAGGAGATGTTAGCGGAATGATGACTCATTTTTTCTCGCACTTATGACAAAGTGTGGATGACAGTTTTTGGAAAGGCAGTTCACTCTACCGAGATTTCAGCTTGAGTGTTGATTTATACCCATCCTCTATGTTTTTTCATCATTTTCTATCTAACATTAAAAATAAGTTTTCTCTTCACAGGTTGATGATAGAGGCCACCTTTTCTGTGTGAACCTTATAGCAACAGAAAGCCTTTGAAGGACCCGCGACCAAGGAACGCATGCTAGGCTTGCTCAATTTCAAAGAAGAAAGGTTGGCTATGGCTGCTTTGGATGTTTTGGGCAGTCAATTCCAACAACGACATGCAAAATGACATTCCAATGTTGATGTAATTTCCCTCATCATTGCATGGGCTCTGCAACTTGGCGAATCTGAAGGTGAGGTAAAGCGTTTGATTGATTTTCTCTTTGACAATGAGCTGCTGCTTGGCCTTGATTCTATTATAGAATGGGCTTTTCTGGTGTTGGACTGGATTATAGTGAGTGTTTCAAAGAATCCAAGGATGGTGAGGAATTTGGAAAGGTCCCCTTTCTGATTTGGTGGGGAAAAGTTGACAAAACTGTTTACACAAACAACATTCGAAGCAAATGGCAAAATCTGAAGAACATAGCTGAGCACATTCGTGTTAAGAAGCATAGGAGAAGTAGTGTTGTGTTTGAGGTGATCCCGCGCGGGAAACGTGGGCCAAGAAAAGGAAGATGACCAATGCAGTCTGATGATGCCTCAAGAAGCAGCTAAGGTTTATGATGATAGCCAATTTTTTTGTAAGCATAATGATGAATATGTCTATTTTAGCCATCTGGGTTTTGTTTATCTCGACTACTGCTAGATATAGGTTTTATGGCGAAAGCTAATTTTGCATTTGATATTATGCAATATGCAGCCCTTACATCTTTTTCATGAACAATATGCTTCTCTCTCAATGGGGTTTATGTCTATCCAGCCGATATGTTTTATGGCTGTTTTGAGATTCGTAGACATGTGCTTTAAAGTTTGAAATTGGTTATATGATAACCTATATAGCATATATGCTAAATTGTAATCCTCATGTAATTTCCTACGTTTATCAATAAAAATCACTGTTATAGACAAAAAAAAACATAAAACACACAACTCAACACCATGAATTTGTTGTCGAAGAAACCCTGGCCTAGGGAAAACCCTGGTGGGGATGTTACCCAAAAATATGTACTAAAAGTATACTGTCCCTGTTAGGAGACCTAGCCCTTTTAGGAGCTGATTATTACATTATTAAATTTCCTTGTTAGAGGAATACAGAACCCTATTAAAGGTATACTGAGCTCACTGCTCATACAATCAAAAATATGATTATGTTACAATGCTTTTAAAGAATGAACAATACATGCATCTTCTATGCTTAAGTAGTTCCAGTTGTAGCTTCCATCGCCATCTGTCTAATTCTAACATCACAATGCATCCAATCATCCATTCGCATCACATCCATACAATCTCATACTTCACTTCTCAAAAGCTCTTCATATAACTATCTTATTACATTACCCAGTGGGTTCCCAAATACATCTCAAAATATAATTAATACTTATAAAAAAAGTAATTACCAAGTTGGCAATCATATACTATCAAAACATAGGTAATCCACAATCTGAATCCAACATAGCACATTTGGAATTCGCATTATATTCCCTCAATCATCGCAACTGTTCATCTGTCCTGTATCACTGTTACTTTGTCTTCGCATGTCTTCATCATACTGTAACTTACTCCGCTCAACACCAACACATAAGAGACCTTAACATAAGGTCACACATATCCCAAAATAGCTTCTCCTAAGCTCGCATGTCTTTATTCATCATCTACTATCTCCGCTGACCAAAACTGTACTGTTATACTCTGTAGTTATGCTTTCTGTACTTAGTCATTTTGCAAGCTATAACTCCAAAATTGTGTATGACACCAAGCGAACATCCATACTAGATGTGTTTCCATAAATGACAACCCTCAAGTGTTCCAGAGCACTCCTGAATGAACCACTTGCCAACAAAAAATCCCTTGGTCTCGGCTGTACGACTGTGGTTTCGTCATTTTTTTAAGTTTTATTCTAAGGGGTTTTCTGTAATTTCACATTTGACAAAATAATTTTGCAATTGACAGAAGAATTTTACAATTGCCTTGTTTATTACCGCAATCATTTCCTATTATTTCACAATTGCTATTTGTATTTCACAATATTCGGTTTTCAGTCTTTGTTTTCTGCAGTATTTCACAACTGATAAAATAAATTTGCAATTCCAGATTATATTTCACAACTGATAAAAGAATTCACAATTGCAAATTATATTTCGCAACTGACAGACTTATTTCGCAATCGTCGAAATAATTTCGCAATTGCCATGTTTCATGATTTTCAGCAGTTATGTGATAGTTGCTCAAATCTGATTTTTCTCACCTTCTCGGTTTCTGGGTAGGATTGAACAAATGACCAATGACAGAGGTTAATCAGGCGCACTCCAGGGTTTAGGTCATGGAAAGCATTGAAAAGAAGAGTCTGTCATTACTATGCACAACAAAAGGCAACTGTTGCTATCATTGCTGAAGACCAAATCAAACCCTACAACAAATATATCGATTCTCTTAAGCGTTTTGCAACCAAATATAAGGTTACAGTGAGTATTGACAACCTTAACAATCTTGACATTTCTGAATCACTTTTGTTTTGATTGCTAGGATTTTTTGGTACTAACAATTTCTTGACAACTTGTGACATGGAAGCAGCTTAGAATTTGCTAAATTTATAATCAATTCATTTGTCTTTTGGTGCTTAAGAAGAAAAATATATGCTCAAACACCACATTCTCATATTTCAAATTGGTGCATAAAATTGACGTGTGGTTAACAAATGAACAAGGTTAAAAACTTTTGAAATTGGTGCACTTAAAACTGAACAAGCAAATATCATTTGGTTTGGGCTTAAAATTGAACTTGCATGCTTGTATGGATGGTATCTCAGTTCACATTTGATCTTTCGGTGCTTAATGTGATTAACCTTGTGTTTTGAGTCTTTGGCGCGCTTGCACAATTTATTAGAATAAAAACCTTTTTAATTTTTTAGAGAGGCCTTTTTGGGGAAAGTGCTTCTTCCTCAAAGGACGACGTCAAACCGGTAATCGTCTTTCTCGGTATATAAACAAGATATGGGCCAGAGCCCTAAATGTCTTATATCTAGCCAAGCTCTGGTGGGGTGTGTTGATGATAGCCTGGATCAGGTGAAGTATCCCTAAGTAGCCAACATCGTCAACTAGGCTCTTAAGTGAGTCACACACGTACAAACCGATTGGATAGACACTATAGACCTTACTATAACCCAGTTAATTAGAGACCCACTTGGTTCACCTCTAAACAAGTGTCTCATTATAGTGTAAGTGGTTGTAGAATTTCCTCCCAAGATTCCCAACATATGTGTTCTAGGGTATTGTGTTGATAAAAAAGATCTTCATTAGCATGACAACAATACCTGGGAAAGGAAAAAACACAGGCACCTACGTTGTGGATATTTGTGTCCTAGTAGTGTGATAATTGTTGTGTGAGCTGATGGACATCAAAAGCATTGGGCCTATAACATTACATCTTGAAGCCAATTGACCATAGATTGATCTGATTATTTCTGCTTTGACCATGTGAAAACCTTGCAGCTTGAAAAATTTGTTGAACGTACACTAGTTATCTTGGATCTACAGACATTGTGTCCACCAGAGATTGACCCATTCAAACAATATTTTACACCTTATGGAGGACCTTATATTAGGTCAAAGGCTAGATACCAACAAGATGAATCATACGTTAACCTGTTTCCCCCATGGGAAGAAGAGCTAAAGATTGACCCATTCAAACACACTTACCTCTCGCTATATGTTGAAAATGTGCCTACACTTCCACGTGGTTCCCAAAGGCCAATTATTTTTCAAGATATCATAGATGAAGAGCTAGAAGACATAGAATAAAATGCTTATTCTACACAAGTGGTAGATGCTGTGGTAGAAATAAATCCTGAGAGATTCCTAGCAAAGTTAATCAACAAAGGAGCCAAACCTTTTGCTGAATTCAATGTATCCACAATATGGCCTGAAAGCCCACTAGCAGGACGAAATACAGCTGAAAGCTCAAATTAATCATGTGGTGTTTCAAACCTTTTCTGTGACATTATCAACATCTACAACATCAGCAGAGACTTTGTCTACACAAACTAGCTCGTCCATTCAAGCTAGTTCATCTTCCACTCAAAACATGATGGGTTCCCAAATAAGTGCATCCATGGTTTCTAGTTCATCTTAGGCCTCTGCCTCATTACCTCTCACATCAAGTGTTCAAGTTATTTCATCATCACCTCAGACGAGCTATAACCTATTTTTCACTACCCAAACATCGCAATCTATCCTTACTGGCCTTGGATCTAATTCTTCGCAACAACTCAGATCAATCTCTATAGGTCCAACATTCAGTCAACGTCCTCCAAGAACCTGATCTTTATTCCCACAGAGGGCTCAACAACAATAGGCACAACAACCTTGGACTAGCTATATACCCTAGTATCAACAAAATAATACGCCAGGGAATCAATACCAAATCCCAAGAAGATTGTACATCCCAATGCAAGGGACTCAAAGACAAAGTCTTATACCAACTACAAGACAAAGATCCAATGGTGGAAATGTTCCTCAATCCCAAACAAACATTCTAATACAACAAGTGCAAAACCTGCAAACTCAAATGATGGATATTCAAAATCAAGGACAAACTAAGGCATATATTGCTGAGGACTTGTACCCATACCCTTTTGATCATTCTTTACACATGTCTCCATTTCTAACACATTTTGCTGTACCTAAACTTGACAAGTATAGAGGCAACACCAATCCTGTGGAACACTTTAGGGAATTCTTTGCTAGTTGCATTTAAGTCTCACACGATGAGACATACTTAATGCGACTATTTCCACATAGTTTAGCCGGACCCACAATGGAATGGTTCTCTCACTTACCACATGGTATTCACTCTTGGGGTGAATTGGCTGAGAACTTTATCGCTCACTTTCATCACAACATAGAATGCATGGTCAACATCAAGGACCTTTGTGATGTCAAGCAAAAAGAAGGTGAATCCTTTGTTAAATTTTTACAAACATAGAGAAACACAACCAACAGAATCACATATGATGTTCCTGAGCAAGATATAATAGTCATGTTCGTCGATAATTTGATCCCAGGCATGTCTTTTACTACAGAACTCCAACTCTCTCCTAATTTCAAACAATTGATAGAAAGAGGCGTTCGATGCGAGCAAAATTTGGTCAAAAGAGGAATTCTTATGGATCCTACTAAAAAAAACACCACTAAAAATTCAACGGCTAAAGCTAAGTGGTGGAACAAAAATAAAAATCTCACCAATGATGGTGTCATTTATGTCAAGACGGTCAATTATGCTCAACCAAAGATTTCATTACAAGGGGCACTCATGCCAAATCAAACACTTGCAATACAAACCTCGTAGAAAAATACTCAAGTTCAAATGCCAACTGTTCAAGCGGCAACAATATCCCAGAATCAACCCAACATGCAGCGCCAACAACGATTTCCTTTTCCGAAGTGTAAATACACCCCACTAGGAGAATCGATCGAATCAACACTGAAAAAGTTGATCCAAGCCAATACGATCACTTTACCAAAAATCAAGGAATTTGAACATGGTGCTATAAAACCTAACTGGTAGAATGATAATAATTTTTGTGAGTATTATCGGGTCAAGGGACATAAGACATCAAATGGCTATCGTTTAAAAAATGCTATAAAAGACTTAATTGAATGAGAGATAATCGATGTTAACAATACTCAATCCAAGGGTACCATGGATCATACCATATTTAATGATCCTTTTCATAACCATAATAAAGGGAAAGCCTCCGCGTCTGGTAGTCAGTCCAAGAAAGTCAATGATACATATTCTACCTCTGATAGTGCGATAAATTGCATAAATCCTACAGAAAGCCAAATTGCTACATCACTATCAAAGATAATAATACCAAATGCGCTATTACAACTCGTCATTCCAAAGTAGTTTTACAAGGAATGCCTTGGACTTCTACTACATCAACAAATTCCATACCAACTTATAATCCACAACCCAGTTTGGTGGATCAACTCAAGCACACACCTGCCCAAATCTCCATTTTGAACTATTGCACATATCCCCAGAGCATAAGCAAGCTTTGGACTAGGCTCTTCAAAATGCACCTATCCCACAGGACATATCACCATTTTTTTTTGAAACCACAGTCAATTATATTACTGCTAACAAACATGCCATGTTTACCGACCATGATGTGCCACCACACAAACATGTGCACAATGATCCCATGCATTTTCTTGTCCAAGTACATAAACATACGATCCGACGAGTCCTCATTGATGACAGGGTTGGATTAAACATCTATGCTCTAAATATAATAAAAACCTTGGGTTACTCAGAATCAAGTATTGATGTCACTAGAAGAATCAATATCAGAGCATATGAAGAGGAAGAAAGATCCTCTAAAGGTATCCTTATTTTACCAGTCAAGATAGGGCCAATAATCAAGAGCACTCCATTCCAAATCCTAGACCTTGAACTAGGATATAACATATTTCTCAGAAGACCATGGATACATGACATGCAGATTGTCTCTTTAACATACGAACAATGTATCAAATTTCATTACCAAGGAACATAGATCATCATAGAGGGAGATCCCAACCCCTTTCAATATTGCAACACTATAAGAGGCAGTGTGAACAATCATGTACCATCAAATTAGGAAACCAATCTTCCTTCCGCTTCTGCTTCCATTCTATAGGATATACCAAGAAACACAATCAAAATATCAATCCAAGAAAAAGGGTGTGGTGAATACTGCTATGAGGAAGCCTTCACCATCACCAACATGCCACTATCTCCTAGATCATATGGAAGGCCTAGGCCAGTGGAAACAATTGAAGTTCTAGAACCAATAATATTCAGATGTCTGCCTACTACATTTTTTAAATGGGGAGACCTAAGTGAAGAAAACCCCTTTGATCTAGACATTAATACTTGGTTATATAAAGATCCTCAAGAGACACAAACAATACAAATACCCTTGACAGAATATGGACCTAGATATACTATGATACAACAATATGGATATGATGGTAAAATTGGTTTGGGGGCAAGACAACATGGAGTGGTCGATTTGTCTTTACCACCAACTCAAAGGAACAAAAGAGGACTAGGATATGGTCAAGACAAAACCAATACAATTGTCTGAGATATTTCAGTATACCGACAAGAAATTGTTGAATCAAGCCGGGGGAAAAATCAATGACAACCCAATTAGCAATATACTCGAGCAACTATTGCCACCACAAGTGGAAACCACAAATTTCCAAATAACCCTTAATCAGGAAATATTGGATGATGTGGAAAGTGAAATACCTGATGAGCATTCTAGTGTGACTGATTCTCACGAGTATGAGTGGTTATCCCTCCATGAATCAGAATCGCCTATTCCTGGACATTCCCCTCGATCCACTAGTACCATAAACCTCAATAACATGTTCGACCAACTTAGCCTAGAAGATCAACCCTATATTGATAAGCATGTCGATGTACATTCCTTAGATGATGTGTCTACTTCCCATTCTAGATTTTTTGGAACTATCACTGCAGTTCCATTCGCCCAAATCGAGTCTTCCTCCCACATTGACCTTTATTTAATCTACCCCAAGTTAATAGATTGGGACCAACAAGGATGTCCTGGCATAAACATTTTTGAAAATGATGAAGCCATTGCAAACTTCATGGGGCTTCGTGAAGGAATACCATCAAGAGATCACAAGGCATGATTCTCCTTTGACTTAGACATATCAACATACTTTGGCGAGGAGGCTCCTCTTTCCAGTCACAAAAGTTTAAAAAAAAAAAAAAAAAAGTCATTAAGTGAAAACCAAAAGGCTCTTTTTGACCATGAAAATGTAAAGATAAAGGACGTATCTTCTGTTGAAAACCTCTATGAGGTCCCAGAGGATGGAAAGTTGGATCTTCCCTTAAAAGAAGAACAACCAACATTACTAGCAGAGGAAACATAGGTAGCAAACCTAGGGGATGAAAAGAACCCTACGAGCATCTATCTAGCTAAATACCTTTCACCCAAGGAAAGAAAACATTTTATTGGTTTTTTCAAAGAACGAAAAATCAACTTTTCTTGGTCTTATGATGACATGCCAAGTTTGTATCCAAAGCTCGTACTACATCACCTACCAATTTTTTTAAACACAAAGCCAATAAAATAGAGTTTAAGAAAGATGCATCCTCACATTGCTCTACTTGTCAAAGTTGAACTAAAGAAACTTCTAGATGCAAGTTTCATAAGACCCATCTCATATGCAAACTGTATATCAAATCTGGTGCCAGTTACAAAATATTGTGGTCAGATTTGAATATGTACAAACTTCAGAGACCTAAACAAAGCATGTCCAAAAGATGATTTGCCATTACCAAAAATTGATATCATCATAGATTTGACAGCATGACATCAAATGTTGCCACTTATGGATGGATTCTTAGGTTATAACCAAATAAAAATTCTACCAAAAGATCAACATAAGACATCATTTACTTGTGCATGGGGTACTTATTGCTGGAATGTGATGCCATTTGGCCTTAAGAATGCATGTGCCACCTATGAACGCGCCATGATAATAATATTTCATGATATGATTCATAAAATAATGGAGGATTATGTCGACGACATGCTGGCTAAGTCAACACTTAGGGAAACTCATCTACAAATTTTGGGTCATATATTCGATATAATGCAAGAATACAAGGTACAACTCAATCCAAAGAAATGTGCATTCAAAATTATCATTGGAAAACAACTTGGTTTTATTGTATCACATAGAGGAATTGAAGTAGATCTAGAAAAGGTTAAGGCCATCCTTGACATGCCACGACCTACAAATCTGAGACAACTACGAGGCCTACAAGGAAGATTACAATCTATCAGAAGATTCATCGCCCAACTGGCAGATAAGTGTCATCCATTCCAACACTTACTACATAAAGGCATAATCTTTGTGTGGACATAACAATGCCAACAAGCTTTTCAAAGTTTCAAAGATTATCTACAGAAATCCCCTGTATTGGTGCCACCATTTCCAGGCAAACCACTTCTATTATATATATCAACAATAGAATCAGCACTAGGTGTTCTTTTAGCACAACATGATGATCAGGGAAAGGAAAGGGCCATCTACTACATCAGTAGAACGTTGGTGGGCTATGAACTCAATTATTAAGAAATAGAAAAGGCATGTCTTGCAGTTGTCTTTGCTTTGTAAAATTTAAGACATTACATGCTAAGTCATCAAACATAACTCATTGCACACATAGATCCATTAAAATACTTGTTGAGTAAAGCAACATTAATTGGATGAATCGCTAAATGGGTCATGATCTTAAGTGAGTTTGATATTGAATACGTGGATCAAAAGGCTATCAAAGGGCAGGTTATTGTTGATCAGCTGGCATAAGCACCAATTCTAGATCATCAACCTACAGTGTCCGAGTTTCCAGATGAATCAATCCTTACAATACAACTGACAGTAGAAGTCTGGCAGTTATTCTTTGATGGATCATATATGAACCATGGTGCAGGAGAAGGAATAATACTCATCACTCCGCAAAATGATACAATTCCTAAATCTTTTTAACTCTATTTTCCATGCACAAATAACATAGTTGAGTATGAAGCTCTGGTCATTGGATTAAAAATGACTATACAATGGAGAATAAAGAACCTGAGAGTTTATGGTGATTCCCAGTTGGTTATTAGTCAAGTCAACAATGATTACATGACCAAAAAAGAAAAAATTGTCCCATATAGACAATTGATGGACAAACCACGTGCTTCTTTTCATTACATTATATTTGAACAAGTTCCAAGGGTTTAGAACAAAGCAATAGATGTGATAGCTACTATAGCATCTTTGATTGACATGCCAGGTATTGAAACAAGATTCCAATTTCTGGTAGAACAATTGATGATACCAATCTATAAGGCTCCAATAACATAATTAGTATGTGTCCTTGTTGGTCCCGAGTCTCTCTAGTACAATGACGTGTATACTTACCTATAAGACAATAACCTACCACCCAAACTATCTAGAAACCAAACGAAGTCCCTTATCCAACAAACCTCTATGTACACCCTTCTCGCTACTACTTTGTATAGAAAAAGTCTAGATGGAATGCTTTTAAGATGTCTCACTTCCACATAATCCCAGTCTTATATGAGGTACATGAAGGATTTTGTGGGGCCAATGCAGGTGGTAACAGTTTAGGAAAGAAAATCATTTGGATGAGATACTATTGGCCGAGTGTAGAGACAAATGCTCATAAGTATGTACAAAGATGTCGACAATGTCAAATAAATGAAGATCTTATTCAAGCACCAGCTCAAGATCTCCACCCCATTACTGTTAGAGTAATCATTAGTTTGCTTATTAATTAAATCATGTTGATTTAATTAATTAAGTTATTACTCTTTAGTGCTTAAGCTTTCTTTTACGTGCATTAATAATTAATTCTTTTATTAATTATTAATGTGCAACCTAGCTTTTTTAGGCTTTAGGGTTTTGTTCACCTTTATAGGTTGAACCTTGTAATTCTTTTTTCATTAACTCAGATTATAATTTTTCTCTCACATTTTGAGTAACTTCTGAGTTCTTCTTTTTCCTCTTTCTTCTTTTATCCTGTAACAGGTTATTTGCATGGAGGTATTCTTGGCGTTCTGTGGATTTGTATTTCTCAAATCCTACATGGTATCAGACCTTCCCTGCTGCTGCCTGGTCTGGAGGTCTTGAAGTCACGATTCGAGGATGAAAACCATAGCTTCTCTAGGGTTTTCTTCTTTAATCTGGAAGAGACATTTTTTCTGGAGCACTTTGAGCCAAAACGGACACGTCATTGCACTCAGAAGGCCTAGGAGATCAACTTTTCATATAAATTTGGCCATATTTGGCCACACTAGCTTTTGGAAAAACAAAAATTTCCCCTTGAGGCCGTACAACACACTTCCCGAGGCAAAAATTCAAAAAATAAAATAAAAAAACACCCATTTAGGGTTGTTTCAGGGTGCAGCCCACCGCACCGCCGCTGCGCCACCCCTGCTTGGCCCCCACCGGCGTGCCACCCACAGGCCGCCCGACAGCAGCCGTCGATGCAGCGCCACCTAGGAGCCACTGCAGTGCAACCCGACCGCCACCTCCGCCGGCTGCTGAGCCACCTCCGCCCGACCGCCACCGCCTTCACAGAAGTGACATCACCTTCCAAAAAGTGACATCACTTTTCAGCATCTCCACTTTTCTGGCAACTTTTTTAAATTTTCTGGCGACTGTAAATTTTTTTTGGCAGACAGTCCCTTGACGTGCAGAGGGCTGTCAACATTTTTTTCGGGCACTGCAACAGTCATTTGACCGTCAAATTTTTTGTCGTCTCTGTGTTTTTCCATAGAGCTCTTTTTTGGAGGTGCAGTTGGTTTTTTGGCCATAACTTTTGCATATGGTGTCATTTTTCAGAAAATGAAATATCGCCAGAAATCTCTTTCTGAGCTGGAGGTGATGATGCTGGTTTTGTTTGCTGATTTGGCTATTCGAGTACCTATTTTCAGCATCAAAGTTGTGGCTTCCCTTTCCCTCCTCCCTACACCAAGTTTTGATCTAAATGCAGTAAGGTCAGATTTCTTAGTTTATTTTTCATTTAAAAGATTTATCATAGGTTTTTCTACTCACCCTTTAGTTGTTATTTTGGAACAGGGTAATTATGAGTCATGGGCAAAGGGTATACTTACACATTCTAGGTGGCTTAATTTTTTTGCCTTATTTGTATGATCTCATACCTAAACCAACCACTTCAGAGGGAAAATTAGCATGGGATATTAGTAGAGATCACATAGTAGGACTTATATTATCTAGTGTTGATCATGACACTGTGTTGGCTATATCAGACATTGATTGTCCTCACCCACTTTGGACACGTCTTTGGGAGATCTATGGAGACCCTAATCTCTCTCCATTACCAGTGAATCCTAGTTCAGATTGTCTCATATCCATTGCTTGGAGAGAGAATACACCCTTTGATCATGATACTTTAGAGGGGCTTGAGTATTTAGACACCCTTACATCTTTCGATGGATCAAAGGCTTGTCTCATAGTTCCTACTCTTCAAACTGAGACTTCATCTACATCTCCTGTTGTTCCTAATTCAGTGCAACAAGGCATCATTCACCTTCCAAACATAGCTACTTTGGACTCTTATCTTGCAGACATATCCTTCTTGTTTGTTGAGTCTTATATTACAGATTTGGAGGATTATTTTGAGGATATTCATCTCCTCTACCTTGACAGTTAGGTTATCAATGTTCGCCCACCATTATCAGTGCATTCAACAATTGCATTTCAAAATTCTCTACATCAGTTTGGATTTGACATCATTTGTTTCAGTTCAGAGAAAGAGATTCTTCAACATCTGATCATGGCCCACATTTTGAGTCAGATTGGTTCATCACTCTTCACAGGGTTTCTTTGACATCGTCCTTTGGATCCATTTCTTCCCAAGGGAAGGAATATCATTTTCTGCTTCAGGATCTCCTTTTGGATTCTATATCAGGCATCTACCATTGTGACAAGAGTTTCTTCATTCTGGGGGGACTTTGGTGTCTCATCCCTCTCTCATGGGGGGCTGGTTGTACTTATGGTCTTGAGAGAGTCTCTTGAGCCATTTCTTTTCTGCATTTTTCTCTCTTTTTGGAGAGGGGTTTTTCCCACTGGGTTTTCTTCTTTGTCTCTGGTTTATAGATATTTCCTTGTATTGGGTACCTGATCAGGCCTTTTTGTCAGGACCCTTTTTCCTGCTTTCATAGTTGTGCTAGGTTAGCTTACCCCCTGCACTTAGCTTAAGGGGGGGTGTTAGAGTAATCATTAGTTTTCTTATTAATTAAATCATGTTGATTTAATTAATTAAGTTATTACTCTTTAGTGCTTAAGCTTTCTCTTAGGTGCATTAATAATTAATTCTTTTATTAATTATTAATGTGCAACCTAGCTTTTTTAGGCTTTAGGGTTTTGTTCACCTTTATAGGTTGAACCTTGTAGTTGTTTTTTCATTAAATTAGATTATAATTTTTCTCTCACATTTTGAGTAACTTTTGAGTTCTTTTTTTTCCTCTTTCCGCTTCTCTCTTGTAACAGGTTATTTGCATGGAGGTATTCTTGGCATTCTGTGGATGTTTATTTCTCAAATCCTACAATTACTTCACTATGACCCTTTTCAAAATGGGGATTTGACTTAGTGGAAATATTACACCCACTTCCTCTTACGGTCATAAATACATAATTGTAGCAAAAGAATACTTTACCAAATGGGTGGAAGCAATTCCTCTGACATGTATCACTAGTAAGTAGATCTGTATGTTTATTCTAAATCATATCATCTGTTGGTATGGGATCCCTAAAACTTTACTTATTGATCACAGTTCATCTTTTCAAAACAAAGATGTTGAAGATCTCTGTGAGAAGTTCCAAATAAAACAAGGGTTCTCTTCATTTTACTACCCCCAAGGAAATGGACAAGATGAGGCAACTAACAAAACAATCCTAAAAATCTTGAATAAAATTGTCAATGAATCGGGTCGAGAATGACATTTGCAGCTCAACCCCGCATTATGGGCATATAGAACAAGTGTGAGAACACCTACAAGAACAAATCCCTTCTCCTTGGTATATGGATCAAAGGAGGTTCTACCCCTCGAAATTAAAATCCCATCCCTCAGAATATCACTGAAGAATATCATATCAGATGAAGACTACAAAGTTGCTAGACTCAGTGAACTAGAACTGCTAGATGAGAAATGCCAAAATGCAATGAATCACTTATAAGGCTATCAAAATATACTTAGAAGAAATTATCACAAGAAAGTCAAGCCATGTAAATTTGAGGTAGGAGATCTCGTCCTCATGGAAAATCAGAAGAATCAAGCAAAAAGAGTTAAAACAAGCAAGTTTGAGCCTAATTGGATAGGACCATACATCATTATCAAATCATGTGACAATGGGGCATATCAACTGGAAACTCACGAAAGAGATCAACTCCCTAGTTATATAAAAAAAATGCACCTAAAAAGGTTCTATGCCTGAGATCTCAAGGCCAAGTACACACACACACATAAAGTTACCTTGGTGAAAACCTAACAAATAGGCGCATTGGTGACAACAAAAAAATATTAAAAAAGAAAAAAGTAAAGAGAAACAAAATCACTCTCAGTGAAAACCTGGAAAACAAGCACATTGGGTAGGTACTTTGGTGAAAACTTGGTAAATAGGCACCAAGTGTTGAGGTCCCGCTTCACCATCAGTGAACTCCAAGAGATTAAGCTTGTACTCCTCGCATGCAAGATTGAGTACCTTGAGCTATTTCAGAAGCACAATCCCCTTGGAGACATCATTCTTATCCATGACTAATACTGACTTATCAGACTAGGGGGCAGTCTAAAATATCCCAAAAAAAATGTAAAAAGTTTAAAAAGTCCTGAAAAGTCCCTAAAAAGAGCAAAATGTCTTGAAAAAATCTAAAAAGTCTAAAATGTCGTGAAAAAATTAAATATTGCAAAAATGTTGGCAATAAATCATGTCTGTCATAAACAAGCAAATGACGATCAAACAATCAATCAAAAGTCAACACTATGAGCTTCACAAATCAACAATGGACTCATATGACTCATCTTTATCAGCAATCCAATCTGTCATCAATCGAATGATTCAATCTATCATTAATCAAGCTATCAATTGTCTTAGACAGTGACAAATATACTAAAAATCGGATATACTCAAAACTAGACATATCAGTTTTATACGAGTCATCCATTCCCGAAACCAAACACATCTGCAATCAAACATCAAAACCATACAAATCAAGGAACAATAAGGTTGTTGACTAGGTCAGTCATGTCAATCTATTGTCAATTTATCTTTCGTGATTGTGTTCTTACGCTCCTCAAGGATACCACTGAGTGGTGAGAGTGGCTATGATGGATCATAATACTATTTTCTTTGTTTTCTGTTTGTGGAGTGTTTCAATTCAATTTTGGGGCAATGATGATTCATGATAAATGCGATAGGAGCTATCACACACTTGCAAGCCACGCAGTTCCACGATCTGAGATAATCCCTACAAAAGAATTGAACATTCCGTATCTTTTATCTGCTTGTTATCAGAGATTGTAGCGGTAACCAGATGGTCAATATCTGGGTGCATTTGTATATCTTTCTTTTCATAATAAGGTGCAATGATGAATAAATATTGGTATGTATGACAACGACTTGGTGTAATCAATCATTCTTTTTTATTTTCTAAACTAATTTTCTTCTAACACATGCAAAAAATTTTATTAGCATTGCTAAATTTAGGCTTGCATTCATTTATTGCATAAGAAAAAAAATTAAAAACATCTACATTCTAGATCATATAATCAATGCATCCATCATCAATAACATCATAACTAACATAGGAATGCATTCATCATCATCATATAGCGATTCAACATTTTCAACAAATTAATGCTCATCTGACGCATTTTTTTGCTTAATTTGTTTAGGGGGCATATAGTCCACCTGTTATCATTGGGATAAGATGGGGCAGGATCAAATCTGAAAATTCTTTGACACAACGTGATGAATCTCATTGTATCAAAGAGGGGCAAATATAGACACCCTAAAATGGACAAACTTGCTACCTTGCATTTAATTACTAATTTTCCTCTATTAATTAATGGTTTCTTTTAATCATTAGTTAATCATCCTTTTCTTCTAAATCCAATCATCTAATCATTTAATCATTTCTCCAAAATTAATTTTATTTAATTAATAAATTTTAATTAGTTAAATAAATTCAATTTCTTAAAATTTAAATTCAGATATTTAAACTTGTAAGTTATTCTTCTAATTAAATTAATTTAATTTGACTCTTAATTCTATTTTAAATCAAAATATAATTCAAATATCTCATTTATGAGTATTTTAATTTCTAAAATCAAATAAATAATCAAAGAAATCTTCTCTCTAGTTCCAAAAAGGGAACTCATAATCAATCTTTGAAATTGCATAAATTATTCCCTCTTCTCTCCAGTTCAAAAAGGGAACTCATGATCAATCTTTGTAATTGCATAAATCGTTCCATCTTCTCTCTAGTTCAAAAAGATAACTCATAATCAACTCTACAGTTGACTCAACCATTTCCTCTTCTTTTCAGTTAAGAGGAGGAGTTTACTGATTGCTTCTTCAGTTCCTTTTGATCTTAACCATCCATTTTCAAGTTTCTGGGATAAATCTCATCCGTCCAAATCATTTCCATATTCTATAAAATCAATCCTTCTCAACCATTTGAAGGGATCCAGGGTCTCCAACTTTGTTCACAACTAGTATGCATGATTTTCGTATGAAGCATCAAGAAAAATCATTATCATTTTGACCTCATTTTCTCAACACTCCCAAGTCATATTTGTTGTCAACGCCAATACTGAGCACCATCCATACAACATTTCAGAAGGGGTAGAGAGAAGCAATAAAAGCTTCAAGCATTGGGGTTTGCATTTATTTGTTTTCCTTTCTAACACTTGTTACTTTATTGTTCATAGGCTCATTCTTAGTAGTTTGTTGATTTCTTTCATTGCAAATCGGTGCTACTAACCCTCATTTGAGTGTGCAGATATAGGCCTATACAATAAAAATATTGACAAAGGGAATTGAATCCTAAACATCAATTTAATAAATTGGACCTTGATGTTGTAAATTGCAAGCATCACTCATTAACATAAATGCTTGAAAATATAGAGAAATATATTCAACATGTATTTGATTTTTTTAAAATATCTTACTATCTTGTCTAATAAAATTAGGATGCAAGTGAAGAAATAATCCAAAGGAAAACATGAGGAGAAACCCCATAGTACTTGAAGGAATCTTGAAGGTGAGGAGGATGTACAAAAGCTCAAGTGTTAGCTTGTAGAACTCAATGCATATTTTAGACTTCATTATGTTTATAGGTAAAAAATTACAAATTTATTTCGCTCATATTAGGAGTTTTAGATGAATTTGCACCAATAATAAGTTAAAAGACAAGAAAAAATTTCCATTGCTAATTATGGGAGAAGACTACAAGAAAATCTAAATTTTATTTTATTTATTATGAAGTCTATAACTTAATTATCATCATTTTAGCAAGGCAAAGTGTACAAGAGGTGTATAATTAAATTTTAAGAAGTATACGATTCAAATGGGGTTGTCCATACAAAGACAAAATTATGATAATATAGTACCTTTCAAAACTATTAACTACAATGAGGGTCAATCATTCTTTGCAACCAAAACCATTAGTGAGGAAGATGTTCAGGCTCACTAAATTTAGGTGGATAAAAAAAGGTTACGACGACTGCCCTCCACTTGAAATCTGAAAAGTCTATTAAGTGTAATATGGATGGAAAGCTAAGAAAGTTAATGTTATCATTTTCAAGAATAAAGATTTTTTAAATGATTATCAGACCATGATACAAAGGAACACATGGACGATCCTATTTAGAAGGTAGACCTAAAAATATATTTTAAAAAATTTAGAACAAAGGATCCTAAGATGTTCATGATCACTTCTAGAAGGTGAAAAAATCTAAGATCAAATCAAGTGTCGATGGTGAAATTATGTTGAATTTAGGCATGTGTAAGTCTCAAAGAAGATCATAGTAGACGTAAAATAGTAAAAAAATTGTATTAAAAATCACATTAAGAAGGGTCCACTTTTTTATTTGTGTTTAAGGGTTGCTCTAAGTTCATAAGAGTTCATAGAGAAACTTGGAGGAATATAATCATCCTCACTTAGTATGATCTAAAAATAATTAGATAGACACTCAAGTGTTGGCAAGAGACACTGCATAGATGCTTTGGTGTTGTCATTGATGGTAACTGAACTCAATTTACACCTCCACATTGCAGTTGGAGGTCATATTGGAGGTCAGAATTAAGTTTTGATTAAGATTTGTAATGAAGAACAAGGTGTTTACCAGTATTATGTATTTGGTCTGGTGAATTATTCCAAGTTCATATATTTTTCTATGGACCTGAGGAAAGTGTTATGGATTTCTGGACATGCTTATTCCATAAATTGGAGGTCCGATGTTTCTTGGTGTGGAAGTTAGAAGGATTTGTGTAGTAGTATTTGAGTTTGTCAAGTAGAGCATCTGACATGTGTGGTAAATGCTTTTTGCGGACTTGGTAAAACATTTTTGGTAATTAAGTTTTTCTTTAGGTGGTGGAGCCAACATGCATAGATGAATGTGCACGTTTGGATTGGTTTGAATTGATATTTATTTTTGAATTTGGCCAACTTGGTCAAACATGATACACATTTTCCTAGAAGGGTTTGAGCTGACATGACGCGATCAATTTCTTTGATTGTGGACCTATAAGATAGTTTTTTTAGGGTATGAAAAATTAGTAGAGATATGCGAGAAGTGCAAAAGACTGAAGATTGATTTTGTGAAGGATCTTATGTAGGGAATTGAGTTCTGAGCTTTTAAATTGCGAAGGACAATAATATAGGTGTTGACGGGACTTTGTGACCGGTCCGCCAACAGATGTAAGTTGTCACCGGGTACCGGGGTACCGGCCAAATTTGCCTATAAAGGTTTTCTGGAGAATAAATTCTCTGGGCCTTCAAGCACCTGAGAGTCGGATCTCGACAGTTCGGGAGCTAAGTTGGGAGTGTGACTATTTTGTTCGGGGGGATAGCTAGTTTTTCTTGGCTCGTCTTCTCTAGGGATTTTGTTAGGTCGGGGTTTCCTGCAAGCATTTGGATTATCAAACAAACTTCAAAAGATATGTCAGGATTAGAGTGTATCCATTCTACGTATAGCTATGCAAATATATTTAAAACATAAACCATGCTCTAATGAAGTATACTAAATACTAAACATATACATAACCGGCGATTCATACATGTTCAATAGCAAGGGGAAAGAGGTTGTTAATATACTTAAACATTAGAGAAAAGGACATCAGAAACATACAGCTCAAAAGAGAGTTAACCCAAAGATCAAGATGCCAACAACATAATTGCAAGATTCCTTCCTTATTCATTAACAGTTTTCTAGTAGCACTGGTGTGTATATCAACAACTCCAAGAGAGCATCTATCTACTAAGAACTACTGAGCATTGAACTCTGCAACTACAAGAAATGAAATGATGAAATTCTATTACTATGGACTGCAAAATCATCAATTTTTCCAACCCTTGGAATGAGGTCGGACTTCTTATTTATACACATACTTTCCCTAAAGTTAACCTAATCTAACTTTACACTCCAACAATAAAATACAATATTTGGTGGCCGGTACTACCTGCACCACATTTACAACTACCTTGAAAAGAACAGAGGTCTGACATGTCAGAAGAACAAGACAAGAAGAGAGGTATCAAAGAATCAACATCGAGGAGAGTGTTGTAGACAGAATAGAGTGCTGTAGACAGAATAGAATAACTCCGATCTCTACGGAGCTCGAGGCTACATGCCTTATCAATGCAATATGCAGCTCACTATCTTCGATGCGCTAGATAATCAATGCTGGAGCGATGCCTTCGGAAGACCATCTGTCAGAACCATCCCTCAAGCTGACGTGCCTTGCTAGAGTCACCTACTTTCTTACATCCACTTATTAACTGCCTTATAATAATTGATCGGCTTCGGGGAGCCTGGACATGGGTCATCAAAAGAATACAAAACTGCTGGATCCGGGACTCCGGGATCTGGGAGCTTATGCTAAAAAATAATGAATATAAAAGAATGCACCCTGCTGGTGATAATCCCCAGAATCTGGAGAATTTTATTGCCCTTTGATGTTCTTAAATGCCTCCAAAACTTGGCTAATTCCATCCTTATCTATGTCCTGCATGCTATTCCACCGGTCGTGGACAACTTCAAACTTCTCCTCAACTTCTCCGGCCTTGTTCCAGAATTCATCTACTATTTTTATGGCGTCATGAGCCCAGAGCATCATCTTAGATATTCTTGATAGCTTTCCTCTGTCAAAGTCCCTGACTGACTAATACAGAGATTCCATTAGCTCATCATACTTCTTGAGGACATAGTCCTCTGGGGCGCACGTTCTAGTGGTGAAGGGGCCGACTTGTGACACCCTTACAATGAATGCTTTAAATAGGCCCAAAGGATACCGAACCGCAGTTACTTTCTCTCTTAGGGCCTTAACCAGTTGCTTGCATACCTCATTTTTGAGGCCAAGTCTGGAGTAATGGGCCTGGAGGGACTCGAATGATTCCTCCCCCAAAATTCCCATCTCTGTGATGGCCTCTTCCTCAAAGTTGAAGACTTCATCCAACCCGATCTTCCATCCTTTGTATTTCTCTAAGTCTCCCTCCCATAGGATGGCATAGACGTTCACCTGATTCAAGAGATTGTTGATTTGGTAAAGATCTAGGAGCGATACAACTACAAATTGCCTTATGGCCATTATATGCTCGGTGATCCACCCGTCCATAGCCTGGACCTTCTTCTTCATAGCCCTTAGAGTATCCATGTCACTCTGTGCAAGCGGTAGTCCGGAGGTGGAAGCTTACGGATGTATCTCGGCCAGGGGCTGTGTAAGTTCAGTCAGAATTTTAAGGAGATTCTCATTGTTTTCTCTTTCCTCCTTCAACTTTTGGGCATATTTATTATACCGGGCCTCTATTGCCCAAGTTGCCTCTCGTAGCAGGTCTAATTCTCCCTACTTATCTCTCCTCCCTAGAGGCACTTCTGTGATTGTATAATATTTGGCCCTTACCGCTACTACATCTGTATCTGGGGGAGGTGTTGCGATTGTTGCAACCGTGCTTCCTTCTGGACTAGCCCAAAGGGTATGGACTGTCCGGGCCTTTTTAGGATTTTTGGCTTCTGCCTTTCAGGCCATCATTTCGGCCAGGGAGAGTGGAACACCTGTTACTGCCGTCGAGGCCTTTCTCTTTTTGGATTCCATTAGCCATTGTGGCAGCTGGGGTGGTTTTGTTTCCAAGGCTTGGGTGTTGGAACTCCCTTCAGAGTCTGGTGGTGCATTCCCGGTATCTGCAGTGTCATCAGGCTCTTTCTCCTTTGCTTGTTCCTGTTCCTGTTCCTTTTCCTTTTCTTTCTCTCTGGGGGCCTCATTGTCTTTCACTTTGTTGGTGTCTTCTTTTGTGATGTCTGGGATTTCTTCTTCACCGGTATTAGCATCACCTGTATCATTGGGGATTTCCCTATCCTTCTCAGCATCGGGCGAATCGACATTCATATCCCCAGGGATTCTCTCCTCATCCTGCTGTTGTAGTTCTTCTTCTTCGGCGTCTTTCATCGGGATATCCTTCTCTATTGGGACATCCTCCGGAGGTGGCTGAGGCATCTGGCCTAGGTTCAGCGTTTGGGCCACTGTGATCACCTCGCTGAATGTACTCCGAGGAAGATGACCACACAGAGTAATCAAAGGCGTCTGGAGCGTGCTGATTGGGGGTATGGTTGATCTCGTGGGTCTGATTTCTCTAGTCTTCGGTTGCTCATCTGTTGTTTTCCTTGGTTCCTTCTTAGCCTCCTGGACCGATGTTTCCTCCCGCTCAGGCTCCTTTTGTTCTTATCCCCGGACTTCCTGCTATGAGGCAGCTTCTTTCTCTAGGACTTCCTTTTCGACGGGGATCTCTTCCTTTTCTTGGGCGACAATTTCTTCCACCACCTGATCTATCTCCCCATGCAGCTTCATAAGCTCATCTGTCCCAAAGATGTCATCAAAGTCATTGTGCAGGGGAGAGACCTCTTTTATATCCTCTAGTTTGGGGGAATTCAAACTGACCTCTACTGGGGGAATATTGGGTATTTCGGGGCCCGTGTCCGCGCTTGGGGTGGGGTTTACCTTCTGCTTCTTCTTTCTTTGTAGTGGGCCCTGACATCCAGTATATTTTCAGACTCCACCTCGGCAAATGTTTGCCTGTTCATTAGTGTTGCCAATGATGGGGATCCCGTCAGGAAAGCAGATTCCACTGGAGTTGCGAGGAGGCCGCGGGAAAATTGTGCACTTATCTTCTGGCTTGTCAGCCTCGACACCTCCATCTATTCTTGTATATGTGCCATCATGGGGAGCGGGCCTTTGGGAGGCGCTTAGGCCGGGGTACCTTCTTTCTCCTTCCCCTTGCTTTTGCTGGGTCGCACGGCTCCAGAGGTCGAAGGAGACCTCCAATCAATTGACCCTTTTTGGGTGCTCCTTGGACGCACCTGCTCAAAATACTTATGACTGTTATCTATAATGTGGTGGCATACCTCCTCAATTGTTAAGTTCTCCGGGGTGCCCCAATCCATCGAAGGGAGATCTAACTTATCTATTCCCTGTTCTTTGTATAATGGGTCCTCGAGAGGCCCGTCATCTGTAAACCCCTTCTGGAAACCCTGAAGGTCGAGGGGCTTCATCAAGCCTTTGGACATCCGCGAATGCTGGTGGGCCCAAAGATCAAAACTGTCCTGATAATCCACCCAGAAATCTTCAATATCATTTGTATGTGGTGGGGACGCCCAGGGAATTGTCATTGCTATCTTGCCCAGTAGATCAAAATTGCTTCTGGTGTGGTGGAGTTCCGCCAGTTCCAGACTCTTTAGTTCATTGTCGGCTTCCTTTTCCATGGAAAGGCTTCAAGAATAGTTCCCACAAGAGATTGGGAATGGGACATTGGTAACCTTCTTCAATGTGAAGAGGGCATGCAGCTCCAGAATCTGTCTGCAGTACTCCAAAAGAATAATTCTATCCCCGCAATATCAAGGGAGTAGATAGGGTTTCCTGGAGAAGCCAGTCACCTGAATGTATGTATGTTGCTAGAATTGAATGAATTAATTGTCGTAAGTACTCACCAGATTCATCGCCTTTGGTGACAACCAGTACCCAGTGTCCCGAGTAAGTGTCAAAATGTTATGGTAAATGAACACATCATTTACTCAGAAAACATTAGGGCAGTTGAGCTCCCACTGAACCTAGGGGTAAAGATCCCATGGCACTAACTAGTTGGCCCCATTCCTGAGAATGCCCATTGTCTACAAACCCTAAAAAGTAGGTCTCTATTGGGCCAGTGCCCATAGTACATAGGATGTCATGTGGAACTTTGAAGTTTGGAGGACGCTCTTTAGCTGCGTGTCTACATGGTTGGCGATGATATCTGCCTAGTTGAAGATCTTACTACGGGTGGTGATGCAATAGAGAAAGTAATACATCCATGCCGAGAAGTCCCGGGCATGAGGCTCTCCAAAGAGCTTGCATAGAAATATGATCCCCACCTGAATACATTTTGTAAAATCTCCGCGTGGAATCTCCAACTTCATCTTTTTATAGTCCCTTATCGGGGACTTTAGCCAATGAGTGTTGAGATGTTGCCTGGAGAGAAGGGAGGCTTCCCCGAACTCCTTCAATGATGCAGACCGGGAGAGAACAATGGATCCCTTGAATTGGGCGATCCCCAGCCCTGAAGCAAAGGTAGCCTCATCAAAATTGACGATGGGCGCCGAATAATGTAGCGATCGAGGATCGGCGAGAAAACAACCTGGGTGGAGGCGTTGTAGAGCGTCACTAGTTGGAGTATCAGCTTTGGTGCTTGCACCGAGCAAGGAAAAATTGGGGCTTTGATAATCCTGGAGGCGGCCATATATTTTTTCATATCATCTCCGACGGTCCTCTATTGGTATATGGCCTAGACTAAGCCCTGCAATTCAGCCCATAGTCCACGCTCTGTGTCTGTTATTTCTTGCAACTTGGAGTCCACCTTGGACCCCATGAGAACACCCTCCCTCAGGTACTTTGAGATTAGTGGTAGTTTGACCAGCATCTTTTCGGCCTTAGTCTTTGTGGCCGCCCGAGTGGAGGTACTTGGCAGCTCTGGGCTATCAGGAGGAGTGATAACTTCAGACATTTTGATCAAACTATCTGCAACCTGCAAGACCGGAGAACCGTTAATACATAATATATTAAAAATAATATTTTAGGGACTCCGTGGAATTCACCACCATTTCGTACCTGTCCAAAAGTGTTAGCATACATCAAAATCCCAGAATATCAAATTTAACAAGGATCAGATTCTGATCAACACACGGAGGATCTGGGGCATTGGTTTAGGTGACAATATGAAATGAAGACCCAGGGGCTTCCCAACACCCAGAGTCCAGAAAAACTAGCCGTCGTCAACGTGACTAGCAGTGAGCCGTACTTGGCTGACATGGGTCATCATGTGGCCATGCGACAGGCGGCATAAAGGCTCTTAATGGAGACAAGGGGGCTGAAATAGGGGAATTAAATGCCAGATGGGATGGGATTTGAATGCTCGTTCATGGGAAATTAATCCCGCCATTAAGACAACATGACAGAGGAGAGAGAAAGCCACCATGGCTCGAACAGGTGAGGTGTCGAGTTTGAACCGTGGCAAATACCTCTTTGACAAGCTCAACAATTTGGTTTGGACGTGAGGGAGTGCAATGAGCTCACCACAAATGAAAGGATATACATGGAATATACATCAGATACACAGAGGGTTGAAGCACTACGAGGGCCGAAGCACAACTCGCAGACCGACCAAAAACAAACATATATACAGTTATATATAGAAAATTACACAATGTATAGAATATACAAAAATATTTACACTATCATACAAAATATACAAATGCTACATTAAAATACAACCACACAAAGGGCGGACAACCCTCTGGAAGAGCCAATCCACCAATGGGAAGAGACAAAGAGAAAAACTAGAGACATGAAGCAAAAACTAGACCAAAAGCCAAGCGAGACAGAAAGCAAGAAAACCAGAAGGAAAAGAGCCAAAAGGCCTACCTGGAAACACGGGGAATGCAGAGGGATCGAGCACGGGAGGTTCTCTACAACTGGTTCACTTTGGAATGACTGCGAAAGCACCACTATTTACCTATGTTTGAACATTGTTAATCACCAAATGCATTTTGCACTTAATTGCTTTGAATCGCTTTAATTGCTCTGGTAATTTTTTTGAGTGTTTTGATCACAGTAAATGTGAAAGTGACCGGTAAAACCAATTTATACCCCTAGGGTAAAACATGTTGCATTCCTTCTGCAAACTCTGGAAAAGGAAAAAATCCAAACTCCAGGCCCAGGGGTTCCATGCAACTGCGCCTTCCAACAAAAGAAGACATGATGGCAGAGAGTCCCGGAGTTCGAGATCTGGACAACTCAAAGGACAAACAAAATCTGGGACCGGGTCCCGGAGACAAAAGAAAACAAGAAGCAAAAGGAAAAACAACCCTCACGGGAGCAAAGCCCGGAGGGAAACAAAGGAAACAAAAGAAACCAAGGGAAAAAGCAAAAGCGAAAAAGGGGACCCAACATTTTGCCTACAAAATGTAGGGCTGGGTATGCAGGGCATAAAAAACGGTGACTATCTGGGACAAATGCCTTAGTGCATTTGAGAACTTCAGAATCTCTGGTTAGCAAAACCGAAACTAATCTTTACCTGGAGCATTCTTCTTGCAAAGCGCGAGGTGTCTGAGAAAATTAGACTCATCAATGATTCAATATTTTAGTCTTTCGTAAGTTGTGAAGTGTGTGCTTTGAAAGAAAACCAAGCCGATGACATGCGGCAGAGGAAGAGAGGAAGCACTAAGTATATCAAACCAAAGACATCATATCTTGCGCGTTTCTCCCCGATACCAGAATTCTCTATTCTTCAATTCTTTTATTTTCTATCTTTTCTAGATGGAAAGGTGGTAATTCTTTCACTGTGAACCTTAAGCTTAGCTAATCTTTACGGTGGTACTTCTTTCACCTTGCCACCCACTTTTAAATGCCTAATAGGAGAGAATGTTCCGGCCCCTGGATATTTTCATGATTTTCAGACTTGGTCGACAACCAGTGCAACCAATCTTCCCTCAAGGAAGATGCAATTACTTGCTCCTTATATTTTCTATTAACTGATGTTCGGACTGTCAAGATGTGAATCTGATGAAGATTACCCAAAACCTTTTACCATACTTACAAAATAACTCTAGAGCGCGGACAAATTTCACTATGCTAACAATAGATTCCAAATTCACCAGGGTGCACAATGTACCATTCCAAAGACTAGATGTTATGCGAAGCATACCTATCTACAAGAAGAAGCAACACGTTGGGAACCTGGGAAACAAAACAAAGAAAACCAAAAACAAAGGAAAACACAAAAAAGGGAAGGCGGTCTCGGGGGATGAATGACAACTACTTAGAAGGTATTCCAAAGGAACACCAGGAAGTATATTTACAAGAAAGGACTTTACATATAGTACAACTTCAGGCAAAATCATCACCTACCTCATTCAAAGTAGTGCTTGAGAAACTGCCCATTGATAGGAAATTGGACGACTTCTCCGGCCATGGTGTTGAGGCGATAAGTATTTGCATCGCAGATCTCAGCTATCAGATATGGTCTGAGCTAGAGCCATTGAAACTTAGTGTATTTTCCTTTCTTTTCCCAGGCTTTTTCCCACAAGAGGAGCAAGTACAAAATATGAAAGGCCTTATACTGGGCTCTTCGGTCAAACCATCTTTTTACTATTGCTTTGTGACGCACGAAGTGTTCAAGGGCTGCGTCTCTTTGTTCCTCCATTCGCACCAGGTTCAGAAGCCGAACCTCCATAATGTTGTCCCGATTGCTGAATTCCTGCATAAACTGTAGTACCGGGATCTGTAAGCTGATGAGGAATACCAGATTCTGGCCATAAACTAGGTGAAATGGGGAAGTCCCCAGAGCTTCCTTTATTCTGATACGATCCGCCCAGAGGGTGAATATAATCTTTTGGTGCCAGTCCTGGGGGTTTTGTTCCAACAGATGTTTCATCACCTCAAGTAGATTTTTGTTGGTAGATTCAGCCACACCATTACCCTGGGGGTAGTAGTTGTTGGAGAACTTAAGGGTGATCTTTCTTTCATAGGTCCATTCGATTAATTGCACCAAAGAAAATTTCAGACCATTGTCACACACTATAGCGAATGGAATTCCGAAACAGGTGACTATGTTTTCTTCCAAGAATTTAATAACTACATCTGCCATGTTGTTTTTGCAAGGGATCGCTTTAGTCCACCGGGTGCAATAATCGGTAGCAGTCAAAATGTACCAGTGATTGGAAGACAAGTTGGGGCTGATTTCCCCGATAAAATCAAATGCCCGTTGGGTGAAGGGTCTATCTTCGAAGACCGGCTGTAAAGGCATAGCCAGGCTCTGCTCACGATGTGCCGCTATTTGGCAAGTGTGGCATCTCCTAACGCTAGTATAGACATCCTTAAATATGTAGGGCCAATAGTATCCGACCCAAAGGATCTGATGGGCAGTGGCATCAGCCGAGCCATGTCTGGTTCCAAACTGCCTGTGAAATTCTTCAATTATTTTAGCAGCTTGTTCCCTATCTATGCACCAGAGGTATATCCCTTCATAGTTCCTGAGAAAAAGTGTTCTATTTTTTATCATGAAGTGTGCGCTTTTCAGCCGCAGGGAACGACGTTTGTTTGTGGATATCCCCTCCGAGCATCTGTTGTTCAACAATAAGTATACCAAGTCGGTATACCAAGGGTCTTGAGTGATGGACTCCATTGTATAGGTTTGACATTCAATGTTGGGAGTCCCTTCTGCCATCGCTCTACATAGTCCCTGACCTCAGACTATCTTCATGGGTTGCATTTCCAAATCATACTCTTGGAGGATGGACATCCATTTCCCCCGTTGTTCACCCAATTCACTCTGCAAGAGAAGAGACTTAACTGCCTGGTCCAGGATGATAGCGTACACTTTGCTCCGGAGAATATAATGCCGAAATTTCTTCACGACGTGAATGAGAGCAAAGGCCCGCTTTTCCAAAGAAGAATACCATAATTTTCCATTCTTAAAGGGGGAGCTCATAAAAACTATTGGTTGTTCTTCCCCTTCGACCCTCTGGGTCAAAACTGTCATGGCAGAATGTGGCAAAGCAAAGGAGTATATGTGAAATGGGAGGGAATAGTCTAGACTAGCCAAGACTGGTGCCTCCACAATCGTTTGCTTAATCTGGGCGAATGTCCGCTTTGCTTCAGGACTCCACTCAATCTTTGTATCTTTCTTCATCATGTCATTGAGTGGCTTGACTATTTTGGCGAATCCAGTAATGAACCGCTGAACAAAGTTTATCTTTCCAAAGAAAGATCTCATTTCTTTCTTACTGTTGGGCATCTGTAAGTTCAACAATGTTTCAACTCTCTCAGGGTCGATGGATATACCCTTCTCGAAGATGATATGCCCAAGTAGCTTCCCTTCAGTGACCCTGAATATACATTTCTTAGGGTTGAAAGATATTCCATACCTGTGACATCTCTCACAAATTTGGGAGAGGTGAGCGGGATGATCACACCTTTCCTAGGAAAAGACGGTCAAATCATCCATGTAGATGATTATGCACATGTTTACTAGGCCTTCGAATGCAATGTCTATAGCCTTTTGAAATGTGGCCCCTGCATTCATAAGGCCTAAGGGCATCCTCTGGTATGCAAATGTTCCCCACTTGGTGGTGAACGCCATTTTGTCTCTATCTTTGTACTTAACCACGACCTGGTTATACCCAGAGTACCCATCCAGGAAGGACATCATTTGAGATCCATTCACGATTTGCAATACCTTATCCAATGAGGGGAGAGGGTGATTATCCTTCTTAGATGCCTTGTTCAAATTGCAAAAATCTATGCAAAGGTGGATCTCGCCGCTTTTCTTTCTTACAGGGACGAGGTTGGAAACCCAAGTAGTGTGCCAGATAGGAAGGATAATCTGGGCTGATAGAGTTTCTTAACCTCCTGATGGATTAGAGGCTCGATCAATGGGTTTATAGGTCTTTGTTTTTGATGAAAGGGCTTAGCATCTGGCTTCAATGGGATGGTATGGGTCATGATGGATGTGTCATAGGTTTTCAGATCCTCATACCCCCACGCGATTACATCAATATATTCTTAGAGAACCGTGAGAATATTCTCCTTCTCCTTTGGGGAGCAGGAGGTGCCAATGTGCACAAATTTTTCTTCACCAATCTGGCCGATGTTAAATTTTTCTTATTTTCCTCCCTTAAAGGAGGATGATATCTTCTCTCGTCCCTGAGGGTCTGAGTCAAAGATATGTTCTAGCGCTACCATCCCCTTAGGGATGGTATTGGTCAGAAAGTCCATGATCCCATCATCTTCTTCACCCTGCCCGATATCTTCATGATCTCTTTCTTCCACTATTTGGTCTTTGAAAACACCAACATTGACCATGAAGGTCAGAATGTGTCGGTCATCCTCAAAGACCTAAAAGTGGGTGACATTGTCTGGAATGGATGGGGTGGGGACCATCTCAACAAAGAACTTCCAGAGCTGGGAGCCAGCCATGGGCTCAAGGGTGCTGGCGGATATGACAAGGGCATCCAGAATGTAGCTATGTTTCCAGGGAATGAGTTCAATGCCAAAGACATCAAAATCTTCGATGAGGCTCCATGCCCGGTTGTAGTATGCAGCCATCCTTTTATCATGACAAGTGTATTGGCTCCGGACCTATCTAATAATCAAATCTGAATCACCTAGTGCTCGGAGGCGGGTGATTCCTTTCCTTAGTGAAAATAGGAGTCCAAGGAAAAAGGCCTCATACTTTGTGACATTTTTCATGTAGTTAAACTGCAGTCGGGAAGATGGGAGGAAGGATTTCCCTCGTGGGTTGATCAATCACTCTGGCCTTGCAGCCTTATTTAGACCAGGATCCGTCAAAATTCAAGGTCCATAAGTCATTGTTCATTTTCTGGGGAGGGGAAGGTGAAGTGGTATTTGGATTATTATTGGGGAGGTTGAGAGGAGTTTCCTCTGGCTCTGATGGTGCATGGGTGAGGTTTACCTCTGGAGAAGGCTTTGGTTTGGATTCCTGGACTGGGGGTACCTTGGGTGTACCGCTGGAATGATTACCAGGTCTAGACAAATCTGCCTCGTGTTTCTTCTCCCAGAGGGCCTTGATATGGTGGGTAGTAGTAGTAATGAAAGGCTCACACTCTAGCTCAGAATGTTTTTGATAATGCACTCGGCACCAAGTGTCGGAAAAGAGTGTAGCAGGGGTTGCTGCGATGCCCTGTGAGTTAACCTAACCCCTTAGTTTTTTGTCTAGGTCCTAAATTCTCTGAGAGACTGTGGGATCCTCCCTAGGGGTGAAATCAAATGTGATGATCTCAAGGGGTCAGTATACCCTGGGGGAAGTCTCAAAGAAAAGGACTTTGTTCACCCTCCCAACTTCAGTGAGCGCCTATTTCATCTTGGGTTCACTTTCTACCTGGATCTGGTTAGACTGCCCTTCCCAAGGGAGCCACAAGTGGGAGAAGTCAGTGGAGAAATACCCATTAAGGGCCTTAGGCCAATTTTGACTTAACAACATCTCATAGGTCTCTAAGATGTCCACCACTTAGATGTCTATTACGCTTGTTATCCGGGGGTCTTGGATGAGCTGAATCTGGACGTTCTTCAGCTCACCTACCATTTTTATAGTAGTTTTGTCTAGCTGGACTACTGTGTCTTTGGATGGAGTGGGATGGAGTCCGAGCCTCTGACATATAGATAAAGGCATGACGTTGCCCGAAGCACCAGAAACTACCAAGCAATTGTGTAGGTTCTTCCCTTGTATGTTCAATCAGCAAAACCTCCATCAAGGTCATGGAGGTGGTGGTTCTCTCTAATTCCTTTGTGATGTTAAACCTCCCCCCCGGGAATTATTGGCTTCCCTCAGCCGGATCCTTAGCTTGGTTAGAGCTAGATCCTTTCGGTGGGAAGGAGTTATTAGTTGTATTGTCCCAGGGAGGGGTATCCTTGGGAGGTGTAGGCGTGTAAACTAGTCCTTTACGAGCCCGACTCTGAGTGTTGTAGGGAGTCCGTGGGTTGGTGAAGGCATTGGCCTCAAAGGCCAGGATAGATTCATTAAAGAACCCCTACAATTTGGGTTCTTCTTTGTCTTCTTTGTTTGTCCCAAAGAAGATGCTCTCACAGGTGAAGGCGTCATGAGTGGGCTCTTGTGCTGATGTTTTCGGGGGAGTAGAATCAACAGGTTATTGTCTGTCTAACTGGGAGATCATGATGACATTCTCTAGTGTGGCACAATTTACCTCAGAATGAGAGTCGGTGTTATGCAATCTACACTAGTTGGTTGGGCCGAGAGTCATTGTTGTAGTTTCTTCCTCTGGCATTGGTATTTCATTGGCTAGAGAAGATATTCCCTCTCTAGGGATTGGGGTTGTGAGGCGTAGAAGGCCCCACCTTCAGCTGTCCTATGTCCATAATTAGGGAGGACAATAATCACCGGAGGGATTCAACCTTGGCGGACAGCTGGGTGTTCGCGTTATAGTGTGACAGTTGTTGTGGTTAGTTCTTGGAGATAGTGGTAGCATCTCCCATAGTTGAGGGTGACAATTCTCCAGCCACAGGCAACTGGAAGAAAGGTACTACAGAGGATTGTGTGAGTGGTTGTTGCATTTGCTGCGGCTAGTTCCAGGGAATGAATTTCAGACCCGGTATTGTCTGTATTTGCGATGGGTATACGTACTAGGCCTGTTGGTCTATTGACGGTGGTGGGTTCATGGCCATTGCTGGGGTACCCATTGCCTGATTAGGATTGTATCCCCCGACATAAGAAGTTCCACCAGGTATCATGTTGAAAGGCGTGCTCTGCCCAATCCCATTGGGAGCTTTGTTCAAACCGCAGGACAACTCCAAGGCTAGGTTGTAAACCTTTGCCAGATTATCTCAGTGATTGGGGGCGGTGGTTCTCCATAGGAGAGTGGCAACGAAGGGGTCCATCGCATTAAGGTATGTCTGGATGGTTACATCTGCGGATGGGATAAAGGGGCCTGTACACTGCTTCAAGGCTCATTGAAACTGATGGTTGAATGTTGCAAGGGGTTCATTCGGTTCCTTTCTAATAGAGATAAACTAGCTGTGGGACCACGCCGGGTCCACGTGTACACGGAAGGCCGCCTGTAAGGTGTTCTCCATGTCCTACCAACTGTTGATGGAGTTGACTAGAAAGTTAAGGTACCAGTTTAACTCATTCTGTCCCAAGGACAGAGGAAACATCTGGGTCACAATGTCTTGGTGTTGGATCCGGTGTCGGTTTATGGCATCTTTGTATGCTTGCAGATGCTCTTCTACGGTTCGTGAGCCTAAATGCTCATATCAAGGGTAGATCTTCTCCGGATGCAGAGGAGGATCGTTGGTAGCACCAGGAAACTGCCCCATGGGGGACCCAGTGTTACCAAAGTATGTATACCCCAGTGTTATCAAAGTATGTAGCCATTAGGGGTGTTGGATTTTGACTAGGTGGAGCATTGGTTCCCGGGATTGTCTGAGAGACTTGGGTGTTCTAAGATATAGTAGATCCCCAGACAATGTTGGATGGCTGCTTGGTTTGCAGGGTCTGCTTCTTTCAAGTAGGAGGCTTGAGTTTGAAAAACCTTCTAGGATTGGGGGCTGATCTAAGGACTCTTTCAAATCATGTAGGTGAAAATGATCCAATCCCACTAAAGGTCTGATTCCTAAAACTATGGCTTGGGGAACCCTCAGGCGGTGTAAAGTCTAGATCCTCTGAAGGGGACGAGCTCATGCCCTCCTTCTAGTGCCAGTTTCTGTTGATGGGACTTTGTGACCAGTCTTCCAATATATGTAAGTTGTCACCGGGTACCGGGGTACCGACCAACTTTTCCTATAAAGGTTGTCTGGGGAATAAATTCTCTGGGCCTTCAAGCACCCAAGATTCGGGTCTCGATAGTGCCAGAGCTAAGTTAGGAGTGTGACTATTTTGTTCGGGGGATAGCTGGTTTTTCTTTGGGGATTTTGTTAGGTCAGGGTTTCTTGCAAGCATTTGGATTATCAAACAAACTTAAAAAGATATGCTAGGGTTAGAGTGTATCCATTCTACTTCTAGTTATGAAAATATATTTAAAACATCAACCATGCTCTAATGAACTATACTAAATACTAAAAATATATAGAACTGATGAGTCATACATGTTCAATAGAAAGGGGAAAGAGGTCATTAATCTACTTAAACATTAGAGCAAAGGACATCAGAAACATACAACACAAAAGAGAGTTAACCCAAAGATCAAGACGCCAACAACATCACTGCAAGAATCCTTCCTTCTTCATTAACAATTTTCCAGTAGCACTGGTGTGTATATCAACAGCTCCAAGAGAGCATCTATCTACTGGTGTGTATATCAACAACTCCAAGAGAGCATCTATCGCATTGCACCCATTGGCCAGGCCTATTCCTGAGAACGCCCACTGTCTACAAACCCTGAAAAGAAGGTCTCTGTTTGGCTAGTGCCCATAGTACGTAGGATGTCATGTAGAACTTTGAAGTCTAGAGGACACTCTTTAGCTGCGCATCTACATGGTTGGTGATGATAGCCGCCCAGTTGAAGGTCTGACTTCAGGTGGTGATACAGTAGAGAAAGTAATACATCCATGCCAAGAAGTCTCGGGCATGGGGCTCTCCAAAGAGCCTGCATAGAAATATAATCCCCACCTGAATACATTCTTTAAAATGTCCACGGGGAATCTCCAGCTTCATCTTTTTATAGTCCCTTCTCGGGGACTTTAGCCAATGAGTGTTGAGATGTTGCTGGGAGAGAAGGGAAGCTTCCCCAAACTCCTTCAATGACGTAGACCGGGAGAGAACAATGGATCCCTTGAATTGGGGGATCACTAGCCCTGAAGAAAAGGTAGTCGCATCAAGATTGACGATGGGTGCCAGATAATGTAGTGGCCAAGGATCGGCGAGCAAAACAACCCAAGTGGGGGCATTTTAGAGCATCGCCAGTTGGAGTATCAGCTCTGGTGCTTGCACCGAGTAGGGAAAACTTGCATCTTTGATAATTCTGGAGGCGGCCATATATTTTGCCATATCATCTCTAGCGGTCCTCTGTTGGTATATGGCCTAGACCAAGCCCTATATTTTAGCCCATAGTCAGGGCTCTGTGTTTGTTATTTCTTGCAACTTGGAGTCCACCTTGGACCCCATGAGAACACCCTCCCTCAGGTACTTGGAGGTTAGTGGTAGTTTGGCCAGCATCTTTTCATCCTTAGTCTTCGTGGCCACCTGAGTGGAGGTACTTGGCAGCTCCAGGCTATCAGGAGGAGTGATCACTTCAGACATTTTGATCAAACTATTTGCAACCTGCAAGACCAGAGAACCATTATTACACAATCTATTAAAAACAATATTTTAGGGACTCTAGGGAATTCACCACCATTTCACACCTGTCCAAAAGTGTTAGCATACTTTAGAATCCCAGAATATCAAAGTTAACAAGGATCAGATTCTGATCAACACCTGGGGGCTAGATGGAATGAAGACCCAGGGGCTTCCCAGCACCCGGAGTCCAAAAAAACTAGTCGTTGTCGACGTGACCGGTAGTGAGCCATACTTGGCTGACATGGGTCATCATGTGGCCATGCGATAGGCAGCATAAAGGCTCTTAATGGTGACAAGTGGGCTGACATGGGGGAAGTAAATGCCAGATGGGATGGGATTTGAATGCTTGTTCATGAGAAATTAATCTTTCCATTAAGATGACATGATAGAGGAGAGAGAAATCCTCCATGGCTTGAACATGTGAGGTGCCAAGTTTGAACCATGGCGAATACCTCTCTGACAAGCTTGACAATTTGGTTTGGATGCGAGGGAGCACGATGAGCTCACCACAAATGGAAGGATATACATGGAATATACATCAGATATATAGAGGGCCAAAGCGCTATGAGGGCCAAAGCACAACTCGTAGGCTGACCAAAAACAAGCATATATACAAAAAATTACACAATGTACAGAATATAAAAAAATATTTACACGATCATACAAAATATACAAATGATACATTAAACTACAACCACACAGAGGGTGGACAACCCTCTAGTAGAGCCATCCCATCAACGAGAGGAGACAAAGAGCAAAATCAGAGACAGCAAACAAAAACCAGACCAAAAGCCAAGTGAGACAGAAAGCAAGAAAACCAGAAAATTAGAAACCAGAAGGAAGAGAGCCGAACGGCCTACCTGGAAACATGGGGGATGCGGAGGGATCAAGCACGGGAGGTGCTCTGCAACTAGTTCACTTTGTAATGACCGCGAAAGCACCACTATTTACTGTTGTTTGAACATTGTTAATCACCAAAGGCAATTTGCACTTAATCGCTTTGAATCGCCTTAATCGCTCTGGTAATTTCTCTGAGTGTTTTGATCACGGTAAATGTGAAAGTGACAGGTAAAAAAAATTTATACCCCTAGGGTAAAACATGTTGCATTCCTTCTGCAAACTACAGAAAAGGAAAACCTCTGGATTTCAGGCCTGGGGATTCCATGCAACTGCGCCTTCCAACAAAGCAGACAGGATGGCAGAGAGTCCCAGAGTCCAGGATCCGAATGACTCAAAGGACAAACAAACTCTGGGACTAGGTCCCGTAGACAAAATAAGACAAGAAGAAAAATGAAAAACAACCCTCCCGGGAGCAAAGCCTGAAGGGAAACAAAGGAAACAAAAGAAACCAAGGGAAAAAGCAAAAGAGAAAAAGGAGACCCAACATTTTGCCTACAAAATGTAGGGACGGGTATGCAGGGAATAAAAATAGGGTAGTTAGAGATAAAGTGTATCAGATTAGAATTATGTGCTTATGTGGAACTGTAATCAGGCATTAGTGGATGCTATTTCATTAGTACAAAAGTTTATCTTGATTATTGTAGTGATCTTGTAAGGCAGTGAGCCTTCCACGGGGTTGTAGCCCTTTTTGTAATTAAGCAGTGAGATCTAGGTAGTGTGCTTGAATGTATGTGAATTGCTCTCATTGTAAGATAATATTTATGCAGAGTATTATCTCAACCCCACCATGGTTTTTCGCCTAACAGGGTTTCCATGCAAAAAGTATTGTGTTATGTTTTTATGGTTCTTTTCTTTATGTTCTTGCATGTTACTTTTCATTTTATGTGATAAGTGGTTTGTGGATCAAAAAGTTTAAGATAAAATTTACAGAACACTGATTCACCCCCCTCTCTCAGTGTTCCCTAATTCCAATAATTGGTATTAGAGCTAGATCCATTGGAGGAAGTCTAACCGCTTAAAGGAGATCTAGGAAGGGAGAATGGATTTAGGTTTGCATGAATAACTCATAGTTGGATTGGATGATCTTGATCTTGATAATTCTAAAGAAGTCCAAGAGTTGCAGGGGAATCTCAAAGAAGCTAAAATTTTCATCAAGTCATTAAAAGCACAGTTGAAGCAAGCTAAGATGAAGAGAAGGGAATTTTGTGAACATTTAAAGAAAAAGGATAATGAGAGCTCAGATGATGAGAAATTAAGTCAAGACTTGAAGGAAAAAACTGAAGAATGTGAGAAATTGAAGCAAGAGAATGCAGTCATAAAGTATGAGATGGAATCTATAGTGATGAAGATGACTGAGGAGATTGAAGATAGGAAGAAGAATGAAGAGAACCTTAGTCATCCCTTAATGGAAATATTTTATGAATACAATAGACTCTTTGCTAACCTACAAGAGTCCTAGGACATTGAGGAAGAACTTAGAGAAGAACTTGTGATTGCTAATGACTAAAAGAAGAAGTTCATGATCATCTCAACCAAACTTGATTCACTACTTGAAAGTCAAAGGAGTATAGAAGACAAGAGTGTTCTTGGATTTGAAAAATGAGAAAGCTCCAAATCTGGTCAAGGCAAGCCTAGATAAAAAAAAATGAAGATCAAAACGAGGAAGACTACTGCAAGACAACCTAATGCTCAAAGGACTAGTAGTAAGTGCTATATTTTCAATAAATTTGGTCACAAAGCCATGCATTGTAGAAATAGGATGAATCATAATGGTGCATATTTTCTTGGTCAAAGCTATAAATGAAACAAATATGCTCACAAGTCAAGTGAATGCAAAAGTGTTGTGAATAAATATTTCAACAAAAGTAACATTAAATGTTATGCATGCAATTGATTTGAAAACATTGAAAAGCAGTGTAGAATAAGAAGAAACCAAATGAGTAGCGATAATGGGCAGAGGAATGGTGTATGTTTAAAATGCAATAGATCTGGACATATTGTTAGGTACCACAAGAACAATAATGGGAACAAAAAAGGTCCGGTAGACAGGAGTAGAAATAAGCAAAGAAATGACAAATGTAAAGCAAAAGTGAATGTTGAAGAAATTCGGAAGAAGATGAAGTAGACATGGGTGAAGAAGAGTAAAGAGAACACAACTAAAGGGTCCACACCTATATTTGATGCTGGAAATTCCTCTGGGAATTGAATCTAGGCCTTTGGCCTAGGGGGAGCTTACAAGGAAATATTATGAAACCCCCTATAGGTGTTGATGCCTAAATCTGGTAGACATAGAGATCTTGTATTAGATCAGCACAAAAGTTTTGGAGTTATTACCGAAAACACATGATAGGTTTTGTAGAACCATAGTAGATCTCTATGAAACAACCAGTGAACTGGGTACTTGGAACAATTTATGATTTGAAGCATTTATGATACCTAAAAGTTAGGTGTGTGAAGAATACAAGGTGAATTGAGACATTCATTTTTCACATTGCATTTGAGAAAATAACAACAAGAAGAGCTCTGGAAGCATTTCTAGTGAGATCAAGGTGACAAGACAATTGTTCAAGCCAATTTTCATCCAAAACTTAGTTTGGTGAAGAGGTATTTATCTATGCGCATCTTACAATTCAAATATTTCAAGATGAATACTCATGTAATTGTGGATATCATTGAGAGGCCTCAACCAAAATTTAAGATTCATCCTTTCAAGTTGGTGGAAGTAGATCCGATGGGTGAGTTTTTTAATGTGCCATATGGGGTTTTTCATGTGGAAGACGTAAAGGCATGCATTTTTCTGACTATATAATGCAAAGTGACTTATTGTTTAAGGGAAGTCAGTTATGTGTCCCTAGGAGATCTATTAGGGAAAATTTGATTCAAGAAAAGCATAATGGTGCACTTAGTGGTCACTTTGGAGTCAATAAGACTCAAGAGTTAGTACAGAGGTTTTATTTTTGGCCAATAATGAGTCTAGACATTGGAAAGTATGTGGAGTGTTGTGTAGTGTGTCAGAAAGCCAAGGGAACATCCTTCAATGCATGCCTTTATCAACCTCTCCCCATTACAAGTAGACCTTGGGAATGCTTGAGCATGGACTTTGTGGTAGGATTACCAAGGACAAGATAAGGATTTGATAGTATATATGTCATAGTAGATAGATTCAGAAAAATGGCACATTTTTTTCCCTTGCAAGACTATTCATGATGCTTGTCACATTGCACATATTTTCTTCAAGGAGGTGGTGATAATCCTTGGGTTACCCTTGAGCATAGTTTCAGACAGAGACAAAATTTATGAGTCACTTTTGGAAGACATTGAGGCAAAAATTGGGAACCAATCTGTCCTTTGGGTCTGCATATCACCCTCAAATATATGGTCAAACTTACATAGTGAATAGGAGTCTATGGAACCTACTAAGGTGTCTCACTAAGGAATATGGTCAAGTTTGGGACCAAATATTGGGGCATGCATAATATGCTTACAATGATACAGTCAACAGGACAACTGGAAGGAGTCCATTTGAAGTTTTTATGGGTTACATCATAGAGGGATATTTGAACTCAGGGAGTTAAAGGATGGAGCCAAAGGGAGTGGCTATTCAAAAGACTTTACACACTCCATGAAATAAGTACATGAATCAATGAGAAAGACATTGATAGATAACACTGCAAAGACAAAGAATAAGGTGGATGAAAGAAAAAAATATGTACAATTTTAGGTAGGGGATCTTGTAATGGTCCATTTGAATAAGGCAAGGTTGTAGAAGGGAATGCCAAACAAGCTACATATGAGGAGATTATGCCCTTTCACTATTCTGGCCAAATACAACAATAATGCTTAGAAGGTTGAACTTCTAGAAGATATTGGGTTGTCTCCAATCTTAAATGTTGCAAATCTAGTCCTTTATAAGGGCCCTATTCCTGATCTTGATCAGAGTCTTACTGAATTCATCCAAGAAGTGGAGGACCTGCAATCAACCCCTACACCATCAAAGAAAGAAAAAAAGGTACTTGATTCAAGGGTCTACAAACATACTAGACACAATACTTACAAAGAGCATCTAGTAAAGCAGCATGGCCAAGGAGATGCAGAGGCTAATTGGATCAAAGAAATAGAGTTTAAGAAGTTGGGTATAGACTCCAACTTTCTCCATCCAAGGGTGGATTGAAATCTTTTTGTTTGTGGAGAATGTTGCAGGAGCACCTTGGCTAACTCCTAGTTTCAAATTTTGGTTGTGGCTTGTACTGACCCTAGCCAGGTTAGGAGTAGTTTTTTAGGCCTTAAAAGGTCTTGTGAGTAATTTCCTAGATGGATTAGACTAGGATCAATCCACTCTAGTTTGTTTTGGTTATGTTAGAGTTTAGTGTTTTTGTAGCCTAAAGTTGGGAATTTGGTTCAAACATCCTATAAGGCTTAGGAAAGCTTGTATTTGATCCTAAAATGGCCTTTATGGTGTTTTTACATCATTTTCTATAGGTTAGAGGCAATATTGGAAAAGTTGTCAAAATGTGGTCATGACAACATTTGCAACTTTGCAAAGTTGCATGACAACATTGTCATAAAATGATTCCGTTCAATGTTTGAGGATGGGTAGTTATTTTAACCACCTAAAAACATGGGAAAATAATATTAAACAATGAGGAGGCCCATTTCCCGAAGTTAGCTGATGTGGAGAAGGAATTCAAATTTCAAGAAATTGCTATGTTATTGTGTTCTTGTGCACTGTTACTAATCTTGGATTGTTAGTGTTCTTTACTGGATTGAATCACTTAATTTTGAGTTGGATTCTTGTAGCTAGGTTAGTTATATTAAAATTTTCTTTGGTGTGAATTTTCTTAGTGTTTAATAGTGTAGTTTTGTAAAATATTGTGTTAGTTAGTAGTTTACTGGTTTTGTCAAGAACACTTTGAGAAAAATGGCTCCCCCATAGAAACCAACCATGAATTTCATCAGGAACTTGAGGGATATGGAAGGGGAGCCCCTTGATATTGTATATATGAATGGATGATCTTTGATAAGAAGTTTATCTATTTTTAATGAAAAGCCCTAGGTGAGTCCAGTGCATCCGGTTAGGTGCTTGCCAGTGATCTAATTGTGTTTGAATGCAGGGATATGATTTGTAGAGTGAAACCAAAATGGTTTGGTGAATATTGGGGTTATAAAGATACCTCCTAAGAAGCTTAGGCCTTTCCCAATCCATTTGGGTACATTTTCAAGCATAAGACACTTGACTGGTCCAGGAAAGCCCAATTAGCCCTAATTGCCCTTAATTCTAGGAATCCATTGTACGGAGATATTGGAGTCATAAGACATACAAAATATTTCATGTTTTGGTAAAGGGTATTTGAATATCATATTAGTTTTTGGGGTTGTTTGGGAAATTTTTGAAAGAAGTGGGAAAAACAAGTCAAATAGGGCTAGGAGTATTAGGCCTAAAAGTCAAAATTCACTAAGAGTTTAGAAATCATTTGTAAAAGTATTGATACCCTGTCCAAATGTGATCTAATGAATTTTAAGAATTTTTCTAAGAATGGATTATATCCCCTATAAACACTTGCTAAGGAGAGGAGTTAAGAAGGCACTTGGATTCATCTAAGAAAGAGTAAAGAAGTAAACTAAAACTTGTTGATAGTCACCCCTAGTGAAGTACAATGGTTTTCATCTCTTAGAGTGGTGTTGAAGTGGTCCTAAACTAGATAAGTAAGGAATTGAAAGATCCTAGAAGAAATAGTAGGGTCTTGAGGAAACTGGGAATAGTTAGGGTCCTAGTAAGCTTGTGCAAGCACACTAAGGGAGTCTCTATTAATGAAGGGGTAGGATTCTTCAGGATCAATGATGTGGCCATGAGGTGGAGGCAAAGTGGATTAGGGTTTGACCATTCAAATGGGGAAATATGCACACACATTTGTGAGCAACCTTTGAAAGTGATGGGTCAATGACAATGTGTAAGAAGGTGTAAGAGGGTTAGAAGACCAAGTTGCTGACACATGTGTGAGCAACTTGGTAAAGTTATGGCTCAATGACAAAGGTCAAAAGGTGGAAGAGGGTGAGATGAAAAAGGTTTCTCACACATGTGTGAGCAACTTGGGAAAGTGATGGCTCAAGGTTGAGTTCACATGTGAAGGGGGACAAAGATGTAAGGGTGTAAGGCTATGTAAGACGGTGTGTAAGAGTCACATGTGACTTGGGTTTACTAATCCCTTGATTAGGATTGTGCAAATTATTAGGGAGTGATTAGGTGGGAGATTAGCATTAATTAGTGGCAAGTGGGTTAGAAGGATGGGTTAGGTTAGGGAAGTGAGGTTAAGTGAGGGTTAAAGTTAGGATCCATGTGCTTAAATAGAATAAAATTTAATATTTAATTCCAAGTGGGAGAAAAGGGAAATAAGCTAGGTTAGTTTAATTAATTTAGGAATTAATTAAACTTTAGGGAAATGGGAATTCTAATTAAATAAATGTGAATTTAATTAATTAAAGGTGGGATAAGGCTAATGTAATTAAATAAATTTAGATTTATTTAATTAGGGATAAAGGTTAAGTCAAAGAATTTTTATTTTTATTTTTTATTTAATTTTTTTTTGTCAAAAAATTAAATAAATTAGGGATAAAGGTTTAAGTGCCAGAATTTTTATTAATATATAAATTAAAAATTACAAAGTCTCCATTCGCTGCGGGCACTAGTAGGAAATAATGGAGAATAAAACCTCCAGTCTAGCCCGGTACCGAGGTCTAGATCATTATATTAACATTTACTTATGAAGGCATTCCCTCATTTACAGAAAATGGATCTATCCATTTTTGTTTTATAGACATATATGTGTACATTCTATTACAAGTTACATCCTTCATTATCTGGATGGTTTATTGAAGCCTTCGTCCTGATCAGGCCCTTTTGATATAATGGATCTCCATTTTCTCTGATCATACCAGTTATGACCGTCAATTCAAGTCTTTACCAATCCATATTTTAAGTTATCCTTATAGGCAACTGCTTTATCCATATATGTTCCTGCATATAATATCTATAGACAAAATACTAACAAATCTCATATGTTAGCCTTCAGAAATTTCCTTTACCCCTTTTTTACAAAACTCTATTAATTCTAAGGTATAGGGTTAGTCCACATCGATAAGTTCATTCTAAATATCAGTGTTGCATTCTATTATTCCTCATATTCACAATTTAAAAACATATCTTTATCCTTAGATACATACCAAATTTCTATGAACATCACTATTAATCACATTAATTTCTATGTATTTCTGAATATAACCAACTAAATGTATGTGTGTGTGTGTGTGTGTGTGTGTGCATGCGCGCGCGCCTATTTCAGTTCTTTCTAATTTTGAGACTTTACTCAGCATATACCTTTTCAAAGGAAGGTTAATCATCGTATCTTATTAATTTTCCTTCTACAATATCCATGAATATTAAGAGGTTTCACTCTAAAATCCCTAAGTGCTTCTATATCTCAATCACAAAATACATCCCTACAAAGTCCAGTTATTTCATCTCTAACTTGGAACAAAAAGATATTAAGAATTTAAATGCATTCCATCTGTATCTTGTCTTTGCATCTTATTATTAAGATATACTATGTTTTGATCATCCTTAATAATTCATTCAATTAGGGAAGAGAGTACTAATATAGCATAGCGATCAAGTAACAAAAACTTTCTCTGCCCAAAATTATGACATTATAACATGGATACCATACTATCTGATCATATTATACTCTTAATCTAAAAAATAACTATCTTTATAAGTGTATATCTATACATAATCAATTATGTATATATATGCAAATCTCATATCTATTCATACTTGTATACACACATATATGTTTCTGAATGTGTTTACCGTTGCCAGTTAATGCCATTCATCAGTCTGTGCTTCAACACTATACTATTTATGTTTTAATGAGAAACCTTCAAAAATGAGACATTGGTATCCTAGTAATTTCTTACTTGAAGTCAATCCATACTTGTATGTTTTGACTTCAAAATAAGAGATTACAGTGATACATCTATTTGAAGTTTCCTATATTTATGCTACCTTTGTGCTTTTTCTCGTATACCATTCTCTACTTATAGAACAAAAACAATATGATTATAGTTCTTTAGTGTTAAATGTAATATTTCCACTTCCATTTGTCCTATCTATATTCTCTGTGATTATTGAAAAAGGAATATTATCTATATTTTCAGAGTTATTTCTGCCTTTATTACCTATCCCCATTTGATGTAATTATCCTATAATCATATCTACATATTACTACTGCACATTCGGTCTTATGAGTCTTTTGTATTTTTCAAACTTGTTGTGTACCTTTTGGATGTGTCTATTTATACCTATGCACCTATCCGTAAAATTTTGTTATATTATATTCTATTTCTTCCCTTAGATATATGTAATTTCATATATATATATAATTTTTCATATATGTCCTTTCTAGCATTTGGTTATCAAATAAAATAAATTCCAGCATATAATGTTCATATTGATATTATGAGATAATAATTCATAGTAGCCTTATCACCTGTTCATCTTACTAAACATCTATTTAGGATATGAGTCTTCAATCTATACTATCAATACATATGGTATTATACCTTAAAAAGAGCTTAATTAAAAGTATTACCAGTCTCATAGCTTTTCTATCTGCTTCCTAAAACCATATTTATTGTCTATGATGATTCATTCCCCTCGTTTGATGATCAAGATTTCGTCATCCATTCCCTCCTCATACCCATTTCCAGCTTTGGCACTTGGTGTTCGACTCAACCATCCTTTTTTAATGAAGATTGGAGGTTTGTTCTACAATTGCTCCATATCGAGCTGCTCAACCGATGGTGGGACACTAAAGCCCTCCGCTTCAAAATATTGAAGGAGCTAGTTGGGCTCTGTTTCACTCCTGACATGTTTCCATACTACTAGAAAGTGGATATTTCTTTTGACCTCCTATCAGTTATTATCAAAGGTTTCCAAATCCTTAAACACCAAGCATGGTCTACGACTTACCCTACCATCATGTTCAAGACTCCCCATGGTTGCTTTCATATACTCCTCGGTATATGGAGCCATATATCTAAAATTTATACTTCTTACTACTGCCTCCAAACCCCCCAAGATTTTACCTATAAAGATCTTCCTACTCAATTCCATAGTTTCCTCCTTCATATACCCAACTCTTAAAAGACATGAAATAAAAACCCCTACAATGTCTCCATTAGTACGTAGTCTAAAAATATAGTCATAATTTGCATCACTTATCACCCGTTCCATAGCCCTTCTTTCAAAGTCATCCATGGGTTTAAGGATTTTGTTCCACCGCTCTGGCGTTATTTTACCCAAAAAGGCCATGTCTCAGGTCTATTTTATATGAAATGTCCGCACATTGGTATACATCTCTGTAAAACACTAGCGATTAGTCTATATCTTTTAAAGATAAATTCACAAAAGTAATGCAATATTATACATCTTACCTTCAAGCTCCTAATTATGTTGGTACAAATGAAGGCTTCCCTATTCCCTTATAGACTTAGTGTGATTTCAACAAAAAATATACTAAATTTCATTCTCCATAACTCAATAGTTCCATTACTTCTATTTATTTCACAATAATTATTATTTAGCTATCATAATAATTGCGATCTCATGATGATCGGATATGTGAGAGTAATTTATTTCCATTATTTAATGATTATTTCATCTATTCTCCTGCAAAATTTACTCTATGTATGCTTTTTATATATATCAACCATATTTTTTGAAGGTGCCATGATTACTACCTTAATCATTATTCCTTTATCATCATTATTGCTATTTATTTATTATCATCTACTATTTTTGCTTCGCTCATTCCAAAAGTTCATGCTTATATATGTGTTAATTACAACTTTCATTCATAGTGAGAAAATAGAAACTCATTTATAACTTCCCGTCTATATGAAAACATATCCATATTTGAATATGTAGTATTGCCTCATATTAACACATACATATGTCCTATATATTCGTTAAATCATAAATGATTATTTATTTTCCCATTATAAATGCAATTCCTTTTAATTTCTAGAATTCCAGTATAGTAGGCTTATTCAAAAAATTATTATGCATTCTTCTTCATACATTTCATCACAATGAATACACAGTCCCACTTCATCCTCTATCACAAATTTATCAAACCAATCTAGTTCTCTGGTGATTCTGATATGCATAAAGGTAAACAGAAAACCTAGATTCCTTCTTATGGCTGGTAGCTCTGCAATATACCTATTTTTTTCCTCAACCATCATTATGGGAAAATATGGAGTGTTTCTCTCAATTCCTCTGTAATGTTGATAATCCCTTGGTTTAGGAATTGTTAAATCATCTCTAATACTTGCAATTACCTTACCAAGGTCAACAAGATATTTCCTTTTAAAAAATTCCTACACAACCTCCCAATATCCCAAATATCAAGATCTTCATGTAGAGCTGAAGAAATAAACATAGTTGGGATGTCTGAGTTAACCCTGTGACTATTATCATTTTCAATGTATTCACTCCCCAAAATAATATAAACAGCCCTAATAGTTATATCATAAGTAACAAGCATCATATTTTTAATCCTTTTAAGAGTAATCTTTCCATCGAAGGCCAACTGAGATTTAGTACACCTCAATTTTATTGTTGTAGCCATTTAGTCTTCTTTCCCGCTGGCCTTATCTCATATTGATACCTAGTTTCCTTATATAACCCTACTTAAGATTATCCCTCGTTATTGCTAATATAGAAATGAAACGATTGGTCTTATACATCCTCGTCGATTCCTATCCATCACTCTTATTTATATCTTTTATATCTTATGTTGTTTACTTGTAATCCTCACTATAAGACAAAACCTACCCTTAATTTTTTGTTGCCTTAATAATTGTCTTTTTTGTTTTTTTCAATGATTCTACTATTCTTATCAATAAGGGTTTCCTTTCCATATTAGATCTAGATTCCTCTATTCTTTTTTTCTCTCCTATTTTATGCCTATACTTCTTGGTTTGTTCCCACTATTATTTCTTCATTCCTACCCTCCGCCCCTCTATTGGCTAGAAGATCAGTTGTTTCGTTACCCTCTCTGTAAGTATGATTAATAGTATATTGTTTGATTAATTTTAATATGTTTATACCTCTCTTAATTAACCCATTAAGTTTCCAATTTTTTGTACTTCTTATTCTAATGGCATTAATAATCAATTATGAATCCCCTTCTATCTCTATTTTATCTAGATTCAGTATTTTGCACATCAATAACCCTTCTATCGAAGCACTACCTTCATCCTCATTATTGGTTTCCAATCCTAAGAAAACTGATTTGGAGGCAATCAATTTCCCAGATTCGTCATGAATGTAGCATCCCACTCCTACTCTACCCGACATTCCTTTAGATGCCCCATCAAAGTTTAATTTGAACCAACCTTCCATGGGGCGTATCCATATGCAATTACGCCTCAAAATCTTCCTTATCCACATTATTTTTGCCTTTCAAGGGAGGAATCTTTAATCCATACCATAGTTTTCAAATTTTTTCATCGTAGTGGGAAAAAACCATATCTCTCCTTCCTATCATATTGTGATTGTTCACTACCTCTACTATTCCCGCTTCAATTTTATTTAACAGTTGGTCTATGTCTATTTTTTATCTTTAAATATCCTTCTATTCCTCTCCTTCCTTAATTCCCATATTATTACGGAAGGCGCTATATTCAATATCTTCCCATACAATCCAGAGTCCATTCTCCTTGGCCATGATGTGAGGATATCAACCAAATTGTTGGGGAATATAGTTTTCCATCTTAGCTTATTGGCCAACCATGTCCAAAACTTGTATGAATAATCATAGTTTTTAAAAAGATGATCTATAGACTCACACTCTCTCTCACAGAAAACACATCTTGATGGTCCATTATACCCTATTTTTTCAAACCATTCTGTTGTCAAAATCCTATGCTGAACTGCAGCCCATGTAAACATTCCATCCTTAGGCAAACAATGTTTTCTCCAGCATAAGTCTATAGGTAGTGTTGTTTGGGTTTGTTCTACTTTACCCTAAGAATTATAACCATATTTAGTGCTATATTCCCCAATTTTGGATTTGGCCCATATTATTCTTTCTGGGTCCATTGATGGGTTTAATTTCCTATTCTTAATAGTTTGTTCAACTTTATTTCTAAAATCTTTAGATGTTCCAAGGTCATTGAAGGATTTCTACTCCCAACCCAAAGTTGGGTTATTATCATCTACCTCTATATAATCCTTCACATATACCCTTCTCTTATGTTTAATCATCTCAATTTTTGGATCATTATTAAGAATAGTACTAAGAGGTGGACATGCATTCCAAGAGTCCTCCCAGAATAAGGCCTTACTACCATTACCAATCTCCCAAGTAATATTATCTGTAATAACATTCTGACATTCTAGTATGAAATTCCAAATCCTCGATCCATAATCTCATCAATTTCAACCTTTTTTTGATTCAAGTGGCATTAGAGAAACAAGTACTCTCTCTCTCTCTTATCTCTTTTTCATTTTTCAATGCAAATGTCCAATGAGAGTATACTTTATCCAAGAGTACCCTTGGTACATAGCTACCTTCAAATTGTACTGGTACATATTTGAAGTTGTACATTTTTTCTATCATGACATCCTCAATTTTATTCTCATCTTCTGGATTTAGTTTCGGCCATCTCCTAATGTTTGAATATGTAATGGATCCAGAATTTGCAATATATACACAAATGTCATCAATAGATTCAGGTTATTTTACCTTGACACTTTCTGCTTCAATAGCTTCATCCTGCTTGGTGTCTTCTATATCCTCTCAGGTTCTTATGAATTTCCTTCCTTTCTTGTTTTTCCCTCTTTTCGGTGCAAGAGATTTCCTCTTGTAAGTCCTAACCTTTCCTTTCTTTAGAGGTGAAGGAGTAGAATCTTTTGATGTTTGGCTTCTTGTCCTAGAAGCAGCTGTTGTCCTTGGCTTTTTAGATGGTGGAGGAGGTGGTGAATCTGACTCTGTTTCCTCAGAGTCATCCTTTCCTTCATCTTTACCGACATATAACTATTCTTTGGTTTCTTCCTCCTTTTCAAATTCTTTATCCTATTCAGCTTCTTCCTCAGTTGTTGACAGTATCTTTTTCAGATTCTTCACCATTTTGTCTTTCTTCCAGACAATTTTCTTCACAACTAGGCCATATTTGATTCTTGTATTGGCCTCTTCATATGTTCCAAATTTTGGTTATTTCTTGTCTAATGGTTCATTGATCAAGGCATCAATTGCCTTAGTTGCAAGATCAATGTTGATCTCATACTCTAATGGTTCTAACCATGTTGTCCTTGGTACAAAAGGCTTGATATATGTATTGTCAATGTCAACCACAAAGCATATCTCATCCTTATATTGTTCAATGAGTTACTCGGGGATTCTTACCCTCTTTTGCATTCGGTCTTTGAATACATTGAAGTATTCATCCATGATTGTCTCAAAGTTATCTCCTAGTGTAGCTATGTGCTCACTAATTTGCATGGTGACCGGTTTAGTGTTGTCCCATTTAACATCTCCAATCGACAGGAATGTTTCTTGAAAATAAAAGAAGATACACATTATTAGTGATCCAAACTTACAAGTGTTTGACTTTGCATTCCTGATAGTCTTTAAGTTGTCCTTCAACTGATTCAGGAGTAGTTCAGATAAATCTAATTGTGTTCCCTTCTTCACAATTTTGAATGTTGTGTCCACTGCACTTGATGCTATGTTGTTCAATTTGCTTGGCTAGAAGAATTTATAGCTTAAAACACATGCATCGAACTTGATCTCATCTTTGGTTATTGTGGTAACTTTCAGTCCTCTTCCATCCCATTTGGCTCTAGCCATTTTCTCGGTCTTGGCCTTTGATGGATTCTTTAGTGCCTTAACTTAATCGATTATGGGGTAACCGGTGAACGCATGAATGATGTATCAGGTTATTACCTTTGGTTCATCAAGCCATAGCTTGTTGTTATGCATTCTGCTTAGCACTAACTGAATCCATTCAGTTTTGAAAACCTTTGGAAACATTAGGGCATTGGTGAGCCCTTTCACTTCAATATTTTTTTGTTCTTCCTTTAGTGTTCCATCTTCGTTACATAGATTCTTGTAAGCTTCTTCAACCTTTCATGTTCCTATCTCTACAATCTTTCAATGTATGAACGATCGAACATCTTCAATGAGTAAAACACTAGATGGAATGCATGAAAATGCACTAGCGTCGTCCGGTTGTGAGGCAACCTTAGGATGGATCTTGTAATTAGGTTCCTCACACGCTGAATTCTTAATGAGTTTGAACAAATATTTCTTTGCATTCTTAGATTTCACGGTTCCTGAAGTCGAGGCCATTTTCAGAAACTTAGGGCTTCCTACAAAATGTGTGAAAAATATAATTATCGATCTCGTAGGACTTACTGTTTGTGCTTGCAAAGATTTCTGATCTGCTTGGGAGTGTTGTCTGGTCGAGTTGTGATCACTCTGAAACTTGGTTTCTTTCTGCTTGAAAAATGCCTTTGGTTGCTCTGCTCTGGGTGTCGTGATAAATGAGTCACTATTGCCCTATTTATAGGTATTTCCCTAAATTGCATGCAATAAATGCTTACCAACTCCTCAGTGTATGAGGACTGAGTTTGTCGGTGAAGACTTCACTTTCCCTCGGTGATACTTAAAACATTTCAGAGCAGTCGTTGTTCACTTTGCTTTTACCAACAGGTTTCGGTATTACTAACAACTTTTTCATTTGCTTGTTTACCGACAAGGCTCGGTTTATACTTAGCAACTTTTTCTTTTAACCGACGCTTCTCAGTAAATGGAGGCAGTCTTAGTTTTGAGTGTATACCGACGGGTTTTGGTATATATGCTCGAAAGCATAATTATCATAAATTTTAACAAGTAATACCATGATGCATCTTTACTTATGCTAATTTGGCATTATATCAATATACTATGGAACTGATGTAAAATAATAGCTTGGGGTAATGAAATTCCATACTTGTTCTTCTTAGGTGGGGGTGGTGATGTCACCGGATCCATTGGATGGGATATCACCATTTGCATTGCTCGGTCCAGCTTCATCATTATTTGAAGCTTTTCTCCACATTTTATCTCTAGCCCTCTAGATATCTTCAATGGTGTTTCCATTGGGATATGTGCTTGTCTCTTTCATTCGGTCTCTATAGTCTTTCTTGAGATGACCAACTTTATGACAATGTAAGCATGTCATTCCGGGGTTAGTCTAGCCTCTAGACTTTCTAGTCCACTGTCTCATATAGTTTGCAGCAATGTGACCATATCTTCCATATGTTGTATAATTTGTCCAAGTATTGTAGTCCCATACATACTGATTACCGACTCTCTTCGGTTGATAGAGAGTTTCTTGACCTTTAGGCTTCCATGCTTGTCTTTTCTTTTTCCATCATTCAAGAGTTGTGTGCCCATTCATTTTGCATGTAGGACAGTATTTGTTCATGTAGGTTTCCTTCTTAGGTTGTTTCATCTCAGACTTACATTCATATTCTTTATATCCTTTCTTGTTACATTTATAACAGAATCCTATGAATGAAGATGTAGATTTAGGAATACCTTTCATTTTGCCTCTGCATACATTTGATTTATGGCCTTGCTTTCCACAGTGATTGCATTTAATCTTTCTTGGTCTTGAATTTTTCTAGACATTCTTTGGATCATCTTGATTTGATGATTCTCCATTCTCGATAAAACCTAGACTGGTATTGTTGTTGACTCTTCGTTGTCCTTCAAGAAAATCATCCATTCTTTTATTGCTTTCTTCAGCTTTCTTGATAATTTCATTATGTTGTTGTTGAATTCTTATTTCATGTTTCAAATTTTCATTCTCATCCCTCAGTTCACCGATAACTTCTATTCTTTCAACGAGTTCAACATTTAATATGTTTGCTTCTTGACTCATAAGAATAATCTGATTTGTAATCTCATGGTGATGCTCTGTAAGTCTTTGTATTTCAGACTCTTTTTCTTGTAGCTTTTCTGTGATCTTTCTTCTATCACCAATAGCTAGTGTTCTTTCTTTCTCAGCTTGTCTAGCATTGTTCATGACATCAATCATCCTTACCATCTGTGTCTCTTGACCGATTTGCAAAGATTTAACTTGTCTAGCCGGATGTAGATTGATTACAGTTAGGCTTGTGATGCTTTCTTCTGATGTATCTGATGCTTTTCCTGTAGTTGATCCTAAAGACTCAAAGAAATATAGCATCTCTTCCTCATGATAATCTGTCTCATTGCAGTGAGATGTCATATTTTTTCTTTCATCTAGCAGTTGTCTCATGTTGATTCTAGACATCTGAATTTCAAACTTTTTGTTCTCAATATTTTTATCAAGTCTGTACTTCTCCATTGTATGATCTTTTCTCTTAAGCCTTTACGCTTTCCAAGAAGAGACTTAGCTCTAAAACCAATTGTTGGGATTAATGGGAAGTATGTACTGAGAGGGGAGGGGTGAATCAGTACCTCTAACACTTTTGTATCCCTTTTATCAATTAACCTTTGTAATCAATTGTATATCCATTCAATCTGATTTATACTATCTTGATGTGAGTTATATCAATTCATAAAATTAACATACATGTGAACATTCATATAAACATTCATGAAAGAAAATTGACACATAACACAAGATATGATATCATAGAAAAACTCATGTGAGGAAGTAAAAACTGCGGTGGGGATGGCACCCACAAAATATTCACTATCTGCAGATTGGAAGGGGTCGGTTAAGGCTTACAATTTGATCACTTATGATGATCTACCATGTTAGGAGTATCGGTTGAGACCTGTTAAAGTCTACTCTGTTAAGAGCTTTAGCAACACTATTGAGTGTGCACTCATTTAAGATATTTGTTGTTGGATGGTTAAATCCACCTTCCTTGAAAGGATTTTTACACTTTGCTCCACTTGTTAGAATGATAGCAAATTACAAATTGACCTGGTAAATGCAATCTCCTATTGCTGATACAGATCCA